>CM061531.1:168561478-168669018 GCA_030545055.2 Neoaliturus tenellus
GAATGACCCGCTGATTGTTTCAGGCCCAGATGTTTTACATGCACAGAATCTTCAGTCGGGGATGAAACTACTTCGGAGACGCAGTAAGTTATATCACGACAGACCATTACATTCTGTGTCGGCAAGAAACTCAGAGTCGCCGCCATTCGGACATTATATCGCGATTATTCACCAAAACTGAGGAACAACTGAGAACATTAACAGTTGGTACTATAAATCCCCAAGTTTGGCTACCGGGTAAAGAAAATTTTGGACAAGAGGAAATTTTTTTACTATAGAATAGACCACTAGATTATACAGTACACTTTACAAATGATCGTCAACATTTTGTATACGTTTTACTAAATGAATAGTTTAGTATTGATTTTTTTTCACCAATGGCAGATTTTTTACTAATTTAAAAGCAAAAAACTTTTTATATACTGAATATTTGAATAAAAATTTTCCTTCAGTTATGATATTATAGTGATATTAACTGACTCTTATAACCACTTAGTCCTCCCCGTATGATATTAACCCGTTTGCACGGGTGGATGTAATTAAGACGAGATAGGAGTATCTCCTCATGGCTCGAGGCGTCGGTCGCGTCGCTACAAGAACCCTTGTCGAGATATTGCAATAATTAGGAAACTTGAGATTATCGATTAGTCTTGTTTAGCGATCAGGTGGTGGCCCTCGCCTCTCAGCCTCACTTTGGCTCCAATATGGGGCTAATGAGGATTTACCTCTCGAAAATACATAATAGAATCTTAATAACTTCGTAACGTGACAAACAGGAAAGTGGGCTTTAAATTGGCTTTAAATTGGTGTTTCAAACCTGCAAAAAGTGGAAATTCCTAATGGTTTTAACATATATTAATAATGGGTTGTGTGAGCATTGTGGAAATGGAATCAAGTGAGTAGCCATTTAGGTTACTATGATCAATATTGGATGCCTGCACTCTCCCATTATATTTTATAACAGTAAATTTGAAATACGTATGTTGTTACTGTATTTAGAAAATCCAATTATAGGACAAAAAGTATTAATTTAATTTTGTCGTCGTTTTAACAAGTTAACGCTCAGAAGGAGAAATCAGTTGTAATATAGCGAACTTATCCCAATTTCCTCACCAGAATCTATATACGTTTTTAAATAGTCTTGCTTAAATATAAACAAAATTTCTTGCTTAAAAATTAAAAAAGTTCTTTTTATATCATTACATTTATAAACCTTTGTTACCTTTAATTTAAAGCATAAACCCATATAACAAATTTCTCGTTTCACCACCCCGCACTCATTTGTCATCCGTAACTCTAACCTATAATACATTTCCCTCCGATAATCGCAGTTCTGTCGTGTCCCACTAATGTAGGCCCACCCACTCTCAACGGAAATGTCAATAGACCGGGGGAAGCTCTAAATATCAAGGCCCGTTGCTTGACATCACGTGCGCCGTTACCTGTGCCAAGGTCACGCGTGACCGGGCCGACCTTGCGGTCACGTGACCGGCCGGCCTCACGTGACCCGTGACGTCACCGAGTGACCGGTTGCCTGCAGCGCTAGACGCTATCACTCGCCTTATCTCTGCCTCGGCAATTGATCGCCATCTAGATGTGTGCGGATAAATTAATCGATCGTTTAAGTACGGTCGGTCAACTCCGCCCACGATAATTTAAATTTAACGATTCTTAAAGCCTGATTTTCCTTGCGAATGGAACATTCCAGATTGGCTCGCTGTCTTGTATACTAATGTGTTTTGAATCAGGTTTTAATTAGTTTGTATCGTGAGCTGGGCTGAGTTTTATATATATATATATATATATATATATATATATATATATATATATATATATATATATATATATATCTTTAGTGAATCTAAAGTTGTATCTTATTTTTATTCTAACATAAAGAAAGATCTAGAAAAGTATTTAGTAAAAAAAATGTTAACATTAAAATATTTAAGATATTTTAATGACAGTTTAAAGAACAACAAATAAATTAAAATCCGTAGGTAAAAGTCGGTTTATTACGATTATTAAAGCAACTTAATCATGTTAGTTCTTAATTACTTTGCCCTTGTAATCAGAAAAAAGATACCATAAGGATATAAAGCAATTAAACCAACAGATGAGCTTCTCTTAATTTGCTTCAGTTTCAAATTTTGAATGTAACACATATTAACGCTTGAAATTAATAAATACCTTATCTAATCAAATTTGCCAGACAAAGATATTTTTCAACACTATTAACTTTTTTACAACAATGTTCATTGTCTTACAATGATTTGTATCACAAAACCGTATAAATAAACTTTGACATATAACTTTACACATTTGAAAAATTATGCCTGAAAGCAATTTTTAAGACATTATTCCATTTAAATGGACATAAATAAAAAATACATTATTTTCCTCTACCTCTCTTTACCAGTCCATGTCTGTGTCTCTCCCACAACTGAGCTCTCCCTGATCCTGCCATCCCTCAGGCTATATGTTCTGTCTGACAACTCAGTTTTATTTATTTACAACAATAGGAGGTAATATGATTCACAAAAAGCACCAGTCTGTGTTTTTTTTAGGGCAAACTTTTTGTATTCAAACAACATTCGTATTCAGCGCTAATGGGTTAAAATAACTAAATTTGTAATTCATCGTTGTTTAATGGTTTCGTTTTTTTCAACAACTTACCTTCACTTGTATTTGGTAACGTTCGTTGTTAGTCTATTTATAGTAGTCTTTTTATACTTTGAGAAATGTAAATTATCCAAATACTTTTGAAAATACTGTACATGTATCTGAGGGGTTTGCCTTTCAAAACCCACGTATTTTTAGTAATGACTAGTTTGATATGGGTATTTTTTTTATTCTTGGAATAGAAATAAAAGGAGCGTTCAAAACTCAACCTGTATAACATTAGGTCTAAAATTTATCTTAAAAATGAATCATTGTATTTAACGATATATGGTATGTGCTGCAGTGGTCCAAATAACTCTTTCAAAACAAATAAATCAATAAAAATTTAAATAAAAAGATTTTTTTAGTGTTAGTATTATCATTATTATAAAAAGTACTCAATCTTGGACAGATTGTCTTGTATGATTTATGAGTGAGTTAAAAAGTCACCCTAATTGGATGAACTAATCAAAGAGGAGCGAAATCCTCATACATGAGTATTGGTGCCTCAGTTTATTTGTGAAACCCGATTTTAATGGCAAACGATAACTGCCAAAGGGGGATTCAGATCGACTTCAAACTTTCAGAGAACTTTTTTGCGTCATTTGTACATGTCTTTTCGTTGTTGACGTCATTATGCGCATTAATAAACGTTTATAGTTACTAATAGGCCGTAATCAAATTAACCATAAGAAATTAGAAACCATTTACTTAGTGAACTATCAGCCGACGACTGCAAAAACAGACAAATGTCAGAAATAAGTAAAATGGAAAAATAGGAATTGAACAGCTCTTGCAAGTTTTTTGTTGTTATACCAACGTACTATTTATTTTTATATACTACTTTCAATGATAATTCAAATGTGTAAGAGCCTGATGCAAATTTTAGTAGGCGTTTTAATTATGTGTTAATAAAGTATTAGCATGTGAAAAATAAATTTTATGTGGGGAAGTTCTTCCTTCCCCTTACCCCGAAAATAGGCGTACCCCTAGTTTTAATGCTACAAATCAAGAAATGATGACATACGTAAGGTCTATTATTAGGTTTAATGAATTGACAAAAATTGTAACTTTTTTCCTGATTTAACTTTAAAATTTATCTCAATGTAAGTATTAAATACCCCAGATGTCATTACATAACTCATCATTTAGAATCTAAATATATAAAAGGCAAAGCCCTCACTCACTCACTCACTCACTGACTCACTCATCACTAATTCTCCAACTTCCCGACTAGCTAGAGTGCTGAAATTTGGTATACTCATTCTTTAGGCTCAAAATAGGAAAGTCTGACTATTTTAATATTAATATTCACAAAGGGCAACGCCCTAGACGTCCTCAAAGTTACCATGTTATTCTTATGGAAGCAACATTTTTGTATTCTAACATATGATTATGGAAATTGAATTAGGTTTGTTTACATCTGCCACATGATGATTCATTCAAGAAAATGCTTATAAGCATAGAAGTAACCAGGTGTGAGATATAGGGCGGAATTCACAAACCTCCCTCAAAGCTTCCTCAACTCAAACCTTCCTCTAACCTTCCTTAAACCTTCCTCCAACCTTCCTCTAACCTCCCTCAAGTAGTTGTGTGAGGGAGGTTAGAGGACGGTTTAAGGCCGGTTTAAGGAACAGCTGTTTACAACAAAACACAGTGAAGAAATAAATTTTGAGGTTATGTTGTGTCTGTGTCAACAAACGTTAAACTAGGCACTTGAAAGTTTGTCTTACCTGTTATACAAATATTTAAATTTCGTGAAACTATATGGAAGGACATTTATTTACATTGGAATTAATTCGAAAATTATATTTTACCCTACATTTTTATTGAAATGACTTTCGTTTTTTATATTTTTCCTGAATAAATTATGTGGATATTATTTTATTTATGTTTTAGTGGGCCCTCAAGACCATAGCATTTCGATTAAAAAATTAAGCCAACATAAAAAGGGTGTAGTAAAAAGGTCGTTTATGGTTGTGTAGCCGCGTGGCGGGGGCTTGTAGGCCGTGCTCCGCTGCGGGTGTTATATAACGTTTCTCATGCATTTTGAATTAGAAAAAGCGCGGGTGATCAATCTTAATAGAGATGGTGTTTTACATTTTTTTTTTATACTCCAAGGAAAAGTGTATTGAATAAAGCTGTCATTTTTGGGTATTTTATTTACCGTCTGTCGGCCTTGTAATTAAATTAATGTTAAGTTCAAAAGATTTATTCATCCAGTAGGTCTACACAACCAAAATTTCAGCCCTGTAGGTGAAGTAGGCTTGGAAGAATTGTACCAAAATATGCTTGAGTATTTCTGACCTCCATATCCCTCAAAGTAGTTGTCCGAAAAAATTGTACGTCATATTTACAACGTAAGAAGATACTTAAGGAAAAATATTGGAAACAAATTTTTGACTGCACAATCTTAAGTCCAGCCCGGTCATGAAACCTGATTAGGCGATGCTGTACAAAAACTTGAACAGAGAAATTTCATTTTAAAGATGACTTTCTTTAAGGTCCATGAACATATAGACAACTAAAAAACAAAACAACATTTTTACGAATGCAGAACGCCATGCATTGCTGTTTGACCGTGCGATATTCTTTTAATAAATAGAAACAGGCCTATAAAATTGTGTTGGCCAACTAAAAATTTTTATCATACAGTTGGTTGCACGAGAAGTGAGACAGCCCGCCAAAATTTGTTCTAAATATGGGCAAATTGGCTCTATCTTGTGCAACATGGAGTGGATTTCATTTTAGTGATATACAGTAAAATCAATACTAAGGTCTTCATTTCAAATTCAGGCTGTTAAACTGCCCATATATAGCACAAATCCTGGCGGGCTGTCTCACGTCTCGTGCAACCAACTTAACTTAGTCTGCCTCTAGTGCAATCTACCATAAAATGAATGTATTAATAGAGAAATAAACAAGTAAATTAAAATTTTACATTTAAATTGATTAATATGGGTAAAAACCAATGCACTCCCCTAAATCTTGAATGCAAAAACCACGGAAGATCTAAACAAAAGAATCAATTGTAGTTGATGTAATATGTTTGTAACAACTGTATCCTGCATGATAAAAGTAAGTAAAATAAAAATATATTTATTTAAAATATGAATAAAACATATTTATCTTCTTCAAATTTAAAACAAATTGTTAGAGGAGAAATATAAGCCTACGCCTAGTTTATAAATAGCAGCTTATGGACTGAAAGCTACTTTACACTACCTTTGTAAACAAATATTCAAAGCACTTCTATTTCCCAAACATGTGGCATATGTGCCATGTCTACCAACTGTCTCACAATTCCCCAAAACAATGGGTGAATTTTGAATTCACTATTTTAATTGTTAAAGAGCAATAGTCATATAATATTAATTTTAATTTAATGTTTAAAAAAAAATTAAAAGCCAATAGAAGAGTTACAAATAGATTAGTAGTCTATTTCTGTTGATATAAAACATATATAGGAGTGTTTTGTTTTGTTCAGGTGGCAGTTCTCTTTGTGAGGAAGGTTTAAGGGAGGTTTGAGAATTCCGTTTTTCAATTGAGGAAGGTTTGAGGCCGGTTTGAGGAAGGTCTGAGGCCGGTTTGAGGACGGTTAGAGGTGAGGAAGGTTTGTGAATTCCGCCCATAATGTTTATTTATGTTTGACATTGTCGAGATTATAGTGATGTACTATTACTTTTAGTCTGGCGTACTTTGGTTGTATTAAGTGTAGTTTACTTTATTTTGTATTTTATTACTATATACTTTTTTACTGTTCATAGGTACTAACAAACGGTTTTGAAAATATAGTTTTTGAAGCACTTGAGGGCTCCGCCACACTGGATTTCAAAATTACTATAGGGCATTCGCGGGGTTGAAATTTTTGACATGAACGTTCCTCTTTGCTCATGGGTGCTCACTAAGAAGCTGTTTTACCATTATAGTTTTCGAAATTGTTTAGGGCTCTACCTCAAAGAAGCTGACAATTACTGTATAGCCTATGGGTTGAAATTTGACAAGGATGATTCTCTTAGCTCATAGCGCTAAGAAATCATATCTAATCTAAGAAACGTTTTGCAAATATAGTTTTGAAGGCCTTTAGGTCTGCACCCCACTGGACTTTCAAATTACTCTAGGGCCCACGGGGTTGAAATGTGATGGAGGATTCCCTTTGCTCATGGGTACTCACTAAGAAAAGGGTTTGCAAATATAGTTTTTAAAGCACTTTAGGGCTCTACTGCACTGGATTTCAGAATTACATTAGGGCCTTCATGGGGTTGAAATTTGACATGACATTCCTCTTTGCTCATGGGTGCTTACTAAGAAACGGTTTTGCAAATATAGTTTTCGAAGTTCTTTAGGGCTCTGCCCAACAGGACTTCAAAAACATTTTAGGGCCTCCGGGGTTGAAATTTGACATGGATGTTCCCCTTAGCTCATAAGTAGGTTACTCACTAACAAAAGGTTTTTCAAATATATATTTTGCTCCATGTAGACGGAGCGCGATTTTTAGGGCTCCGTCCCACAAGTCTTGAAAATTACTCTGGGCCCGCGGGCTCTTTGCTCATAGTTGCTCACTAAGAAACAATTTAGCAAATTTACTTTAGGGCTCCACCCCACAGAACATCAAAATTACCATATATGCTAAGGGATTAAAATCTAACGTTGATGCTCCGTTTTGCAAATAGACTGACTTAGTTTTCGAAGTTCTTTGGGGCTCCGCCTCATAGGACTTCAAAATTATTCCAGGGGCTTCCCCCCACAAATCCTCAAAATTACCATAAATCCTACGGTGTTGAAATTTAACGTTTATGTTCCGTTTTGCTAATAGGTGTTTACTAAGAAACAGTTTTATAAATATAGTTTTTTTATGTTCTTTAGGGCTCCGCCCTACATGATTTTAAAATGACTGTAGGGCCTACGGGGTTAAAATATGACATGGTTGTTCTTTTTTGCTCAATGGTTCTCATTAAGAAAATGTTTTGCGAAATTCTTTCAGAGCTCAACACACAGTAATTTGTTGTTTCAATGTCATTCTTAAGGAAAAAGATTTTGTTGCTCTTTTAATGATTTTATTACCTAAAAAATTAATTCAATCACGGGCGAAGCCGTGACGGGAAACAGCTAGTATTTATATAAAATAGTACATATTTTGGAACAATACATCAATCGTCTCCCCGCATGGTTGTCAGCCTCCTCTACCACTCTGTCAGCCCCAGATGAGGCAGCTCCACACCATGTCCCCGTGTAGCCGGTGTCGAGAGCGCTACCTTGGGCCCCGCGCCAGCCCCGCCCATGACCTCTCACCCCTGTATCTGGACCCTCCGGCCAAACTGGTCAATTTAGTTTAGTTTTCGCCAGCGCCCTCAATTTAGCCGCCCGATAGGACCAGCTAGTAATTACTGGGGTTAAGTGTTAGTCACACGTCGGAATTTACAATGAGATCGTCTCCCCGGGCACTGACTGTTTTGTTCCATTTTCGACCTTGCACATGCGTCTGACTTTCAAGGTTTTGCCACAAAAGAATTCCGGATCCTGCAAAATTACGAGGATTGAAGTATCAATTTTTGCACAGCTGAAATGTCCAAAATTATATGTTTTAGGAATTTCCAGAACCTTAAATTAAATCATATCTAAGTTGGTTATTGAAGCCTCGTAAAATTCAATAACATCGATAGTATCAAGGTTTCAAAAAAGTCTATTTTTAGATGACAACCATTAATGTTAGAAATACTTTATATTGTATTTGGGAACCGTTTTCTCACATCGTGTGGTGCTAGAAACCTTTGCACCAATATATCTTATCTTATACTCTAAAACAAGTACTGTTTGCACGGGCAAACTTTTTTCCCTCCAAGGATTTTTAATTTTTTGGTAGAATATGAAGGTTTTGGCCACGAGGAATCGATTGGAGATGGTCTCATGGCTAGAAAAAATCCGGTTGTTGTCCTAGAGATCTTCAAAGTTTCTATGTTGACTTTTAGGATATTTTATGAAGCTACTAAATTGAACAAAAAACTGCTGATAGTTGTATGTTAATATAAATGTGTTACATTTAGTTCAAGAAATATACCAAAGAGCAGCTTCCTTAGGCCAGGCGAGTTAGCGAAGCGAAAGAGCTCGTCTTAAAAAGGAAGAGAGCGAGGGAGCGGAGCGAACGAGCTTTGTCTGAGAAAGAAAACTGACACTTTTTTACCGAGCATAAGCTCAATCACCCTGGTACTGTATGTACTAATACAGATTGCAAATTGTACTGCACCACCAACAGATTCCTTTGTCCTTGGCTTATGACGTATCACCTATTAATACCTATTAATTGTAAAATATTATTCAATATTTGTAAACATCGACTATCGACGCTTATCAAGATAAGAAATTTCGTATTTTACCTCAACATTAAGTGGTGTTAGTAATTTGTTTATTGAAATCGGAACAATTTTAGAAATTGATAATTTATTTATACATTGTATCCTTTTAACACGACTGGTATCATCATGTCTTGAAACGAAACTCAGTATTATAAATGACATTATTAGAAGGACTAAGTTTACGAGGAAATTGACAATTTTGGATACAATATTATGTAGTTTCAAAGAATCATTATTTTTTAAGACTTGGCGATTGAGAGGTTTTTACAACTAGGAAAGTCGCTTTAGAAGTCGTTCTTGGAACGGTAACTTGTTCCTTAAGAGATTTGTTAAGTAATGCCGTAGCTGGAAAAATATAGCTTTGAGAAGAGTTGCCTTGTTTAAAGGTCCGTAATCATCTAGACGACACAAAGCCGTTAAACAAACTATACCCCTCTGACATTAATATTGGAGGGAAAAGCGGAAGTAAAACCAACAACTGGCGTGTCTTAAGGCGTGAAAGTAGAGGAGCGCTCCCCTTAATCCCTGTATGACGAGATTCTTGCCATTTCAGTTTGACGTGCCATTTAGTCGTAACAAGTTATGACTGTGTAGCTAGAACCATAAATATTCGAATTAGTGAGCAACTGTTATAAAATAAAAATGTCAAAACTTTAACTACATTAATTGTATACTTTGGTAAATTTTGTTGTTATATTATCTCGACTTGTGTAAGTGAAACATCAATGTATTTATAGGATAAATTTTATTACACAATCAAAATTAACCAAATTTAAATTAACTTTAAAAAAAAACTTATGTCGATAGTAAAAATTGTTAAGGCCGGTATTACACTATCATAGTTTTATTATATATATATATATATATATATATATATATATATATATATATATATATATACTAGGGGGCCCGTGCAGCGCAATGCGCTGCATTTATTAGAGTACCTGGTGATCAAACCTTGATCCATGGTAATGAACCAAGTTATTTTGAAAACAAAAATTAAACTATAGTGAAAATCAGATAACACCATATTGGTGTTTCATCAATCGATCATCATCACTAATTAACTCTCCAACTTCCCAAAGTGATAGTGTTGAGATTATGTGATTGTTCTTATGCCGGTATCTCTTAAAGTCTCTGTCTAAACACTCTTATAAAAGTTACAATAAATTCACAGATTTTGGATCTAGGTAGTTCAGCACACGTAAAACATAAATAACAACAGAATAAAAATCAACATTTCATTACAACTCATCCCCTTTCAGTTATGAAGCACTCACTGCGGCTGTTTTTGTAGAAACGTTTGAGGTAGTCGTCGACATAGTGAATGAGTCCAAATCTCTATATTATAAAGAACTAAATCCTCTTTAACTTAATTTTCCATTGCATTACAAGTTTTAAATAAAGAAATCACGAAAGTTAAGAAATTTACATCCTTGTGGGTGTGGTCCATTTTAGTTTTATGAGGCATTTATATTTTGGTTAACATGTCTCTTTACACAAACAATTTTTGTAATAAGATTGTTATATTTATACTGGAGGTAAAAAGTTTAAATTTTGTCTCTTTTAAACAGGTGTTTAGTATGTGTAGCATTCTGCATTAAATTTTGTTGTAGTATTATAGTAAACAATCAGGTTACTACACAGACAGCCTATCCCTTTTCCTAAAGTTCACAACGGTTTGAAAACCCATGCTCACAAATTCGTGTTTTATTTTAATATATGTTAGCTTTCGTTACTGTTTCAATATCAAACGGACAACCCATATAAGATCCATGTCAAAAATCTCAATTTACAAACTTGTTTTCTTACAGAGAAATGTATTTGTTAAGTTACTTAATTTATTTTTGTGCCCTAATACACGTAAATAAAAAAATCAACTAAAATCTACCCGCTACATTTTTAGAAAAAGTTAAAACATCACAATAGACACTCCTCGTATTAAAGTATGAAATTATGTTGATATTTCAGTACCAGTTCAATTTGCTTCTATTCAGCTTTTAATGTATGTGTTTGTTTGTTTAACTATCAACAGCTGTTTTATTTAGCAATTCAATATAAATTGTTCCTTATGTTAATCTTATGCACAAAAAATGAACTTTGAGGGCTTCCCGTGAGCTTCAGAATTAAAATATCAAAAATCTAAAACCTTATTGCAAAACTACGAACTGAGACCATTCTTTTGACACCTCAAACTTTAAAATTAGTCCAGAAATAAGGGAGGAGTATATATATAATATTGTAAATTGAGATTATCTCTGTGGTTTGGTGTGGATCAAGTCCCCCGCATGTGCAACTAAAGCCACATGAAGGATCTTGTAAAAATATTACATGAGGTTTAAATATTTTTACAATTTTTGACACTTTGCAACACAAAATTATTAAATATAACACTATTTAAGTCAAACATAATTTAAAACATGACATAATTTAATTTAAATAGAACCTAATATTGAATATCTTATGTACTAAAAATATTTATAAAATAGTTTCCGAGTTCATCCGGCGGTTCTTTAGACCCATCTGCATGGTTCATGTCTTAAACTAAAGGCATCAGAATACTTTCGACTTGCTCTTGAAATGCTTCTTGAATGTTGTGGTGCAGCACATGTCCACTAGTAACCTATTAATAACAATTTATATTAATGACAATAAACAAAAAAGATTGCTATTTTGTAACGTTAAGGTATATTAATTTGTTGTGATAGAAAATCATTTTGTTAATATTCCCCATGTCATTGTTATGGCAAATAATTTCAGCCTAGTGTCTTTTTAATATTCGCTGACGTTTAATTTGATAAATCTATTGTTTTACTTGATATTTACTAAAACTTTAAGTCATAAATCTTTATGCCAGGCCTCCCATATAACCAGTCCTTTGGTATCCTTAAAGCGAAACTTTGGTGAAGATATTATAAAAAGTTGGACACGTTTTAGGTTTCACAAGATTGGCAAAGCATGAACCTTTTGATCTGTGCTTCTTCTTTCGTAGAGATCTCCATAAAAAAACGATTGCAAATTCACCAACCGATGGACCGATCATAGGTATAGAGGAGTCTGGAAGCAAACGAAGGTCAAACCAATAAAATAAGCACATTACTCCTAATTGGTAGCTAATAAATATGCGGAACAGATAGCACCTTCTGCGATCGGTTATAACGATCGTCCCAGAGGCCAAGGCCGCCGTGGACGGTGTGATGGGAGCTACATCCTGGACTGTAGGTGTCGTGGGGTCGCTTTACAGGCCCTGGACTGTAGGTGTCGTGGGGTCACGATGTGACGGGAGCCACATCCTGGACTGTAGGTGTCGTGGGGTCGCTTTACAGGCCCTGGACTGTAGGTGTCGTGGGGTCAAGATGTGATGGGAGCCACATCCTGGACTGTAGGTGTCGTGGGGTCGCTTTACAGGCCCTGGACTGTAGGTGTCGTGGGGTCACGATGTGATGGGAGCCACATCCTGGACTGTAGGTGTCGTGGGGTCACTTTACAGGCCGTGGACTGTAGGGGTCGTGGGGTCACGATGTGATGGGAGCCACATCCTGGACTGTAGGTGTCGTGGGGTCGCTTTACAGGCCCTGGACTGTAGGTGTCGTGGGGTCACGATGTGATGGGAGCCACATCCTGGACTGTAGGTGTCGTGGGGTCACTTTACAGGCCCTGGACTGTGGGTGTCGTGGGGTCACGATGTGATGGGAGCCACATCCTGGACTGTAGGTGTCGTGGGGTCACGATGTGATGGGAGCCACATCCTGGACTGTAGGTGTCGTGGGGTCACGATGTGATGGGAGCAACATCCTGGACTGTAGGTGTCGTGGGGTCACTTTACAGGCCCTGGACTGTAGGTGTCGTGGGGTCACGATGTGATGGGAGCCACATCCTGGACTGTAGGTGTCGTGGGGTCACTTTACAGGCCGTGGACTGTAGGGGTCGTGGGGTCACGATGTGATGGGAGCCACATCCTGGACTGTAGGTGTCGTGGGGTCGCTTTACAGGCCCTGGACTGTAGGTGTCGTGGGGTCACGATGTGATGGGAGCCACATCCTGGACTGTAGGTGTCGTGGGGTCGCTTTACAGGCCCTGGACTGTAGGTGTCGTGGGGTCAAGATGTGATGGGAGCCACATCCTGGACTGTAGGTGTCGTGGGGTCGCTTTACAGGCCCTGGACTGTAGGTGTCGTGGGGTCACGATGTGATGGGAGCCACATCCTGGACTGTAGGTGTCGTGGGGTCACTTTACAGGCCGTGGACTGTAGGGGTCGTGGGGTCACGATGTGATGGGAGCCACATCCTGGACTGTAGGTGTCGTGGGGTCGCTTTACAGGCCCTGGACTGTAGGTGTCGTGGGGTCACGATGTGATGGGAGCCACATCCTGGACTGTAGGTGTCGTGGGGTCACTTTACAGGCCCTGGACTGTAGGTGTCGTGGGGTCACGATGTGATGGGAGCCACATCCTGGACTGTAGGTGTCGTGGGGTCACGATGTGATGGGAGCCACATCCTGGACTGTAGGTGTCGTGGGGTCACGATGTGATGGGAGCAACATCCTGGACTGTAGGTGTCGTGGGGTCACTTTACAGGCCCTGGACTGTAGGTGTCGTGGGGTCACGATGTGATGGGAGCCACATCCTGGACTGTAGGTGTCGTGGGGTCGCTTTACAGGTCCTGAACTGTAGGTGTCGTGGGGTCACGATGTGATGGGAGCCACATCCTGGACTGTACATGTCGTGATGTCACTTTACAGGCCCTGGACTGTAGGTGTCGTGGGGTCACGATGTGATGGGAGCCACATCCTGGGCTGTAGGTGTCGTGGGGTCGCTTTACAGGCCCTAAACCTCCCTCATTAGGCTGCTGATGGGCCGTTAACCGAGTGACAGAGGACGTTATAAACGGTGTCTTGTAATGTATTGTCCCACGCCTGATTACATGCCAGGCCCTGTAAGTGTACGGCGGTAGGATATTGCCGGCAATATACGCGACAATATAGGCGTGACCAAGATATTTATAGATAGTTAAGGAATTTCACGTTTCCACTATATTAACTTTTATTGCCGCCGAGTAATTATTTACCTAAGTGATAGTTTACCATGACATAAACTGGTGGATTATGTCCTATTTGTCGTCTTAATCCTTCATTTTATAAAATAGGTGATTGTTTAAACCTTGAAGTGTTTGAAGGGTTTAAATGAGTTGAAATTATGTATTTAAAACGCCGAGAGAGTAATGGTTAGTTTTCAAATTTTAAAATACATTTTGTGACAATGGAAACTACAAATTTCAACCACACTATTTTTACAGATGAAATTATGTGCCAAAGAAGTGAAAATTTGAATCTCATAGCCATAAGCTTAATAATTTTAAATCAATATAAATCAGTAGTTCAAAAACAATTTGACATAACTTAATAAAATTACTAATGGATTTCTTTATAAAATTAAGTGTTGAAAATTTGTGAGGAATAATTATCTGAAGTATAATGAATTTGGAATGAATCTAAGGAGTTAAGGAAATATTCTTATGTTAGGTAGATGAAACACAATCAATACTGAAGTACTAACCAAGCCCAAACATTATGTAAGTATTATGTTATTATGTGTGTCATGTTAGGTGAAGATTATAAATTTGGCTAAAATTTTCTTACTAATATTTGGCAACTTAATCTTAATCTTCATCTACTACTTGAAGCTTCATACTGGTGGTCAACATTTTCTTGTTTCTTGTTTTGTATGCAGGAACAATCATTGAAATAACAATAGTGCAAGCAATGTGATTACACCCTAAAAGGCCGAGTGTGGTTATCCGTGCGGGTTCATGGCGTCCGTGGGTCTTTTCCCCTCGTTGTGTATGTTTGTGCGAGACTATACGACAGGCCCGCCACATTGAGGTACAATTTTCACAAAGGGGCACGCAATCTCGGGTGGTGCTAACAATGAACTTATCGTACCTCTTTAATTTTCCTCATTCCTTATGTTTCTAAGTGTAAAAAAAGGTTAAACAATTTCATGTTCAATTACTGTATCGGCAACTATTTTTAAGGTTTAGGGCTACCAGTGAAAAAGGAAAGTTCTATTTTAAACGACTACTCTGCTGCTGAGCGCTTTTCCGAGCAGGCAGGAGGGGTCTAATCACCCTCACGGAGAGCGCGGATCTAACGGGACTCTACCCCGAGGTAGCGACCGGACTAATTAGGGTCATTTTGGAATTCGGATCTATCGGGACTCGGATCTACCGGGGCTCGGATCTATCGGGACTGCACCGAACCCGGGCGGGCTAGATGATGACTCAGAGCTCTACCGCCGAGCTACGGAAGCTGCCATTTAAAGTAATGTAATGTGTATAGTGAGATATTAAACATCAATTGACTATCAAATCATAATTTTGTTATTGATTAATATATTAGTTAACAACAGGTCAAATAAAAAAACCTTCTTTTTAAAACCTCATAGGAACAAAGAACCATTAAATTAAAAACGAACTTAAACAAACTCTGACCAAGAGTAAAAAAACTTTTCAAAATATATATGATAAGAGCCAGGATACTGGCAGGGTAGCTGAGTTACCCGTCAAACGTAAAAATGCCACTGGCGTAGAAAAACAATAAAAAAGATTGGTGAGGGAGACTCTTAGAGGTAAGTATGCTGATTCCCAGTCGTCCTCAGCACGATCGGCGAGTCAGCGAGTCTATGATTGGCCAGTTTACTGCCGAACCTCTCACCCAATCACCCGAAACACCCCCGGCTACTCCTCAGGCTTTGGCCTACGTCAACAATGGTGACACGGGTGACGTCACTACAGTGTTACCCACACGGCGCGGCGGAGACTCAAGCCACTGCAGCTTAGTGCCTTTCACGATCTAGACACTTCCATGAGATTAGTAAAGATAAATTAGTTTCAAAAGAAATTTTGAATAGATAAATTAGTATTTTGTAAATAGGTCTACAGGTTATTGTTTTAATTAATGTGTAGGACTTGAACAATTCAAATGGTTGAATATACTCCATTAGTTATATTTAAGCTAAAAACGTCGAGGGGTAAGGAGTTTCAACAACGAATAAAAGAAAATAATGCTCTACTAATCTATTATTCTGATACATCATAATTTAAGATACCAGATATATTTAGAAGTAGTTTAAAGCCAATGTTAATGAATACTTTGTAAATCATTGACACCAACGTCAACATTTGAAACAATAATCTTACTAAATTTAATAGGTATTTTTTAATGTCACAATATATTTAAGGAATATTTTTATAATTATTTTAACAGTATAATTTTTTTTTTAATAGAGCCACATTTGTATATAAAATAATATTATTAGTTTAATAATAATGATTAGTGCGCGTATCTTATATAATAAAAGAGTGCATTTAAGGGTCTAGAGAGAGAACTACTGAACGGATCGAGGCCGTTTTGGTGTCAATGAATTTCTTATGAACCCTAGATGATAGGAAAAATATGGTAACCCTCGGAATATGCCTTATAAAGCCGCAAAATGAAAATTAGACCTTATTTATACCAATCTAAGACGTGATTTTGTCGATTTGTTTACTGCTCCAGGTGATCCATATTTTACATTGAAATTTGACACCACTGCTGCTTTACAAAGTGTTTTTGTAAACAAAACAGACAACTTTTCAATCCTATGATAATTGACAGATACAAATCAAGGACTCGTAATGTTGCAGTGGTTTTTAAAGCAGTAAAATAAATATTTAACAGCTGATGCATTAATAAAATTTTGTTTATTATACTATAAAGAGAATCTATTTAATATAGATGATTGAGTTTATGTATATAAACTTACGAGTTATTTATTAATATTTTTGTTTACACATATGTTTTTATAACTATCAACTTATGAGCTTTATGTTTTGAAATATATAAACAGAATCTTTCGATTGTAAAATTATCCCCACCGTATTCCTAATACGGTACGTATTCTCCCCACGTATTTAATCCATTAATTTTTGTTAAAAGTCATATAACGTCCTTATATATTTATTTTTCATCCTTTTAGTTCATGTAGGCTTATGATTCTACATGTTTAATAGTTTGTTTATTGTTCCCACTGACATAAACAATGGAGTACAAAAATGTGAAAATGTGGAACTATGAACTGGAAGATATAAGTCTTGACATGTAGAGGAAGAAATACCAACAACAAGAAAAGGAGATAAAAATAAAGTGAAAACAAAAGACAAAGAATAAAATTTTTAATAGTGTTTTAGTGAAGATAAAAAACCTACTGTAAGATTGACTTAGACTTAGAGGACAATGCAGTAACACATAGTACACCCAGGAATGTACTTCTATACCATTGCGTGCATGCAAAATTCAAGTCAGAACTTTAAAGCAAGGTTCAATTAGATGCGTAATCACTGTGGAAAGAGCCCACAGAATGGTGCTTAGCGATAGTGGTGATACCAAAACCTAATGGGGACGTTAGACTCTGCGTGGATCTAACAAAATTAAACAAGAAGGCAAGGAGGCTAAAGTGCCAGACGTTGAAGAGAGGTAAATCTCAAATGTTTAACAAATAAGATACAAATTCCAAATTATGGCAAATTAAATAGACTCTGAGTCAGCGGAATTGCCAATACGTTTTCGCCATACAACTGGAATAAAAAAATGGATCTTTTTGTAAAGTCTCATAGGCCTACTATATTGTAAAACCATATGCTATGAAGTATTATAAACTATTCAATCTTATGAACTATTAATGATAGGCCTATATTAGAGATTGCCTCCTGATCGAAATTAAACCAAAATTTTAGTTGATCTTGACCCAAGAAGTTAAAAACCATTTTATAACTAAAACATCTGTTCTTCCTGTTTTTTTTAGTAGTTGTTTTTACAACAGCTGTCACTAGACATATGTTTGATGTTATAAATTTATTGTTTTAAATTGAAATCATTAGATTCAATCAATTCTCCTTCCTCCAAAAGATTAACATTTAAACTTAAAAAGCATGTGGGGCGTAGCTCTGGAGTCCGGACAGCGTGAATTAGAATAGGATTCTGCTCATCTACAGGACCTTTATATACTTATACCTTTCTAACGGTATGCGCGGATTTCTCCTGCGATGCACATGAGCTGAGAAAAAGGAGGAAAAGAAACATGCTTTGCTTGCCTATTATAGAAGACTATAAAATGGCCCACTGATCAAAATTCGACCAAATATTTAGTTGATCTAGAGTTAATTATTTAAAAAATTATAAATAAAAAAAACTGTTCTTCCTGATTTGCTTTAATTTGTTATTACAACAGCTGTTTCATGATCAATCAATTATCCTTCTCCCATAAGAATAACATTGAAACTTTCAAAGCCTGTATTGCGTAGCCTCGCTAAAAAAGTTAACATGGCTAAAAAATTAAATTAAAAAAAATTTAGTTTTAACACTATGTTGTCTGTGTATCGATAAATTCTATGACAGTATCAAATTCAAACGTAAATATCAAATTCGTGAGTAACCATCGTGAACATTACCCGTCATTTTTGACGGGCTGTTTGCTAGTAATAATATATTATGATTAATAAGGAGACATGAAAATAATGAGTAAATGTAACAACAGTCAATTTAACTATGATTCACGTATAAATCATTTATATTAATGAATACATTTAAATTACTTCTCACAATATTAAAATAATGACAATCATAAAAAAATATCACTAAAATCGGTATCAATCTAAGAGAGTATTGAAAAAGCTTAAGAATAGTTTGAGAATTGTGATAGTAATGATATTATCATTTATAAAGTACAGCAAAGAAAAAAATATGTTCAGAAAATTAATTAGTACAAAATTATTAAACATTTCCGTTGGACAAGTCGTCGTCAGAGGCCACCTGGCTACCTCGTCTCTGAATTCTGGTCATAGTTCCATTTTGAAGGTACGTGTTGCGAAAGTGAAATTTGGCAAAGAAGTCGTCCGATCTTATTCGATGTCCGGTTCCGATTCTGAAGTAAACTTTAGTAAGAATCCGAGCAATCAATAACTAATCTAGAACGTTTTATAAACGGTCATATATATGTAAAAAAGATTGGGTAGTTATACACTACGAAAAATATTAGTACTAAGATAAGAAGACTATCAAATACTTAATCCCTGTTTAAATATTCATAAAGTTGTGGCAGTGGTTCTGGACTAGATGAAACAATCTACCGATCAAACAATAGAGCGATAAATTTATCCTATTCAAGAAGAATTACAATTATTCTTGTAATTATATTTTATATTTAATATTTTTATTTTATATATTGTAATTATATTTGTATAACAAAAATGTTTTATTAAAAAACAAATAATTTTATATACAATAAATGACTTAACAGAGATTGGATTGAGCGTGTATGCGGTCTCTACTGACTTACAAAGCGGTTTAATATCGGACAATTTACTAATCATAAATGCAGACTGATTTGACTTGCTATGTAAGGTTTACTTTTATGGTTATCAAAAATATACTGCACCTGCTTAAAATTGACTCCCGCCCAAATCTGCTCGAGTAATAACAAATTCTATCAACGTGTTGGATCTTTTTTCGATTTTCTCGTAAAGTAAACGAGGTTTTGTAGAAAGATTGTATATTTTATGTTGGCCCCTGCAGGGAAATAAGATTGAGTCCCATTTGAGACCTTTCCGCTAAACTGCACTTCTCTCCTTTAAGGTTGGTTTATGCAAACAAAGGTTTTTCATACCTCAGGCGAATGTTCGGTAGTTTACCTTTCCTTGCTTCAATATATCATAAATTCACTAATAATATATGTTTTATGTTTTGTTTTTTTTTAATTTCATAGAAAAGTAATAAGAGAAGAAAAGCATATTTATCTTTTTATACAGTATAAAAGTCCCAGTTTAAAGGAAATCTTTATTTTATTTTTTTTGCATAATCAATGCATACTGATTGTTGCCGTATTAGACATTACCACAGTCATTTTCAAGCACTGAAAATGTAAAACAGTTCACAAAGTTCACGTGGGATCGTTTTTTGTATTATTGCAAACCTTGTTTATATTCTAGCCATTACTTTCACCCTGATCTCAGATTCCGAACGGCGTTCGTTGTACCTATCGGTAATGGGAAATGGGAACAACGATAAGAAAAACTCACCCTCTCCTAAAATTTACTATAATCAATGTATATACACAAAATCTTCGTTATCAGGATAATCAATAAAAACTCTTCTTACCAACAGGCCATCATTAAAACTCCAATAAATGCATAAAGTGAATGTTTATAGCTGTTAGAAACCAGTGAAAAATTGAGGCGATAGATCGTTTTCGACTGATTAATTTTAAATACCGGCGGCGGGACGTTGAGCGGTGCCAACGTTTGACATTGACAGGAGGTATGTCCCGACCTCGGACTAAGTATAACTGGACCGCTCATTCAATGGGCGAAAATCGTGGACGTCTCAGGACCATTGGGTGGCAAAAAGCAGCGGAGCCGAGCGACGGAAACCAAAACAGCGCTTCAATAAACCTGTATTTTTACCTACTAAACCATTACATAAATACGTTAACTATATATTAAAATTTTCTGCTTGAAATGGTGATTCTTACAGTATTTAATACATTAAGAAAAAGTTTGGTAAATAATAATAATACATAGTTTAATCAAACTTACTTTTAATTCAATTCAGTAACGACATGAAAAAGTAAGATGCAGAAAAGTTTTTTATTTTTTGGCCAAATAAAAACTGTCAGCGGGAGTATTGTAGCTAAGATTCTGAATTTTATTTTTTATCTCAAGTATTTCTTCGTGAGACTAGCAGATATCGTTGTACAAATTATTTTCTAGAGCGTAGGATTTCGCGGAAGCGCGCGCGAGTATCTCGCATCTCTTTGTTATGATATGAGCTGATATTACGGTGCAGTTTTTATAAAACAAGAAGTAACATATTTCAGGATGCTACAAATTGGTGTTTGAAGAGATAAATGGGTGGTAGGATAAAAAACTGTACACACTCATACTGTTTATTTACAATCCCTGTTAAATATGACTTAATCAAATAACTTTTTTTAATTTTGTCTAGTTCCTGGAGATACATTTTCTGCGGCAGTTGCTGTCTTAGCCAAATCATGGAGACAAATTTTCAAAAACATAAAACTTATCATCTTAATTAATTTTATACAATGAGGGTCAACCCCACATTCCTCGACTGATGGATATTTTGAAAAAAACCCCTTGTCCCCAGTTCATTGCATGCAAGCAATGTTATAAATTCATAGATATTTGCTTTTGGTTACAATTGTTAACAAAGCTTTGACAATGAGCAAAGACATCTTTACTTACTTTTAATAAGAGTAACCACATTTACAAAGTCAACGTACCTTTCATTTTTATTATAATCTCTTAACAAAATTACATTAAACAATGTTGACATGACAATCTTGATTGCAATTTCCTGGTAATAAATCCACATATGTAATGTGAAACTTTTCTTTAAAATATATTTAAAAATATTACGATGTTGTTTAGAACTAAAATTATATAATAGCTCATCTGAAAAATGACAGGTCTTTGTTCTGTCCGTCAGCTTGGTTAGTGCAATTACATGCACAAGATTTTACCATTGCTAAAAAACTATATAGCCATAACTAAAAACTGATCACAAACATAACAGCAACTACGTTCTCTCTTCACGGTGTCCTAAATACTGACTGATTTTTTTATATATTTTTATAACACGATAGGATTTATTTATATCACGGTATTGTGTCTGTTGTATGGTTCGCGCGTCGGGCTCGCAGGTTTTGAAGAATCAGCGCTCGCGCCGAATCCACTGAAATAAAAAATTATCTGTAGCCGAAACGGCTAATGTTAGAAAAGATTACTTGAGATAAAAAAAATTATTTAGAATGTCGTCTACAACTTCTCCGCGGACACTTTTTACCTGACCCAAAAATAAAAAACTTTCTCGCATACTACTTTTGTCGTGTCACTAATTAAGACGAACTAAAAAGAATTTTAGTTTAGCTAATAATTAAAATTAGTAGCAGACTATTTAAAGTATAAATACATACCATTAGATTCACAATTTCATGATGAAAATTTTAATATAAATTTAACCTTTTTATTTTCATTCTGAATGGCTTAAATGTCAGGTTACATGAAGCGCTGTTTGGATGTTGTTCGCTCGGGTCCCGCGACATCGGATCCTTTTGCCACCCGTCCGGGTCCAGACTTCCACGTTTTTTGGTTCAGTTTTGCATGGCAGGGCTCGGTCCAGTTATACTTAGTCCGAGGTCCCGACGTGGGCGAGTAGGCGGTCGCTCACGGCGAACCACTCATTGTTCCATCAATGAAAGACTCCCCATTCATATGTAACGCTCTAATGTCTCGTCACACTTGCAAGGGCATACCATCTACGACTTTCTTCCTGCTATAATTATTATGTTTGGAAACGGCAAACAATTGAGTCCAGAAATATAATAGACTATATTTAATGATGTGGTGGGGGGAGCGATAGGGGGAGGAGGGAAACACACAATCTATATCATCCGTACTTTCAAATCTCAATAAGTCCGTTGGATTTAATATGGTCACTTTGCTAGCTCAGAATGCAAGGCCCTTTAGAGTGATGTATGACATAGGCTAGTTTCCCTGATGACTTCCACTAGGGACGTCCCTAAAGGAAGTCTTGGGAAAAACTTCATTGGTGTACGTCATATCACACAGCATCTTAAAGGGCTTTGCATTGTAAGCAATATGCCCCAAATCAGACTTCAAAAGGTCGAGTGTATCGGGAGTTGTTGCATTTTTTGTTTTCAGCAATATGATTTTAATGCAAAGATCGATCATCTGCTATATTTTATTCGGTCTTCCTTTTGAGGTCGGGTTTGTGGCATTGTTCTCTATTCTTCGAGATCTTTATCATATTGACATATGCTTATATGCTTACATTTAAGATTTTACTCTGACTCCTTGTAGACCGTCCCCCTTGGAGGTTCAAGGACAAAAAGTATTTTAGGTATACACTTTGGCATTCAAAATTAATTTGCAAATTTTTAGTTTTATTACTTAAATACTTTTAAATATATTGTATGGTTTCCAGACTTTCTTTCCACCCCGTACAGCTAATATTTTATGCGATTTTAATAGTTTGCCGTTTATAATGGTGGGCACTTTAAATTATTGAAGATAAATAAGTTTGCTCAATCTCTAAAGATTGATATAATAGCTTATATCTATTTTAATATAAGCTACTAGTGGCTTGTAGGGGCAAAGGCCCCTGATAATCAAAATGGTGATGTTGTCTCCAAAAATAAAATTCAATTTATCACCTCCTTGCAGTATTACTGTATTTTTCTCAAGCTGTATTGTGAATTTACGCGTTTGGGTTTTTCTAATAAAATATTTCCTAGTCTTGACGAAACTTTTTGGCGATATCAAATCTGTAATTTACTAATAAATGTCCACTGTATTAAAATACAGGGGTCTATTTTGTGGGAAAAAAAATATTGCACTATTATACTACCGAACGCGGTAAAAATAGTTTTAACCTTGAACATGATCATGATGAGTTTGTAACTCAAGTAAATAAAATAGTTCAATACAACATAAACCCATTAATACTGTAAACTCCCTGGACCAATGTGCCCCCCATTTCCTCACACTCGCCGTGACCCCATGCCTCCCCGTGCAACCATCCACCTCTCCTGACCCGTGTTTCCTGTACCCCCTATGCCCCCTCAAGCCCCTGTGCCCCCCATTCTCCCCTGCTCACATGCCCGCAGTTATTCCCCGTGCCCTCTATGTTCCTAATTCCTCCCTAATGCCCCCCCATGCCCAACCACCTTCTGTGCCAACGTCGTCTCTAGTACAACTTGTGACCCCATTCCCATGCCCCCATAGCCCGTCCTCCGTACCCCATGCCCACCATTCCTCCCCATGCCCCCCTAACCCCAGTGCCCCCACAATCCTCGTGCCCCCATGAATCCGCACCCACGGTACTCCCATGCCCACATGCCTACCCTTCTTCCCCATACCCTCTATGTTCCCCAAGCCTTCCCCGTTATCCAATTCCCATCTGCCCCCGTTCCCCGTGCCACCGACGCCCCTAGTGCCCATTGTGCCTTCCTACCACCGCGCCGCCACGTGCCCCCGGACCCCCTATGTTCCGTACCCCATACCCGACGTTGCTCCCCGTGGCACCCGTGCCCCCCATTCCATCTACCCCTTTTGCCATCGACGCCCCGCCGCCACGTGTCCCAGTGCATCCCCATGCCTCCCCAGAATGTCTCGTATGCCCCCGCACCCCGTACCATCCATGTTCCAGTGCCATCATGCTCGCCGTTCCTCCCTGTGCTCCTATGTTCCCCATGCCTCCAAAGTGCCCCTCATGCCCCCCTGTCTCCAGTGCCACCGACCCCCTTCGGGCCCCCATATCTCCGAACCCCCTGTGCTCCCCATGGTCCCGTGCTGCCATTCCCGCCATCCCTCTCCTTACCTCCGTGCCCTCCTGTGCCACCAGCCGTGCCCCCTATTTCCCCCATCTCTCCCCCGTGCCCCGATGCCCCCTTGCCTCCATGCCACAATCATCCTACACTCATGTCTCATTCATACTCAGGTTAAAATAAAACTTTGTGAGGTCCCTGTCTCAAAATAGTGATTTAGGCCCTCGTACTTTGATATTAGTCTATATTGTCTTTCCGTCAATGAAGTAGAATACTGTTTGATATTGTTAATTTTTCGCACACTAACATTTACATGAAAAGCTCCCCGCCGTTATGTATTAACAGGCGTATATTGTTTCCCTACGACCTACGTAAAGAAAGAAGCCAAATTGATAAAAAAACAAAATATTCCTCATACGGAGGTTTTCCAATGTTAGTAGTATACATAAAACGATTGAGTCAAAAATAAACAAACACTCAACAAAATTATTCAACTCTTCAACTCAAACTATAAAATAGCCAATACATAAAGCAGTAACGTAATAACTAAATGACATTATTCAAGAGTAAGACAACCATTATATCAACCATGCCATGGCCAAGCCAATTTTAACTTCGGTATATTCAGCATAAAAAAATCATGCCACTCCTGTTTCCTTAATGACATTGATGGGGTCAGGAAAATGAAATCTCCTGTGGATCCTTAATCCGTTTATGACTATTAGTGTCATTTTTTATAGTGCATTGCCAATTGCAAAAAGTTATAACCATACGGTTATCTTAACTCAACATATCTGCTCAATAACCAGCTGAGTTTATGATAAAACACTGGAACATCTGCTTAATCACACGTGTAGGTCTAAAAATCGTCTTCCCATTAGATTAACATTGGAACTTCAAGGTCCAATGGGGCGAAGCCCAGGTAACTTTTGATAATTCTGGTATTTTCCCTTGCGTCCTTGGCCCTCAAGCTTTAAAATGAGCCATCATACGTTATCCTATCTATCTTCTAACTCGAGATATTTCGTGGGGACCTATTTGCTTACGGAATTATATATACTAGGGATCGCCTCCTGATCGAAATTCGATCAAAATTTCAGTTGATCTGGACCGAAGAAGCTTAAAAATATTTTAGAACTAAAACATCTGTTCTTTCTAACTTTCTAGAAGTTGTTTTTACAACAGCTGTCTAATGATTAATTCGATTCTCCTTTCTCCATAAGATTAACATTGGAACTTTGAAAGCCTGTGGGGCGTAGCCCTGGAGTCCGATGTGAATTAGAATGTGATTCTGCTCATCTACAGGACTATACCTTTCTAATGGTATGCGCGGATTTATCCTACGATGTACACGAGCTGAGAAAAAAGGAGGAAATGAAACATGCTTGCGTATTAATATATAGATAGATTAGTATAAATAGCTTATATAAAGTATTACCTTAATTTCATCAGTTACAAAAAATTGTCAAGTGCCTTTTCAGAATAGGTATCTAAACCAAAATTTTAGATATGTAAAGGCAAAAAAGGCAACAGAGTAAAAGAGTCTTCTAAAAAAATGCAAGCTGATTATTCTAAACATAAGTCATTTCGTAAATAAAACACTTTTTATTTTATAATTTTTGTTCGTTCTATTGTATTCTGCTTCTCTTTTCTGTCATCTAATTTGTATTAACTAAACCGAAAATGTAATTAGGAGAATATTAATCACGGATTTCCAACTATCTGTATATTAGGATAACAATTCGAACTATTTAGTATGACGATTAGGTGGTATCTTTGTTAGACATGTTAAAATGCCTTTATTGAAATGTTAAAAAGTTGCTACTGCCAGATATATTTAAAACATGTTACGTGACAATTTATTATTAAATAAACAACGATTAATAAGTTGCAACATGCAATCTAACAATATTAACATGAAATTAATTTAGTAAAGAACATGTCATATGTTACTCAAACAAATAAAAAAAATTTTAAATATATATGCTGCGTAAATGAAAAAAAAAATCCAAAGTTATATTACGTTTGTCTTTAGCCTCTTTAAGTTTGACCTACTAAAATCTAATTTTCAGCATAATCAGTAAAGCTAATGCAGAGCCTTTGAGCTCTCCCAATATACAGTGGTTTGCGAGAGAGCCCTTAAGCCAGCGTTAGTTTGTTTACCTTGGGGCTATTAGCCACCCCCGGCATGTTTCCTTATCGCTACCTTTGAGACAACCAACTCGGCAAAATTAATAAATACTAGCGTTATATAGTAACGTGCGTAGAATGATGGCTCACAGTTTTAATCAGGTGATATCTTTTATTTTTACTGTCCTAAAACGGGGTTTTCTGCGCTTGATAGAATTTCCGAGAAAGGCAAATTAAGCGCGGAATTGGTATGATGATAATTGTTTCAGATTATTTTTAAATTTTAATGACAATACGGTAATAATCATACGATAAAAAGGCAATGTTTTGGGGACTGAAATATTACAACTCAGGAAAAAATTGAACCACAATAAATTGAATAGTGCTTTGGACTTTTCTGATATTCAATGTTTAGTTTAGTTTAAAAGCGTACCAGCAAAAGCATAAAAAACATCAGATTGAATAAATAAGTATAACAATTTCAAATGCAGTCAGTAAATTTACTTTTATTACTACTTAACATTACCGCATAAATTTTACTTTTACGAGCTATGATTATGAATGTAACTTTTCCATAATTTTTATTTGATAATTAAATATCCAATACGAACATCCCCTATTTATCTAAGTGGCCTTGGTATGATAATAAAATAATAGCTTTTTAAAATGTTGGTCTCGCTACCTGACGGTTAGAGTCTTGAACTTCAGTTCAAGAGGTCACGGGTTCTATCCCAGGAATGCCCACAAACTTTGAGGGGTGTGGACCGCTTTTCCTAAAAAAGTTTAAGTACTCGAACTAAAATATCACTGGCCTTGACAAAGCAGAAAAAAAACTTCAAATTTGTGTTGTTGTTAGGATTTAGAACTATAAAGTGTTATATGTATCTATGGACTATCTTTAACAGTGAACCTAATAGGTAAAATCAAAGAGGTTTTAAAAATGTTCTATTTTATTTTTGTTGTTTCCTTTTTTCATTATTTACGAATAAATATTTTGCCAACAAAATATATATCCGTCCAGTAGTTTGCTCTTCAAAGACATTCATTTATTTTAAGGTCTGAGTTGTTAAGTTGTTAACAGTTAGTTCTGAATCAAATAAATTCAAATGCCTTCATTGGTGATACAATCATTTTTATAATAATTTTAAGTTTTAAGCGAAGAGGGCTAAAACATATTAATAAAATGTTGGAAAGGAACTACCGTACGTTGATGTCATTATGATATTTCTACCACAATATGTTATGATGTCTCTGATATAACAGCCGGGGTCTGCTTTACTCTATAATTCCCATATCGAGACCTGCTGCTTTGGGACAGTTAGTTTGTTTTGAGCACTTTGCTGCTATGAATTTGTGCTCAAAGGGAAACTGGAATGGACTATAATTTGCACCATGTCCCTTTGTGTCAGTTATGTAGGTTCGGTTCCGAAATTAATTTGAATACGCTACTAATGTAGTAGTGTCACTCCATAGTGTGGTTCTTTGAGTAAAATTTGCTGATTGATGGAACTGTTCTTTTCACTTGCACAGAAAGGTGCACAGTAAATCTTAATATTGTATACAGGAAAAATTTTTTGTATCGATTTTTTTACAATTATATTTCTGCGAATAGTTTTAGATTTCAACAATGAAGTTTTATTATACATTTACAGAGAATTTTTTTGTTTAGTACTTCATATGATTAGAGAACTATTTTATTTTACATTTTCACGAGAAAGTAGGCTAATCACGTGACAATCACTGTAAGACTTAAACCTGGGAAAACCACAAAAGATCATAATACTTCGCCCTGAGCATGTTTATAGGGAACAAAATATGTATGTTAATAGGCAAGCATGTTTCTTTTCCTAATTTTTTCTCAGGTTGTGTGCATCGTAGGAGAAATCCGCTCATGCCGTTGAAGAGTTAGTGTCCTGCAGATGAGCAGAATTCCATTATAATTCAGATCGGCCCCTACAGGCTTTCAAATTTTCAATATTAATCTTATGGAAGAAGGGTAATTGATTGGATAAAGCTATTGTAATAAACGTGCTATCAGATAAGGAAGAATAGATGTTTAGTTATACAATATTTTTTTAAAACGAATTCTGTTAAGTTCAATATAAATTTAGTGCTCGATGTGTAGGACATATAATTTCTTAAGTGATCTGCCGATTGAAATTATTGTATTTGTAAAAACTATTTCTAAGTTTAAATAATGACTGAGATCTATCGCCTATTGTCTTATACACTCTTTTCGCAGCGCTTTCGTCACTCATTGCTCTGCCATACATTCATTACTACAGCCCTCTCTATTTTAAATTAGTATGTTTGAATAAATAAGGTTGTACGGTACTTAGTTGTCTGTAAAAAAAACTAAATACATGTTTTTTCACTACACTAACAATCCATATTTGGCTCCTAATTTCAACATCGAATATAATATTTAACCGGGCTATTTAAGAGTTTTTTTTTTTTTATCTGAATGATCTACTTATACGACTAAAACAAATAGTTTATAATGTTACTTTTGTCTTGTAGGCTTCTAAAAATTTAAACGGTGCCGTAAGGTTGAACACAATTAGTCACATATACTTCACCTATCTCCAAACTTAAGTTCCAATTTGTTGTCCCCCTTCACAGTTGTTTCCTCAAAACAATTTTTAACTTGCTCATTTGGCTTATTTCATTGAATTTGTATAATCTTTTCTATGAATGTTTTATTCTAGACGTAAATTTAGAAATCAAACGATATATCTTTGTTTGGAATTATAAGAACACTCTTAATTGTATTTATTGTTGAATTAAAAAAGAAATGTTGTAAAGCCGCGTCCGCACTGGCGGATCATTCGTGGCGAACTTGTTCGGTGAACACAAAAAATCAACAAACATTCCTAACGAACAATTACCGGCCATATGATTTGCATTATAAAAGGTTAGCAACGAACAAACAAAAGTTCGGAAGAACTTTGTTCGGCGAACATGTTCGGCCAGTGGGGACGCGGCTTTAGATTTAAAGGATTATTGTAAAAATAATGTTGTTTTTTTCTCAATTAGCATTTAAGCTAGAGAGATAAGTAAGCACTGCTTTGTAAACAAATTGCGCTTGCGAAATAAATTGAATTTGAAATGTTAAAAAAAATAATAATTTGACTGCTTTTTTAGTTAAAAAATCAAATGCATTTCACCCTTAATTTCTTGATGTATAGTAGGTTAGCATTTATATTGTAGGAATACCCATCAAACGTGTGTTTTGGTTTATGATTAGTTCATTGAAACATTTTTTTAATCTGATACATGACTACAACAGTGTATATACAATAGAAGTGATTAGTAGCTCCTTAAACATGCTTGATGGAACTTTATACTTATTTTTAGCGAATTTCCCATAGGGAATAAGCTATAACCGTAGGTCTCATGGTAAGACCTAAGCCCGGGACCATGTTACTTTTTCATTTTTAGGTGCCCAGAGACCAAAAAAAATAGTCATTAAAATTTATATATATATATATATATATATATATATGTGTGTGTCCCTAGACACGATAACTCTCGTAAAAATGGTCCGATCGACACCAAATTTGGTAGAGATGTGTAATCCTACGTTTATTCGGATGAGTTCGTAAACCAGACATATCGACCTATCGGAAGGGGTAGTTTTGGGGGGTTTTGTACCCCAAAAATGGGTTTTTTGCATTTTTCATACGTAATTTTTAAAAATTTTTAATTTTTATTTTGACCATTGGATTTAGCTCAAAAAACACACAATTTAGCATTTTGAAGCTTTGCTCTATCTCCATTGGTTACCGAGATATTACAAAGTCTAAAGACAGTACGTTGTATTTTGAGGCTCCAATGTTAATCTTATGGAGAATAAGGATGTGTTAATATTTCACTTATTTACCAATGTTTTTGGATGAAACTTGGTATTCAGCTTCATTTGGTTGAGATTCATCCATTTATGTTAAAAAATCTTGGTTTTTGTGCTTATCATGGCAGCAAACCTGCATACTCTTTTCCCATGTTAATTATAAGGAGAATAGGAAAACTCATTTTAGCAATGGACAGATATTGATAAAACTTAGTACATGGCTTCATATGGTCGAAATAAATTTTTTTTATTATAAAAACCTACTTTTAGTGTTCCCCATGGCAGCATACCTGCATACTCTCCCTATATTTATCATAAGGAGAATTGCCATTTATTTCCCTATTTATGAGCATGTGATTTTATTTGGTTTACAGTTTTATGTGGTCAAAATTAATATTACTAATTAGGAAATTCGCTGAGTACGCAGGTCTGCTGCGACGGGGAGTATTTATTATTTATGAGCTTCTAAATTGTGATTGAAGTCCATTTCAAATTATTTTATATAGTAAATTTCATTGAATTTAGTAAAATTGTGCTTGAATTGAGCTTTTAAATGGTGAAACAACCCGAAATACAATTTGCTAGGAGTTCCCTTTACATTTGGTTGTGTGAGGTAAAATCTTTCCCAGCAGAGCACAATGCAAACATGAACCGCTTCACACGCGACTGCCCCCGTCCGACAAAGGATCGCTGTTTGGTCCACTGTTCAGTGATGATCAATCCAGTGGTAAACTGAGCTTTGGACGGTATAAATAGTTTTAAACTAGTTCTTACTGCTATTATTAAACTGTTACAAAAAGAATAACAAAACTATCCAGAATAGCTTAAAAAGGCAATAAAAAACTGTGATGGTAAAAATTTATCAGTAGCTGAGGGCTTGTTCCATTATTAATAGAACACTTCAAAGAACGATGTTGAAATGAACTTACAAAACAGCGACCCAACGCAAGATGGTGTAACAGTTTTACAATAAAACGTATAAACACAAAAGTTTAACTACTTTTAATATAAAAAAATTACATTGAGCAGTAAATGTAAGTTAAAAGAAATATTATTTCTAAATGTAATGATTTTAGGTGAAGTTTCTCCAGTTTATGTTATTTTATGGGCACCATTCACCTTCAATAAATTTGAGTGAATTAGTTCTGTAAAACGTGTAATGTTAATATTACTAATATTATAAATGTTAAGTACATCAGGTCAAGTAAAATCTGACCTATGACGGACAAAAAATATTATATTATTGTATACTATTATGTAAGTATTTGTAATAGAAAAATATAAACTTTATATTTTTTAAAGTGATTTTGTGTTAAACCAGCACATTACTGACTTTGGAGCAGACAAATGGCAACATAGCAATAAAGGTAAAAATTATAGATTAAAGTATTGGGAGGTACACCAAGTACATAAGTCTGTGTGAACGATCAATTTAAGTCCCCGATTGGTTATTCTGACATGTCCGTTGGGGCAGCAAAGAGAAAAAACGTTAGAGGGATGTCTAATAGCCCAACGGTCAACCGAGGCGAGCTTAAAGGATCTCTCGTAACCCACTGTATATTGGTAGATCTCAAAGCCTCAGCATTGACTTAACTGGTTTTAGTAAATATTAGATTTTAGTGGGTCAAAATTAGAGAAACTAAATATAATTTAAACCAGTTTTGATATATTTTATACTATAAGTAATTGCAGATCTTTTGAATACTAATAAACAGTACCTTTATAAATATCAAATTAATACTGGTCGTGAACAATATTTTTTTAAAGGGTTATTTATTGTGTTCATTCATGTTCATAACTTTGGTGTTTGTATCGTTTCAAAGCCAATTTTTTTACTGATGAAAACTGCCATAGATCTATTATATTTGGTAGTCACCATACAGGATTAATCCATTCATATTTGAATCGTTAGGGGTCTTTTGAACTTTAAGGTTTTGGTAACATGCACTCGTTGCAATGGGGATAGGAAAAACTTTTTGCCTCCTTAAAATTTAAAGTTACATTGTTCCTTTGTAGATTATTCTTACAGAATTAATTCATTTGAGTTTCGGCACGATGGTCTAAAGCATAAAACCGACCAAAGTAAACCGAAATTAAGTTATATAATATACATTTATAAAGGGTGTAAAAGGTTTTAAAATGCTAATAAAAATCTTCTAAATACTGTGGAACGCCAGCTTATGGATTAGGGACCGAATTCAAAATTTCGAAAGAGTCTGCAACGGAGTAACAAATATGTTATATATAATAACTCTCTTTTTTATCCTGTGTTCAAAAATAATTTACTACAATGCAACAAAGGTACATGATTTAAATTCAAGATCGCTTATACTGCACTTTGAGCACGATTACATAGCAATGAAACCTCTTAATATACCATATACAGAACAAAACTATAATGGGAATTTATTTTATTAATGCTATATCCTGTCTACAATTGATTAAGTGGTTTTATTTTCATTATTCATCTTTTTTATTTTTTTATTTTGGGTGTATTTACGCTAGCGGCATTTTTTTACGTTTTGACGGGGAACGGTCCAAACCCCAGTCTTGTTACTATCTACTTGTTACTATCTAACATCGACCAGTTGTTAGAAAGCATCATCAATTAATAGCCCAATGACAAATGGCAACTGGGTCTGGAATTGAACATTTAAAAAGTTACTAACTTTTCTCAGGATCGAACCGACAACCGTTGGATTAAAAGGCGAGCAGTATAACTGAGCTACCCAGCCAGTTTCCTGTTTCCATATTGTTGTATTCCCAATAACTATATTTATCTTTAAGAACCGCCCTTCTACAAAATCGGACGTTACTATTCTAAAAACATTTCCTTTCAAATCATATAATTAGTTATTGATATTTTAATTTGCAAAGAATTGTCATAATCTAATCTAGATCATATTTTCACTACATTTATACCGGGTGTTCCAGACCACCCAACAAAGGTGCATCCCCCCTTTAAAAATTAACAAAATTAACTTTACCCCAAAAATTGCTTTATTATAGGTAATGCGGTTGCACTCTATAGGTTGACGCACGTTTCAATGTATACATTGTGTACCCGAAGAACCCTTTTAGATTGTAAGTCTTTACTTTTAAATACAAATCCTTACTTTATATGATATTTTCAGGCTCGACAAGTTATTTCAAGGTAATTCTACGATTTAATAAGTACCCTAACTGTTAAATAGATTATGGCGATGGAAGTTTAGCTTTTCCATTAGAATAACATGAGGATAATTATCATATCCAGTATCTTCGATAATTTTACGTTAAACACAAATATCCTAGTACTCATATGCCAACAATAAAATATTAACATAGTTCATGAGGAAAAAATGAAAAAATACTTTAATTATTGAACACCAACAAACAAACAAACGTCCCCCAGGAAAGGACAGTGTTCGGTGAACATGTTCGCCCAGTGCGGACGCGGCTTTAGCTTTATGAACACATGAAACATAACTTGACCAACATACGCCCAATAGTGTTGTTCAATGATACTTTCATTCGAGTTCTTCGTTATTAATTAGTAACACCACTGACTATACAAACATACAGTATATTCGTACCAGTGTCATGAGTGTAACGCTCATATCACACTTCACTCATTCAAATTTAGTGTTTTAACATTCGGCATAATTATAATATATGGAAGCTACTACTATCATTTGAATAAAACAATAGGCCATATTGGCCTGTGGATAAAAACTCACTGATCATGGGTATCTGAATGTGTCACTGTTTCATAGAATGAAGAAATTTTTATATCAATAAGTAAAAATTCTATAGTAAGTAAAATAAATAAAGTGAGCATACATTACATGCCGAAATGCATTAAAAAATTGTTAAATTACCAGTTTTTATAAATAAAATCAATCAGTTTTATAAATAAATAAAAAAAGTTTCATGAAAAGAGAAAAGTAGCATAAATGTACATACACCATATACTGTAGTGCAATGAGTGTCTGTAGCGATGTGTTTTATTTCGAGCTCAAAATCAAGCGGGTAGGTTTCGTTTGGAATTTGGAATTAAGAGGAGGTTAAAAGCATAGAGCCTGCGCAGTCAGGTGGCCGTTGCGGTAGCTAATGGAATACTTTTCGCATGTTGTTTCACGGCCATTCTTATATAGATGTCGTGGTCAAAAAATTATCGTGCAGTGCTTCACGTGCTCCCAGTTTTCGCCTTTTTTAAAAGTACAATAAAAGGGAAAGAGGTTTTAAATAAAAAATTAATTTCGGCTATTTTTATTCACTTTTGAATTTTTAAATATTTTTGAATCCATATTAAGCAATGATGGCCTAAATTTGATAAAAAGTTTATAAACTTTGAATCATTATAGCTTAGCATTAATTAAAACTATAAAAATCTAAAAGCGAATCAAATAACCCAGGTCTTAAATAAATAAAGCCACTCTCACTTTTATCGGATTTTAATTAATGGCATAAAATGGAAGCAGGCGAAGCACTGCATGACGTTCTGAGAGGAGCCCTTTCACCCCCTTCAGAGAGTATTTTTGCCAGAAAATAAGTTTAGAAACAGCCTCATTCCCTGAAAATAAAATTTTCAGTATACATTTTTTTATGTAAATATTTAACACTGGTCTAGTAATAGGTGGTAATCCCTAGCAAAAATTTTGCAAATAAAAATTGTTGTAAAAATGTAACGGTTCTTTTTGGACCGCAATGTATATAATATAAAAAATAGTTATGTATGTGGTGTAGATTATTTTATGTGCAAGTTTTTACTATCAAAGCAAATGACCTAAATTATGTCATCAAGACTAATTAATTTAAACTAACAACCGTCATTACAGTAAGAAAGTTAGCAGTCAATCATTTCTAATATTCCATTGTATTCTGTAACGGTTGGGAGTATAATTTGCTGTGGCATTCTACCCAAAGCAATTGGTTGCCTCCGCGTCCCCTTTGCATCTAGAGCGACTTTGAGTCGTTAACCTGTGCGTCGTTAATCCAGTCTGGGTATCGTATTTCACGCTCATGACCTTCACACAGAAACCAAACATGTTTATAATCATAATATATGTTTCCCTCCTCAGAATGTGTGAACACGTGTTAACAATTTTTGTGGAGGAAAAATGTATTTAAGAGGGCGTTGGAGTGCCGCCATGTTGGATTTATTTCCCATAAGAGCAATGCTAAACTTGTCCCCGGCATTTGTCATATAATTTCTTTATTTTTTGTCCGATTGGTTCAGAGTAAATAGCGTTTGAATCACAATCAAATTCCACGTTCCTTTTGCGAGATCGATTCTTTGTAAATAATTTATAAAATTCTGTAGAAAATGTTTTAAAAGTAGTAAAAAACTTGATTTGTTATTTCAAGTTACTAAAAAACAAAAATTTTTATAACAAATTACTCTCGCAAACAAAATCCGCCTTGATGAACCCTTTATTTAGAGCTATAAACAATTATTTTCTGATTATAAATAAAAGAGTTATTTGACATCCCGTTTAACATTGCTCTTATGGGGGAAAGGCGGAATTTGGATTGACTCCAACGCCCTCTTAACTTTGAAAGATCGATGTCTTTAATGACATTAAAATACTCTATTACGTTTTAATAAGAAAATATGTCTGAAGTCGTACATTGTCAAAAGTGTTACATTTCTTTAATGGTAATAATAAAAACGAAAGAGGTCTTGAAACCGAAATAAATGAACAAGGTAAATGTTATGTTTGTAAAACTTTTTGATTTTGTGGGAGAATTAAATTATCAGGGTAAAAAGTGAACACATAATGAAAGGCCTATATGCAATTCAAAAGATTATCAAGAAAGACGCATTCACATGATTAAAATAGACGCACGTGTGTTACTAATGTAACGAATATTTTGCCCTCATTATTACAGTCGTCAACGTAAAAAAGATTATTCGCGAGGAAACCTCTTTGAACAAGCTTTCACAAAAAACTACTTAAGAAGATATAACAATTACATGTTAAAGTCAAGAGAGTGTATTTCCACGACTTTTGAGTAATTATTTCACTTTCCCAGTGACATTTAACCAAGTTATAATATAAGTAGAGTTTTCTCTTTTATAGAGGGGTTCATTTCATTAAAATATAAACTTCTTATGTACCAAATCATTCATCTTGCAAACTTTCATCAGTAATTGAAAAAAAAACATTTTTTTATAACAGTTGTTATGTAACAAATCAATATTTACGGTTATCTTTTATGGTAGGTAATCATACTTTAACTATTTTAAGTGGTATAAAGAAGAAACCATTTCCCAGGTAGTTCCAGCATGGCTACAATAATATCATACAAGTGAATTTTCTAATGGTAGATGAAGGAATGTTTTATAGAAACTTTGGTGTCACGGTGCCCCTGCTCCACCCGAGCCAACCTTACAAAGTGGCTGATGGCAAGTCTATGCGTGGACAAAGTTCATCAGATCAAAAGAAATCTCAAACAATATTCTGGTAAGTGGGATATTTACTTAATAATTTTAAAAATGTGTAATTATATTTAAGATTTTCAATTTTTGTTATTATTTGGCAATGTTCGTTGAATATTTTTAAATGACCATAAATCTTTGTTTACGCATAAACGAATCTGTATTTATTACGGTCCTTTGAATATGAAACATGTCATTGAATCAAACATTTGAAACTTAAACTCAAAAAATCTCATGTATCATTGAAATCTGATGTATCATTTATTTTATTGCATATTTTAGCGCATCCAGCCTATTTTGGTAGACTGTAGTTCGAAGCACTATGATCGCACACGTGATTCTGGCTGTAAGATATCCCTGTATTCCAGTTCAGGGAATAACAAATATATGAAAAGTGCTTTTTACGAATTTTTTATGGTTTAATTCATTAAATACGATTAAATACGGTATGGTTGATTTTTGTCCCTTATTATTATATAATTCCTTCAAATTCTACCAACAAACATTTATTTATTTATCTTATTTATTCATCAAGATTACAGAAATATTACAATCTTTAAAAAAAATAAAAATAAATAAATAAATAAAATAAAAAATAACAAGAGAAAAAAGGCTTTTCTGGAATTATTTTTAACTGTATACAACCAAATATTTTTGAAATTTCATATATTCTGTCAGTTCATAAATTTAAAATATTACCAGTTGTCATGTTTCCTAAAACTAATGGCCATCCATTGAAAACTAATTATTGCACCAATATAAAAAAATTATTGAAAAAATATGTACAGTGTTTGTATAAATAATTGATCTAAAATTCTTGATACAACCTCTCATACAATTTATAAATACTAATTCAATTTTTACTTGTTTTAAAGTTTCAAAATGTTATGAGAAGTCTATAAAAATTACTAATTCCTGATTTCAGATGCTCAATTCATTGTTCAAATAATCTGATGGTGCTTTATAAATTACTATCATTGTCGAATACTTTCCAGTACCTGTAAACTATTCTTAACAACCCCCTTTTAAATTGTCTTAAATTGAAGTATGCAATGACATCATCCAGACTAAACCAAATCCACAAAATCTGAAAACAGCCCCTTACAATAATATGTTACAAAACTGAAACTTAAACTGTGTCTGTTAAAATAATCACATAAAACAGTGTCGTCACCACTAGCGATTACTGTTCCACACACTGTATATCACTAGGGACGCTTCACAATAAAAACACCACTTCACTAAACAGAACTTTATTAATCACCACAATAAACACATACAAAGATTAGTACTCAACAGCACTATATCAATGTAACACCACTGTTCACTAACTGATTCACTGTTCACTCACTACACTGACTGACTATTACTGACTGACTACCACTTCACTACAACTAACTGACTCTACTACTGACCAATACTCTACAACCAACTGAACTCTATGCGGGCGCAGCCCAAATATATATACATTCTAAAAATGTACTAGCCAATTCCAGAGAATTCGGTTCCTCTATGTCGTGTTTATTCGAGAGACAGACGGCTCTGGAACAAAACTTAGAGGTTATGTTTACTAAACAATAATACATATAAACAATGTCCTACAATATCCAATAAAATAAATGTATCTCCTATCATAACTAGATAAAAGCGTAAGTACTGTTAGTACTGTTAAATAAACATTAATGCTATCAAACATATATTGAATTCTTTATTCTATCATTTTCTAGACGTTCGTTCTATTAATTTCTAGATCGCTTTGCTAGCTTGTTCCTGAAGCCAATATAGAACTGACAACTAATTAAATAATATGCAAATAATAAATTATAGAACCTAATAATAATTAATTTTATTTACAAGGTTACTGAATGAATAAAGGTTATTGGGATATTGAAGGTTTTAACAAAAGACTAAAGCTAGGTCTGGCCAAAATATTGTAGGCCTAATGCAATTAGGCTAAAGCATACATGCGACAATTATCCCCCCTAAAACCTTCAATATCATCATCAAAATTTACAAACTTAACATTCTTCTACCTATCTTTATTCCATTTTTTTTTTTTTTTTTTTTTTTTTTTTTTTGTACCTAACACCATAATACTAAGGTCCTCGTCATGCTGAACTTCAGGAAGTCTCGCCGGTCGATCTTCAGGATGAAGTATCGTTGGCTGATTTCCGGACTCAGCAGGCTTCTTCGTTTCCGGTATCCCACGATGATCCTCATTACTGATTTGATGCTGAACTTCAGGAGGTCTCGCCGGTTGATCTTCTGTATGAAGTATCGTTGGCTGATCCTCTCTGGAGTCAGTAGTCATTTCAAGTTGAAGTATCTCCCGTTGATCATCATTACTGACCTGATGCTGAACTTCAGGAAGTCTCGCCGGTTGATCTTCTGTATGAAGTATCGATGGCTGATCTTCTCTGGAGCCAGTAGTCCTCTCAAGTTGAAGTATCTCACGTTGATCATCATTACTGACTTGATGCTGAACTTCAGGAAGTCTCGCCGGTTGATCTTCTGTATGAAGTATCGTTGGCTGATCCTCTCTGGAGTCAGTAGTCATTTCAAGTTGAAGTATCTCACGTTGATCATCATTACTGACTTGATGTTGAACTTCAGGAAGTCTCGCCGGTTGATCTTCTGTATGAAGTATCGATGGCTGATCTTCTCTGGAGCCAGTAGTCCTCTCAAGTTGAAGTATCTCACGTTGATCATCATTACTGACTTGATGCTGAACTTCAGGAAGTCTCGCCGGTTGATCTTCTGTATGAAGTATCGTTGGCTGATCCTCTCTGGAGTCAGTAGTCATTTCAAGTTGAAGTATCTCACGTTGATCATCATTACTGACTTGATGTTGAACTTCAGGAAGTCTCGCCGGTTGATCTTCTGTATGAAGTATCTTTGGCTGATCTTCTCTGGAGCCAGTTATCATTTCAAGTTGATGTATCTCACGTTGATCCTTATTACTGCCTTGATGCTGAACTTCAGAAAGTCTCGCCGGTTCATCTTCTGTATGAAGTATCGTTGGCTGATCTTCTCTGGAGCCAGTGATCATTTCAAGTTGAGGTATCTCACGTTGATCCTCATTACTATCCTTTATAACCCTGGGGTTCACAGGTATTCCGGTGGCTGACAGAGAGCCCAGGGATGATTCTGTAATTTTGATACTCTTAGCAAACCGTTTAGATATCTTTTCTATTAATTTCGATCGGGCCTCTAATTTATCTTCCAATGATTTTGATCGAGTTACATGGGCTTCTATTAATTTCGATTGGGCATCCAATTTCCTTTCTAAAATTGCTGTCAATTGGGCAAACATGTTACTCACCGTATCAGCTGGTTCTTCAAATTCTAAGGTATCCGGATTTTCTCCATTGTCCAGTAAATGCTGCCGAAGACGTATCTCCAAGTCGGTCTTTGTTCCCGAGGACGGCAAACCTCGTTCCTCTAACACCCGACGTAATGCAGCCAACGTTAACTTGTCAATCTTCATGTTGTAAAATCCTGTCACGGTCGCCAATTTGTCGTCACCACTAGCGATTACTGTTCCACACACTGTATATCACTAGGGACGCTTCACAATAAAACACCACTTCACTAAACAGAACTTTATTAATCACCACAATAAACACATACAAAGATTAGTACTCAACAGCACTATATCAATGTAACACCACTGTTCACTAACTGATTCACTGTTCACTCACTACACTGACTGACTATTACTGACTGACTACCACTTCACTACAACTAACTGACTCTACTACTGACCAATACTCTACAACCAACTGAACTCTATGCGGGCGCAGCCCAAATATATATACATTCTAAAAATGTACTAGCCAATTCCAGAGAATTCGGTTCCTCTATGTCGTGTTTATTCGAGAGACAGACGGCTCTGGAACAAAACTTAGAGGTTATGTTTACTAAACAATAATACATATAAACAATGTCCTACAATATCCAATAAAATAAATGTATCTCCTATCATAACTAGATAAAAGCGTAAGTACTGTTAGTACTGTTAAATAAACATTAATGCTATCAAACATATATTGAATTCTTTATTCTATCATTTTCTAGACGTTCGTTCTATTAATTTCTAGATCGCTTTGCTAGCTTGTTCCTGAAGCCAATATAGAACTGACAACTAATTAAATAATATGCAAATAATAAATTATAGAACCTAATAATAATTAATTTTATTTACAAGGTTACTGAATGAATAAAGGTTATTGGGATATTGAAGGTTTTAACAAAAGACTAAAGCTAGGTCTGGCCAAAATATTGTAGGCCTAATGCAATTAGGCTAAAGCATACATGCGACAACAGTTAAACAATCATTACAGTAAAAAACTTTATTTCAGTTATAACTGATCGATCTGATATTTAAATGTGTAACTGTTATACAAAATTGTACTTCTGTTTTTTCATGAAGTTTTAAAAACTATTATATCCTTATGAATTGTAGATAAGTGCTATTCTGTATTTAAACAATAATATTCTGTAGCAGTTTCAAACTTAATAATAGTTTACACTTTTAAAAACTACTTTAATTATTTAGATCTGAAATGTTACCAATCTGTTACCAAATAAAACTTATATCCTAAATCAAGTCTTTTCTTCTTTGCCGTTTTCAGTAGGTTTCTATAATGACATAAGTTTTCACTCGCTTACATAAAAACATAAAAGTATCAATAAATTATCAAAACCTAAAATAAAAAAACATAAAATATTATACTACCTATTCTTCTGAAATAAAAATTTAACTGTCATAAATGCACATTAATAGAATTTTCATGAAAACAGACTTCATATAAAGGCTTTTAAACAAGTGAAAGAAGAAAATTATATTAGTCTTTCCATGTCTCGTTGTTCCGTCCTTTGTAAATTTAGAGGGAGGCTTTTCATGTTTAGGTTCGAATGATTTGTTTAGGCCCACCCACCGTCCTTGTTAGACATTCCATCGCCATACATTAGGAAGAGAAAGATCCAGAACGGTTTGATGGTATTTGAACCGATCTAGTAATTAAACCTAGTATTTACATATGTAGGCCTACTACCGGGTGTCCAAAAATCTTGACCTGATAAAGAAATCGAATAGTATGAAAACAATTAGTGATAAGATCAAGTTTTATTTTCGATATTAACAAGAGACTTCTCAAGTTTTTTTTACAGATATGCACAAACTCAATACACTTTTATGAGTGCACTTGGGTTACCTGTAAATCTTCTAGGCAGAATTTATTTGGTTTTTATTAACAACCATATTTTGGTTTCAGTTAACATTTCGTGGGTAATAAACTTAACTGTATTTATTATTTTCTCTTTAGTTTTTCTAAATTTCTCCTACGTACTGTGCATATCACTTACAAGGTCCACCACAGTAGTCCAAATTTAGAGCAGGGAAAACAGATTGGCTTAATATTGTAAAAACACAAATATTAACGGGGTACACAACATGTCCATAGGAATACATCTAGTTCGATCACGCTCGAAAGACCAAAAACTTTAGAGGACTGTAGTGGTTTGAATAAATAATTTTAATTTTATAAAAAGAGTACATAACAAAAATACAAACAGAGAACCGTTAACCACGACAACAAAACATGATGTCATATTAAATATAACAAAAATCAGCTGAATTGTAATTGAATACATATAGTCAAAGTAGTAAAATTCCTGAACACTGCATAAAAGAACAAACAATTAAATGAAGTAAGCTGCATAAAAATAGTTCCATGTAAACTGTAACTACTGTGTTTACCCTCGCCTCCACACCATGCAATTTTGTTATTTTTTAAGTGTACCTTGTGTAATACAGAATACAATAAGTTAAATAGGTGGATTTAGGAACAACGCATCAACTGTCATCGGAATATACAGAATATTTTATTGTTATGTTACGTAACATTTGGAACACATGTGCAATCCACAAATACTGCGAGTGATACATCCACAGTTTAATTTACCTCCGTTTAGAGGATTAGGTGGTGATAATACAATACGCATTGTGTCAAGTGTTGCGATACAAAGAATTAGGTGAAATACCAAAATAAATGATAATATTTTTCAGGGAAATCATAATAGTGGAGAAAGTGATGGTAAATACAATTGTCAGTGTCTCCGCTTTTATTGCAAGTGATTATTTTTGGGTTCAAGTTTGAAACGGTTTTTGGCGGGGAGATACAATTGTATAAATCTGAAGCGGGTATTCAGAGAAAATTCATTCATTCAAATAGACAAAATTGGATTTAAAAGTATAAAGATTTGCACAAAATTAAAAACAAATCTTCCGGCCATATTCAAATAAAGAATTTTATTGTCGCACATAATATCTATGAATATATCGAACCCTTTGAATACGACGTATTAGTTCATTTTGGCAAAGACACTACTACAAAGTACACTAGGGAATTTTCGGGACACCTAGTCGACCATCCAAGTACAAGAAGGTAAAGTTAAAAATTATGTTTAAAGAAAAGTTTTATGGTTTAAGATTGAAATAGATTAAGCAACACACGAGCTACCGTTATTGTGTAGGAATCCTTTGACCTTGGCCTTCGTTTGTTTCCCAAGTTTTTATTTCCAACATGTTGTTCTTTCTCCTTGAGTTTGACACTATCTTATTATCAGTTGCACTTCTTGACCCTGACAATGTATGCATCACGAAAACAGTGAGAATTATTATGTAAGTAACTGCTCAATAATAACATCATTAGCCGACAGAACCGGCACGAATTAGTTAAAAGCTAAGGAATGTGTCCAGGAAAAAGGATCAAACTATAAAAGAAATACTCGGTTTACAAAATGTAGCTTAATTTTTTGAATGTAGCTGGAACATAAAATGAATTATGGACTTTAATATTTTTAAATGTTTTGTCATCCTCATACTATAAAGCATAAATGATATCACTGATTTAAAAAATAAAAGAAGAAAATTTCATATTATTAATGTATACATATAATACACCCCGTCGCAGCAGACCTGCGTACTCAGCGAATTTCCTAATTAGTAATAGTAATTTTGACCAGATAAACCTGTAAACCAAATGTCATCACATGCTCATAAATAAGGAAATAAATTTCTAGTTTCCTTTATGATAAATAGAAAAGAGTATGCAGGTATGCTGCCATGGGGAACACTCAAAGTAGGGTCTTAGCATAAAAACAATTTATTTCGACCATATAAAGCCATATACTAAGTTTCATCAATATCTGTCCATTGCTAAAGGAGTTTGCCTTTTCTCCATATGATTAACATGGGAAAAGAGTATGCAGGTTTGCTGTCATGATAAGCATAAAAACCAAGATTTTTTACCATAAATGGATGAATCTCAACCAAATGGTGCTAAATACCAAGTTTCATCCAAAAATATTATTTAATAAGTGAAATATTAACACATCCTTATTCTCCATAAGATTAACATTGGAGCTTCAAAATACAATGTACTGTCTTTAGACTTTTTAATATCTCGGTAACCAATGGAGATAGAGCAAATCTTCAAAATACTAAATTGCGTGTTTTTTTTGAGCTAAATCCAATGGTAAAAATAAAAATTTAAAAAAATTATGTATGAAAAATGCAAAAAACCCATTTTTGGAGTACAAAACCCCCCAAAACTACCCCTTCCGGTTGGTCGATATGTCTGGTTTACGAACTCATCCGAATAAATGTAGGATTACACATCTCTACCAAATTCGGTGTCAATCGGACCTTTTTTACGAGAGTTATCGTGTCTAGGGACACATACGTATATAATACATATATATATATATATATATATATATATATATAAATTTTAATGACTATTATTTTTGGTCACTGGGCACCTAAAACCAAAAAAGTAACATGGTCCCGGGCTTAGGTCTTACCATGAGACCTACGGTAATAGCTTATTCCCCATGGGAAATTCGCTAAAAACAACAATAATTTAAAGCACCTTTCTAGATTCTGCTGACAACAAACACTATTATGAACAATTACTATTATATTCGATACCCTAAGTATACCAGTGCATAAACAGACTTGTGGGGTTACAAATTTAGAGATGAGTACTGAGTTAGTAAACGATGACATAAATTAAAATCTTGATAATATATTTTTTCAAAGTTCCTTTACTTCCATGTTAGATCTAGTTATCAATTTAAAGTTGAGGCATTGTATCTAATTCTAACAACCAATTCCAATGAATTGAGGATTTAGGTTATCTTTACATATACTTCAATATTATCACTGTGACATATTACGTCATAAAACATTTGAATGGTCGGAAAATCATGTAAACTAGGAGTATCTATGCAGCGCAATGAACCACATTATATTGGACTACAATTTCAGTGTGTCTAATTGCTCCTATTCTGCATAGTCTATGTTTTACTGTTATGCTAAATTTTTCTATCTGCAGCTGTTCTAGTTTGTAATTTTAGTAAAGATTTTCTCATATTAATCTTATGGTTAAAAACAAACTTTAAGGAATCCCCGTGATTTTCAGAGGAAGAATGTCTCAAATTTAAAATTAATGCAAATTTTCAAACGGAGACAAAAATTTTTAACTCAAACGTCAAACTTAAAAAAAAAAAAGGGATGGTTTTACAAAAAATTTACGTAATGTCTAATGATGGATAAGCATTCTGATTGAATTCTGATTGATAATAAATGTTCCGTTGTGATAGGCATCGTATATTTGTACTGTATAGTTAGTAATGAGGAATTTCAGTGCAATGAAATATATCTTTTAAAGATCTATATTAAGAAAACTTTACAATAATTAGGATCAATTGGTTTAAAATGGAATATCTGTAAAAGGTGTGTTTAAACTAAGTACAGGAGTTTGATTATCACCCATTGAGCAGTTCAAAGCCTGATCAAGCTAATGAAATTGTGGTGAATCCTGCTCATGGATTAGTCGTGACTAGTCCATATGTGATGATATATGCGTTCAACTATGGATATGTGATAATACCCTATTAAATAACATCGCCATGAAACTTAAAGTAAACTATTTCTACTATTAGAGAAGATTATAAAAATAATTTGGATGGCAGTCCTATTATAGTAAACGAGAAAGGTATGTAGTGGGGTTTGTGGTTTGAAATTTCTCAAATTTACAAGCATAAAACCGTTCCGGCACCGGCGGGCGAATGACTATTCTTGGGTACAGAATAATGGCATTTTAATTAGTCAAAACGTTCAAAACACTCGGTTTATTTAGCAAAATCCTCAATAAAAATATATTCTCCGTAAGAAAAACATTGGAGTGACCACCTGATAATAAAACTGTTTATGAAATATAAGTTAAGTGTTTTAATCATGTTGCCAGTTTGTGGATTGAAAACGAGAAATTCTCATAGTTGTGTTTGAGGTTGGATATCATTTCCAAAGGCACGAGAGGAAAACCAGGGTCGAAAACAGTTTTGTTAAACATATATTGTAGGGGACAAATTAATCATAGTTTAATTCATTAAAACCTATAAACCCCTCGAAACAATTTGTCAAATTTTAAATAAAAATAATTTAAATTAGTAGTTTGAGTACCACTCTGTTTTATGAAAACTGTATATATAAAGAAAAATAATAAGGGAACTTTCAAAGGCAGAGAGGAGGCCCTGATTTTTTTCAAAATAAGCCTATAAAAATCTCTGATATTTTGATTTATTACTGCAAATTTTTAGCTTAATAATTCCAGTGAATATTTCGTGTTATCGTCACAAACAAACTAAGAAATTAATTTTTCTCATTCACAATACCATGTAGGATTTACAAATAACCAATTTATCGCAATACAAATTAATTAAAACCTTTATTACAGTAGCGGTTATAAAATTTGTTTCTATTACTACTTCATACTCAAGCAGGCTTTTTAAGAAAATCTTTATAATGCCACAACGCTTACAGGAATCCAAGCCCTTTCTTAATCCAGCTGATAAACCGTATGACTCGAATGACACAGGCAGATCCAGCAACTGCTGCGCGATCGGCGGCGGCGGCCCACGACAGTAGACAGATTCACAATTGGCTAACAATTACAGGGGTTTGTTATCCCGGGGCAGAGGGTCGTAATCCAATAATCTGTTGATTACTGACGCTCGGAATATTGGACTTGATTGTCAATTTATTGAGATTACGAATGAAGTGGGAACAGTGGAATGAAGCAGATCCATTAATCTTACACGTGCAGATCAAAATGTGCTTGGTGAAGATTGCAATTAGATGTTACATTTTGTGGTATTTTCATTCTTCAATTAAGTTTGGCAATTTTCATTATATCTATAGTAAAGGATGAATAAATATCAGTATAAAAATGGTCTCTCAAATCGAGGCAGTAATGAAAAACCACGTTCATCATACATTAGGAAATAAAAATTGCCCTAAAAATTTCTGAAAATTATTCTATTTTCAGAAAATTTAGTTTCAGTTAAATATTTAGATATTTGTTTTAATTATTATATTAAATTTTTCTTGGTTTGATGTAGAATAAAAGAGAACTAGAGATCGCCTCCTGATCGAAATTCGATCAAACTTTCAGTTGATCCTGGACCCAATAAGTTCAAAAACATATTATAATTAAAACATCTGTTCTCCCTGTTTTTCTAGCAGTTGATTTTACAACAGCTGTCTATCAGTCAATGAATTATCCATCCTCCATAAGATTAACATTGGAACTTTGAAAGCCTATGGGGCGTAGCCATGGAATCCAATGAGAATTAGAATGGGATTCTGCTCATCTACAGGACCCACCTGTACCCACGGAAAGGACCCACCTTTCTAACGGTGGGCGCGGATTTCTCCTACGATGCACACGAGCTAAGAAAAAAGGAGGAAATGAAACATGCTTGCCTATTAATATATAGATTAAATAATATTATTGTGTAATGTATTGTTTTTATTTTTGGAATTACATTTTTGGCATATTTGGTTATTTAACCAACTGAATTTGTAAAATTGACTATAGTAATCTTGTTATACTATTAATAGTTTTTCTTCTGGATTCGGTTTTATAAACCCCGGTCTGCTTATTGTTTCCTGTTGAATTAGGGAATAAAATAGTTAAATAGTATTCATTAGTTTACCGTCCAAAGTTGGCAAACGAATTATAAAACAATTACCAACTAAGGATAAAGTATGCATCGTGTCGATTCATGTTCAATTAAAGGGACAGCTCAAAACCTGAACAACCGATCTCATAAAATTCAGTCTCAATGGTAAATGGTGTGGTAACTCTCTAGTGCAATTTGAACGACTTTAAAACTAGCTTCGGCTATTTTAAATACCAGCAATTGGAAGTAATAAGGTAACTGCACCAGTAGTTGGCACTGCCAGTAGTGGACATTTTCGTCTTTGAAAGGTGATAATTTCCTTATTTTTCTACTAAAACTCATTGTTTTTTCGTTTAAATAATCTTTGATTATTTTTCTCTTTTTCATAAACAAAGGCTAACAATTATGTTTAATTTTAAAGTGATTGAGAGTATTTTTATTTGAGACCTACTGAAATTTGCGATTGAAGAGGCAATCTTATTCAAAGTGATACTTAGGTGAGTTTGGAATTCCTCATTTTTATAAGTTTTAAAGTTATATAGGTTTATAAATTGTATAAATATGTAATAACAGAAAAATTTGGGTCAGTTTGACAGTCGTCAAACAGTCTGGATCCACTGATACACAGTCAATGTCGTCCACATCCTGGTGATATCAAAATTTCAGATGCACCACAGAACCACTGAAAACGGTTATTCCGTAATGGATTTACTCGTAAATAATCAATAAGGTGACGATAGGGTGAGATTGGAACACGTTGTTTAAGTTGGTTAAGCCTGCGATAGTCTCGGTAACAATATAGAAGCACTGTTAAAATTTTATTTTATTTTTTTACTTGTTGTTTTTTATAATTATTATTATTTGCTAACCAACAGCCTGTCAAAAATGACGGGTAGTTTTGACGATGATTTTCCATTTAATGTATAATTAATTATCATTGTTGGTTTAATACTTACGGCAAGAAACCCCTAAAGACAAGGTATTAAAATAAAAACTAGGCCATATTTCTTTACTTTACCCATCCATATGAACAATTGGGTTGAGTAACAATAATAGTCTAAGTGTTGCTCGAAATTAAACAATTTATTTTGATACAGTACAAAAGTTACATTAAGTCTAGTTCTAAATCAACGACATCCCACCAATAAAATATTGTGAATATCAGTAATCACAAAAAACTACTCGTATTTAGATCCGTTCATTTACAGGTGTTTTAAATGCTTAACCCAATCCCAATGTTATTCTAATAGACTTATTTCAAATTTAGTTTTCTATAGCACCCTTATTTTAAGTCCGATTTTCATCTTTTTTTTTGCGGAAACAACTACAGACCAAGCCCTATCCAATGACACAAAAAACCTGAAAATCGGTTAAAAATTGTAGTATGAGTTCTCTCCAGTTGTCTTGCATATGAAATTAGGATTTACTATTGCTACTAAATCACTATTCAAATTGTGTTTTTTATCCCTTCTTTGCACTTTACTGTTCCATCACTGAAACGTATCAAGAACCTTTGAGCGACACGGAATGTAATAAGGATCAGTCGATGAGGAGCAACATAGTGGAGGAAGGAACACCGAAGGGAAGAAGACGCAGAGAGAAGAAATAATTAGAGAGGTGATTCGGAAAGTGACTGGGCGTAGACCATGTGCGTAACGAGAGTTCATTGTTAGAGGAATGTTTAAATGATTGATAATGTTGTTAAGTAATAGTTCTTGTTCATTGCATTTACATGAGCGTGAATCTGTCACAAATTTGTCAACAGTGAAAGGAAGGGTTATTAATCACTCAATTTCCACAAATCATTTCAACTTCTAAATTTGGAAATAGATTATTAATTAAATAGCTTTTACATTAGAGCAAACACTATTTATCTTAAATTTTGGGTATATTAGTTTTCTCTGTTTTCTTTTTTAAAATTCCGATTGGTTCTTTAGTGTATACGAAGAAATACCTTTTCTAAGAAATCTCGTTTAGCTGACATTTCCCACTTAGCACAGCCCCGCACTTAATGGTACGGAGGCGTGGGATTCCCAATAACTTTTATTGTTTGTATTTATTTCTGCTTGTAATTCTTGCTAATGGTTACATATAAGTTTCATTTGCTGTTTATTCCTTGCATATATTAATATTTTCGGTTTGTACTTATGTTTATATGGTTAAAAAACTATTTAGTTTCTAAAAATTAAATAACAACTATAAACTTAGTTCCCAAGAGTTTTAGGATACAAACCTATAATGCGTTGATTTGTAACAATTAAAGCACTGTGTTGGGAGTGGTAATTGACTGAGATTCAAGTACGTTAGTTAGCAACAAGTTAGTTTGAAAATTTTGAAAAATACTTCAACAAAGTAAAAGAGTTTATTGAAATAAATCGAGACTGCAAACAATTCCCTATTTTGTAACGTAGTGGCCGCTATCATAATTTAATACAAGTTTATAACCATGAGTTAGAAAGCCCTGTATTCATTGACACACTAATGCAAACAATTAAACAGCGGCCAGAGCTTAAGCGCTTTGAGCGTCTCTCTAGTTTGTTTACTTATTGAATCGTTGAACAACTTTGAGTTAGCTATGTTCAGCATCTCATCCCTTTTTGAGTTTATAATATTAATAAATAATAACTAATAAACAAACTGGTAAAACTGTATTTTATAGTGATACATTTCAAACGCTTAAATGGAACTCCAAATAAACGGTATCAGTTAACTGACACATACTTTCTCACAAAAATATGAAAAAAGGTGTTAAAAGCTTCAAACATTAATGTCTTGATGACTCAGTTGGATAGCTACCAGCTGAGCAGCGCTCATTTGACCCTACGCGCGTCTGTGGCTTTTAACAACGTACTGCGTTTACCGCTAAACGAAAAATTGAATTTTCTCCGCAATTACTTGACGTAGAGCAATAATTTAAAATCCTGGATTATTTAGTTTTTTTAGCTTGATTTAATGGTGATGAATAAAATTTAATTCAAGGTAACAGCTATTTTGAAAATAAAAAAAAATTCATTTTTGAAACGCGCATTTTCTCGGAGATGCGGTTGGTGTCATTTTATTCAGCGTTTTAAACTTAATAAACCACAAAATTTTTATCAAAATCGCTAGAGCCGTTTTTTGAGAAATTTGAATTTTTCGCGTTTTTTGAGGGGTTTTGGGGGTAAACTACCCTTAAAAATCAAAAATTCAAAAAAATGAAAAAAACGCCTGGAATTTTCGTGGGTTTGGACCTACATACCAAATTTCATCAAAATCGGACCTTTGGGGCGTTCTCTAGCTCTGTTTACATCCTGACACACACCACACATACACAGACATCACTCTGAAAACCACTTTTTTGGAACCAGGGGGCACCAAAACGGATAAATCCACCAACAACTCAAATTCGAAAATTTTGACGAAAACAATACTTTCTCAATATACTATGGTATAGGGGGGAGAAAGTAAAAGTAAGCACAACTCCAACCATACTTAGTTATAACAGAGTGGAGGCCAAGCGGCCCATAAAATCACCACCTCTACGCACCCACTCAGTATTTTCAATATAGTTTCAATTTTCATCCATAAAGGATTTCTAAAGTTATGTTACATGTAATTATTTAACATGAAAAGCTATATAACATTATGTAACGCTTTTTAATGAAAAGCTATTGGATAACTAGTTCAGTCAACTGTAGGTTCAGTTCAGGTCCAACCTTACTTTCAAGATTGTGTTTGCTCTATTATTAAACCTCGAATCTCCGGTTATTTTTCCAGATTTATGCAGTAAGTTTTCAATTATTTCTGTCATAAAAAATTAATATTTTATAATTAATATTGTCTCATAAAAACAGTATTGTTTTGGCAAAAAATAAAATATTTTTGTTTCTTTCACCAAATAAGATAAAATCCAATTAAGAGAGCTTAAATGTAGTACTTAACAGCTCAGATTTAATTAGCGCAATTACTACTTTACGGGACGGAACTAATGTTTTTCGGTTTATCTAGTTATTCAGTAGTATTTTTCACGGGATGACTAAAATTCAAGTACGATATTAAACTCATGTCAGTCAATTTGATTGGTCGGTTTCCTTAAATGCAAGTTTCCCATGTCGCTTTACCATTATTTAACACAAATTCCCGTTACTTCTCATGAGCTTTTTGTTTTAAGGCTAAACATTTGTACTGTAAAAATGTAAGTTTTTAAGTAATTCATAAGATACAATGTTACGAAACAATTAACATTCGAAAGTAAAATTACCGATGGTGAGCGAAAAGAAAAAAATGAAAATGGAATATTAGGAACAAACCCCTTCTTCACTATTTCTTTCTCTCTCACACATAATAGGGCATGTTGCGTTTTAAATAATCTGGCACATTGTAAACAGACTGCAGTGCACAGAAAAAACTGGTTTCTAGCCTGTTGCAGTAATTATTAAATTTCCAATGCAATATAGCAAAACTTTAAAATTATACTATCGACCGGTCAAAATATGACGTTCTTTATGTGATATTAAGTACTTGAAAAATATTCCCTAAGTTATCAAATATTGTTTTAAAAAATTATAATAATAATAATAATTAATAATAAATGAAGATTTATTCATCAAAAGAAGAATACAAAGACAAATACATATTGTTACATGAAATATCATTATGGTATATAGAAAAAAAAAAACAAACACAGTTAGGTAACTTTTGATGAATACTGGGTTCCCCTAGGCAAAGCCCGTTAGAGGTACCTTTTTTACAATATACACTTAAATATAGGAAAGAAAAGAACCAGCCGGACTATCATTAACACTATATAAAAATTATATTACAAAATAAAACAAACCTTAATATCATATACCTACTAGACGAGAAGGGCACATCTTAAATATATTTTGTATATATAAAGAAGCAAACAGAGATAAACTTATACAGAATAAAGGCTTCTCATATGAAAAACAGTAAACTAAAATATAACATTGGAAAAGTAACTAAAACAAACATACAATAATACTTAATGTACTAAATCTACAAGTATTGTTCAACACTTTCTTCATTTAAAAGCCAGATTTTTATGTTTTTTATTGTAAGAGGTTTGTTTCTTATATTTACAATCTTATCAAACATAAGGTTGTAAAGACGAGGACCATTATAAGAATACGATTGTTGAAACAAAGTCATGTGTGGTCTTGGGAGAGGAAAGGCAAAGTCATTTCGAAGGCGGTAAGGCTTGGTAGTCGTACTGTTTGCTGTACTTTTGGAAAAAAATATTTTTAAAACTTTAAAAATGTATAAGTTTCTTAAGGGTAAAATATTTAATTGAAAAAACAATGGTCGTGAGGGTTCAAAAACTGAAACCTTCATAATTATTCTAACAATAAATTTTTGCAATGTTATTAGAGACTTGATTGTAGATATGTACGCCCCTCCCCAGCAAGACAACCCGTAAGTTAACCTAGACCCTACCAAAGCATGGTACAAGTTCACTAAAATCTTCCTAGGACAAAGATCTCTTAACAAATAGAACTTACGAATTGACACATAGAGTTCTTTTTTTAATTTTAGAATATGGCTCTTCCCTGTTAACTTAGAGTCAATAATCAAACCTAAATACTTAATTTCATCAACTTGATCAATGTAGATTTGCAATTTTGATTCACACATAGTTTGTGGTAACAAAGCTAATTATTAAAGTTTAAATTATTTTTTGCATTAAAAATGATGTATTTGGTCTTTTCACTTAAAGTAAGAAAATTTTTACTAAACCAATATTCTATTAGTTCTAAATCTTGTTCCATATATATGTTTAAAGTATCCTTGGATACATGAGAATAACTCAATGCAGTGTCATCAGCAAAGGCTGTGACGACTCCATTAAACTTGGCGTTACAAAAGTCATTGATATAGATCAAGATCAAGATTAAGGTCATTATTTTTATTATTAAAAAATCAATTTTCGTTTAAAAAAAATTATACCTTGATTTAAAAAAATCCAAAAACCTTTCAATTATTTCTTTACAAATTATGAATCACAAGGTATTTAAAGACCACTAATTTGATAACATTAGACATTTAAGTAGATTATTATTAGCACCATAACTTTATAATTTTCAAAAGGAAATCATATATTTGTAAATGAATTATTAAATCCCATAGAGCACACCACAACACCAATAAACACTTAGTAAACAAAACTGAACAGATTCTGCCCGGAGCGCCTCCGAGGAGCCAAGTTGCCAACTCTGTAGCCTTTGACGGCCCCGATAAACGGCGTGTGTTGAGCAACCTACAACTACCCACGACTGAACCTCCCTCATACTAATTCAATCATTATTAAAAAACATAATAATTAAGTTAAAAAAACTCTCAAATACGTGTACTAATGAAAACAATATCAAACAAAACTCACTAATCATTTATATTGTGATTAGTGATATACACATTACATATTTTAAAAAGTATTTTAAATAATTTTTTACTCACTAGTAATTAAATTAATTAAGATTCATGAAAAATCCATTTCACTATTTTTTACTAGTTTATCGTCCAATAAAGTTTATTGTTTTTTCCATTGTACCTTTAAAATTTGGCTACTTTATTTCTATCTTTTTAATTTTAAATTATGGCTGTCTTATGATGGCACATCACGAAGCACTTAAACGATCCCCACACTCCTAACGTGGGTCTAGCCAGCGGCACAGGTTCCGCAAAATGGATTCCGACATTTTTTTACCCCAATTGATAACGATGCAGGCACAGTTTCCTCTAATCACTGCTTAACAATACATACAACTTAAAATATGAAATTTTGTTCATAAAATCTTAATACCAACACTCAATAACATACAATATTTATTTAATATATACTTATAGATAATAGTGATCAAGTCTACATCGCATAGAATGGTTAGATGTTGTTCAGCTATTTTAAGTAAATGTTATCTTTATTAAAGAGTTAATTTTATAAAAACCAGTAATTGATTATAGTTGTTTTTACATTAATTTTACTTAAATCCATGAACCCCAAGTTTTCGCTCAAAAAATTTTCTAATAATCATCAAGACTTCCAGAAAACTTGTTTTCTGCTGATGTTAGCAAATTGCTGTGGGGTGACTCTTGGGAAGCTAGTACATATGTTTGTGTTTCGTCTTATGCATTATGTATTATGATATGCCCCTTTAAGGACGTTTAAATCGCAAATCTTACTAACCGATCTCATGCTGTTAGCCCCATTTTATGTACTATACAATAGTACACTGCATAGTTTCAATTTACAACTACTTAAAAAATAATGATAATAATACTCAATAAACTTAATTATAGAGATTACTTTAACATATATAACCGTACCTGCATAGAAAACTTTTTAAGAGATTAAATGCAAAGGATGAATACTCAGCTCTCTGTGTGTATGAAAACATCCCGGGAAAAGGAGAATCCTTTTGATCATTGTGTGAAAGAACGGCAAATGCGTCCAAACACAGAAACAGCATTCAATACACAGCTTTCACTGAGTTCAGCGTTTTGTTGTGTAATCTCTGAAATGTGTACTTTAACAAGATTCTGTGGGGAGACGAATTGATTTGTTCAGTAATTTTATCAAAAAAAAAAAAAAAACGTCTTAAAAACGCATCACAATGGAAATAAAGTATATCAATGTTTTAATACCTTAAGGTTTTATTATGAAGATAACTCCCTCAGTTTTAACAGATTTATACCATAATTCGTAAAATTATGAATGTGCTTAATTGCACAAAAGTAATGGTATTTATGATTTTTGGCAGTTGTTAAGGATGTTAGCCTGATGATTCAATCAAAAAATTTTCTCACACAACTGACAAAATAGCCTAAAATCTAAAAAAAAACTTAAAACCTTTCGAACTTTTTTGTTGTTATTTTCACCGTTTTATAGAAAAAGGTGTCCCTAGAACTTTTAGACAACATATGGTTTCATACAATTTAGGAACTAAATCATTGAAATACACCAAGCAGTTTACTATCAATACTAATTCAAAATTTAGCCATCTTTTCAGTTTTCAGGAAAATTACAGTTATAGTTTTTATAGTTTTTATAGTTTTTATAGGTTATAGTTTTTTTTTCATAAAGATAAGTTCTAACGGCACTAGTTATTGTTTGAAATAAGCTCGAATCCATTGTAAAGTTCCATTTTGAAGTGTCTAGATTTGAAAAACAAAGGTGTTATAAAATTTTATTTATTCACATATACATATTTATATATTAATGTACCCATTTGAATGCATTTATATCCATTCAATTTAAAGTGTAAAAAATACGAAACCAATGAACTTTGCAACTTTTATGTCTTGTAAAGATTTTGAAAATTTATAGTTTTTTTTAGATATTTAGCTTCAAACATTTTTAATGACCACCATTTTCAAACCGTAAAAGTAAGAAATGTCATAATTCATTTTCGTATTAATTAAAAACACATACAGACTACCGGAAAACGGATAGAGACTTGAATATTTTACTTGTTTTGACCATCCGAATAACCTGGTAAAGTTAGTTAAGGATTGAGGCTGAAACCCTGTATTGTAAAAGGACTAAATGTAATGTATTAAAAATCTTAGAATAAATTAGGTATGCATTGCTCCACCCTATTATATTTCAGCTGTTTTACTAACATTGTTTTAATTTTCCTGGTTGTTGTACTGTAAGTAGGAGTTAACAAACACTTGACACATCAAACTCACGTCATAAACTGGTTACCCTTGGCCTTCGTTGGTTTCTCAGAGTCTTGTACCACACATTTCACAGCGGAGCTACCTTGAACTTGACACTATCTTCTTATCAGAAATATTTCAACTACGTACCTGTTGTTTGCGTGCAATGATCGTGACGTTGAAAATTATTCTCACGAAGGTTATAAATGGCCTTTTCAGCATAATTTAGCAACGGAAAAGAAATTGTCCCCTTTCAATGATGACAATACCATATCACTAAATACAATATTTTGTTTAGTCTACTATTTTCATTTTAAACATTTGCTCGCCAAATTTTATGTAAATATTAAAATATCCGTATGTCACCATATGAAACATGTCAATTGTAGATAACAAAATAATATTATTAATCAAACTGTAATATATATATATATATATATATATATATATATATATATATATATATTTTTATTTTATATATATATATATATTTAAATATTATTGATATACCTTATATATATATATATATATATATATATATATATATATATATATATATATATATATATATATATATATATATATATATATATATAAGGTATATCAATAATATTTAAATAGATAAAAGAAAATGGAGTCTGTCTTATATAATAGAGAGACAATGAAGGACTTAAATGAAAGGGCAGTGCATAAACAAAGCGTGTGAGTCTACACATGACAATGTCCACCTACGAGGTAACAAAGGGCAGAAGGCCCTCAGATGAAAAGATTAACGCCATTGTCTTCTTTGACTTGTCAAAAAGTGTCTCATGTAGGTTTTCATTAAGTTTCTTTGAGCAATACCTTTCATGTTTCAACGTATCCATTATGAGGCTATTTTATTAAAATTACAAATGCTTTCAGTTTTCAATTGTTTTTTTTTTTTTTCATTTTGAACCATAGAAACATACAAGATTAAAAGTCATTAAAGAAAATTAAACCGCATTTTGATGCGGTTAAGCATCTATATACGAATTTTAGACCAAAACGACTTATAGTTGATTACAGTAATTCAAAACTGAATTTTAACATAGTTTAAGGAACTTTTTTTCGAATGAAATAGAAAATACCACGTTATAGATAAACCTTATCCTAAGTGAGAAATTATTTGTGCTTTCAATTTACTTTAATAAATATTTTTAATACTCATGCAATAGTATAGATGAAAGGAGTCACCAAAAGGCTGCGAGTTAGACACGCAATACGATATTTGTGCTATTTTATTTAACAACAACAAATTTGATGTTCAGTATCGAAGTCCAGCCTGGCGGTTATAAGAAACATTATCCAAGACGTTACGACGCTTTCTTGGATTTATGATCACGAAATGAAAACAGGATACTTCATTTACCTGCGGTCAGTCTTGAATTGGCTCTCAGGCATTGATACGCCTTTAGTTTCATTTGAAAATACGACTTATATTAGCAGGTTTATTTGTGAAGTCAGGTTTTAATGGACTTTAATTGATCACAAAATATACGATCATAATATCAAATCCCCCAATATAAATTTGATTATTTACTTTTTGATGTTAGATCCTAATATTAACCATAAGCAGCGTATTCATAAAAGAGGGGAAACTTGTTTTTTTTTATCTCAATACAATACTTCTAAATATTATATTTTAAGGGGGGGGGGGGGCTCAGACAAAAAAAAAATGTATTTATATAAATTGAATAAATGTACACTGATTCTGGTTCTGCATTAAAAATTAAAAAAAATTACACATAAATGCTGTTCTGTACTGTATAATGTGTACTGTGACATCTGTTTTAACCATTATTTATTATTTGTATTGTTTGTTTCATATTCATTCACATTCATTCAAGTCAGTTTTATGTTCAATTAAAAATGCTCTTTCTGTTCCAAAATGTTCTTTTTTTGATTAAATATATTCCACCGTATTATAAAACAAATGCCTCAAATGTGCTTTCTTTGTAAAACATTGAGGTAGAAACAAAACTCAAACAAGGGCCTTAAATTAAATTTTGTCAAACTTAACGCAGTTTTAAAAGTTACTCTTGTAAAAAGGACCCTTTTGTAAAATTTTCATTTAATGGGTTATATTCAATTTAAATTTAATTAAATATAAACACATGCATTTCTTTGCGAGTATCAAACGAAACATTAAGAAATAAATTAATTCCCCACATTAGCTGAGTCCTGAGTCTAACTTGTTAAACCTACTAGTACCCTAACTACCAATACAATGATAATAAACTAACCTCGTATTTAAAAGTGTTCGTACGTTGTGTTAGATGGTGTAACTTTGTAAAATAAATGTTTGTGTCATGTAGGAACTATTATTTGTGTTGTAAACCAGAAACATTTCATTACTTTACCTTTTCAGTCTACATTACAATTTTAAAAATAGGATGTTCTTAAATGTTAATTTTACTTATATTTGTATTTGGCCCTGAGCTGGTAAGACTAATTACAATAATTACCTTAGTCTGCAGCTCGTATCCATTTACTGGATACGAGCTGCAGACGAAGGTAATTTAAAAACATTGTAATTAAATGTTAACATCCGTAATTTTTTAATGTGTCTTCAATTCAAACTGATACCATGGGTGGAACGGCGGCATGGAGGTGGACTAGTACCTGATCCAATTCCTGACAGGTCACTGCTATTTTCGGTCGTACCTGTACGATGGGCAAGACCGGTTCACTGTACTGCATTTATTGCCCGGGCCTTCCCGATGATGCGGAGACACCTTCTCCCGCTGCCACCGTTGAGAAGGGCAACGCCTGGAGGTCACGCAAACTTTTGGTGCGTTTTCAGTGACTCGGCCTGCCAAAAGATCTTAAAGGATGAGGACTGCTAAGATTGTTTGTCACAGTGCGTCCGGGGCATCCTCTTTAGAAAACCGCTGGACCGCTAAGCGGCTCAGACCCCCTGACGTGCGGCTGGTCAAGGAGTGAGACCAATGGGCTTTAGGCTAATTTAGGCGTAACCTGATGTAATGTGACAACAAATTCCATACTAGATTCCTAAGGAGTAGAGGAGAGTTTTTAGTGGGTATACCCGTTTTTTAGGTGATTCCCACACTACAGGCTGGCCCCTGTGTGCGTAATGCATTTTTCCTGCCTCTCCCTCAACAAAAAGGTGTCTTCAATGTGTATGTACCAAAAACGTTATATTTCCGATAGACTACATCTCAAAATTGAATAATAGTGCATTTTTTCCCTTAACAAAATCTGTAAGAAATGTTTGTATGGAGGAAAAAAGTTCATCCTCTTCATTCTAATACAATCCTTATATACCAAATATTTTTCACACTACATACAACAAATATTAAGTCCAGTAGGTTACCACTTAAGATAGCCGGGCCATATATAAAAATCTAGAGCAACAAACTTTAGATCAGATTCCACACAAGACGAAGGGGAAGACAAAGTAAGCCAGCTGGATTTATGGTCTTGTAATGAAAAACTGCGCCGTTATACACCACACTACACCTGCCGCCACGCCGCGCCGCCTATTCTGCCGGGACTGAGAATACCGTTTCGATCACTTATGGATTTGATAAAAAAAAAAACAACAGCAACTCTAGCAATTTATAAAATACAGTCAGATACATTTAGCGGTATGTATGTGAAATAAGCGTCTCAGAAAAATGATCAGCATTTCAATATCTTTGAGGTCAGAGGTGTTTGTTGTTTTGTATAATTTAGGCTACTTGTTTAGGTTATTTGTTATAAAGAGAACATTTTTTATATATCACATCAGAACCAGGTGCCAGATATTACTAAATTGAGTGAGAGACAATAATAATAATTATATATATATATATATATTATTATTATTATTATTATTATTATTATACTAGCTCTGGCGTTTTAAACCTACCCTAAAATACACCATTGGGGAAAGGAATAAATACATTACGAATCAATGAGTCCACTTACCATAAAGACGTTTTAGTTTTAGTTTTCTTCAGATAACTTAGTATAACTTTAAGTAGGTTTTCAAAGTTTTAAATAATCTGAATGATTTTTCCTGTTGAAGAAAGTATTTCTTACAACTTTCGTAATATGTCGAATATAACTACTTCCAGGGCTAAAATACTTTGGAACGAGTAGTCCTATTATATTTTAGGAAAATTAATTTACGGGTTAGCTATGAAACGAAACAAAACCACTTGCTCAACTATCAATTTACAACAATATCATCAATATGAAAATTAAATTAGCTGTTGTCTTTGACAATGAACGGTTATCAAAATGGCAACCGCCCTTTTAAAAGATAGTGTTTTTATTCAAATGTTTTCGATTGTATCATCGAACAACTGAAATTTGTTGATTTAATAATACCTTGTTTCATTATATTAAATAAATATTAACAGAGGAATGAATTATTTTTGTCATATATTACCACTTTTCTCTATTTAAACTCTAGGAAAAGGTAAAATACCTACTACCTTGTTGACGTGGAGAAAAATGTTCATGTTTTACGAAAAGAATGAATTCCTCTGTTATTCTTTATTCAATATTAATAACTGAGGTTTAATTTAAATCTGAATAAAGTGGTTTAGCTTTTATGTCTCTTGCAAGTTTTTTGTAAACTTAACGGATTTCATGAAAGGCATCGAAATATTTTTAACAGACGTCATTTTTAAACGGTTGATTTATGTTGTTTAGGCATAATTTTTCATAAAGATAGAAGTAATAAGACAAACATGTGTGCAGGATATCAACGCTTTACTTCGAACCGTTTAGGAGTTATGTTTAAAATATGTTTTTAAAAAATCTTCTTAATAAAACAAATTTGAAAGAAACGAAACAACCAACCCCGGTGTCCGGCAAGCCTGAGACAAGGTAAACCTGCACGATTTACGGCCTTGCAATGAAAAACTGCGTTGTTATATGCCTGCCGACACCCGACCGTGGTCTTGTGATGGGTTATCATGTGGTATATGAAAATCAAGATCCACCAAAGATTGTTTTTTGTTTCAAAACATTTATTGATTATGCCTTAAATAAAATATTAGATATATCATCATAATTTTGCTCTAATATGAATGAATTCCATGTAGTTTTTAGGTCTCCGCGCAATTATTAAAGACTAATTGAAAATGTTTCCACTTTCACTAGTTTAACGCAGTGTGCCTTAAAAGTAAAACTTTTATAATCTTTTTTATATTTATTTTTTGAGGCATTTGTGCTCTTTATTAAATTATCGATTTGCACTTGGGTACTAAGATCACATATAAGTTCATTTAATATGCATAATTATCGGGGTATGGGTGTAAAAAGTAAATTTTTTCTCTTCTAAGGGGTTTGCTAAGGGCATGTCTTTTATTGTAGATTATATTCACAAAACATATAACTACTTGATCAGATGTTCTATTCCTTTATCACGGAGGGGGAATCATTCCAAATGTACAAACAGAATACTTTGTAAAAAAATTTAATCAATTATGATAATCACAAACGTTAATAAATAGTATAAAATAATATTTACTTCGTAAAAATATCACTCTACAAAAACATACAAAAATTACCAGCAAGAACTAAGGCAGTGTTCGGTTGTTTATTTTCTGCAAAATTCTTGAAAATACTGTTTTCAAGAGTAGTTTTTGAAACATGTTTATGTTTTTGATTTTTTTCTTCCCTCTGACCTCTTCAATCTACAATTGTATACTAATCACAATTCTTCAAAAATCTTTTATTGATAACTATTATATGTGACTGGCTCATTAAAGCATACTAGGGATCGCCCACTGTTCAAAAAATCACCAAATTCAGATTACATTTGGCCAGAAATTCAGTTGATCTCGAGCCAATTAGTTGTAATGATTCAATCAATCACCCTTCTTCCATATCATTAACATTGAAACTCTGAAGGCCTGTAGGGCGTAGCCCTGGTTGCCGATGTAAATTGTAATGGGATTCTGCTCATCTACAGCAATATACCTTCTAACGGTATGCACGGATTTCTTCTATGATGCACACAAGCTGAGAAAAAAGGAAGAAACGAAACATGCTTGCCTATTAATATTAAAGTATATGAACTTCCCAATCTAGGTCCCAAGAGTAATTTATATGCCTTAAAAACACCCTTAAATTAAGGCATTTAATAACATAACGCTTTGAAGAAGGAGTTGATCAAAGCTAGAGATCAAATTAATCAACTAACTATAGTTATTATTTCAATAGTTAACTTTACTCGTAGTTAGGGCCAGTTTCTTTTTTGGGTATTTACAATTATCTCAATCGTTTTGACAGATTAAGTATAGAAAATGTAGTTGGAAGCTTGTGCTTGAAAAAATTAAGCATACAATAGGGTCATACAATAACTTTTTAGTTAACACCTATTAGAAGTAACCATTACAAATAGTAATTTACTTTATAATCATAAAGAGTATATTTTAACCTGACAATCGCCGCACTCAAGGCGATGTCTTTCGTCTGAGTTGGCGAGCAATGCCACAATGTTGTTCGTCAGTTACAGGAGTGTTCTATCCAGGGACAGAGGGCATGACGCTCAGAATAGTGTCCTTGATTGGTTGTCGATTGAGATTGCACAATTCGGCCTACGTTAACTGTCAATCGACTGTCTCAGAGTAGGCGGCCTGTTGTCTTTTTATTAAAAAATTACTTAAATTTTGAACCTTAAGACTCTTAAATATCAAACTGTATACGTCAGATTAGACCCAATTGGAATTACGGTGGAATAAATAAGACACTATTTGTTTCAATAAAACTGCACAGCTTAACAGTCAACAACTTCAGCTTCTACTAAATATGTGGAAATGTAAAGTACTGATACAAAAATAGTTTTTCTGAAACAGAATATTATTTACATTTTTACAAAAGATGGATAGGAATTGTGAAAAACAATTTTAATTTAAAGTAAGACAAAATTGTATCAAACTTATTTGCTGTTAAATGTAATATATTGTGACTAACCTTAATATGACTTTACAGATGGGTACACCGAAATGTCTAACAATTGTCTTGTGATGTTGTTATAAATGTTGTTGGCTCACGGTTGTCCGTTTGTGTTAGGTCTGTCTCGTTCAGCTGTCACTTGGGAAGGCGTTGCTGGCTGCGGGCGTCGCTCCGTCTTGATTTGATTCATTTCAAAATCCAGCGTGTGTAAAACTTAAAACTGGTTAAGAAAAGATTGCATTACATAGATTGCATAAAAGAAACGTCCGTATTCTGATTATTAATGTATTTTATGTTGGTATCAGATTTTTTAAGTCAGTTTGTAAATTAATTGTTGGCTTGTCTTATTAACATTTTTTCCCTAAGTTCCAGCGTTGTAAGAAATGCCATAGAATTTGAAAAACTTAAGTATACCATGAAAATTATGGATTTTTTAAAATGAATTAGTGATTTACCTTGTTCTTTAAAATCTCAATCGTTTTTCCAGACAGACGGCAACATTTCATAAGAGATTAATTTGCTCCATTATATCTTTGGCTTTTTTGCGATTGAAGATTTTTTTATATTGTTTGATCTCGGTATTAAACTTTAGAGTTATATTTAAATGCACTCAATAGTATAAACCTAACAAAAGTAGTCTCATTATTCCTCCATCAAACTTCAAACGTTCCATTAGGCAAAATTAAAACAAATGCTGAAAACTGTGAATATGTGCAGTTCGTATTTTTTGGAATCATTTATCTCTAGTACGAACTGACTAAGCATGCGACAATGCAGTGGGGAAACAGTCAACAGTGTCTTATCACACCTGCCGGACACCACCTTCGGACAATGAGGCGGACAACTGTTGCTGACGGCTAATACCTACAATTAAAGAATACGTACATAAAATGAGTAACTTTTACATTGGTACTTTTTAACCCAAAACTGTTATCAACGGTAAAAACTAAATTAGGAATCTCCTCTTTTATTTTTTATTTGTTTCAACAACAAAATGCAAAGAAAGTAATGCAAAGAAAGACGATATAGACTTTTATAATGTTTCGTTTACTGGAAGAACAACCGTGCAGACAATACCTGCTGGCGTGGATAGCAAGGGCTATAAATGTCTTCTTTTTCATAGTCTGGAGCAGAGTATTGTTAGAGCTTATAATTTATACCATGATTTACTTGAGTTTTCTTTGACCAACAACATAAATCCACTCTGTGGAGAATCGAACACACGTTTTATGGGATATTCGATCCAATAAATACAAGAGCCTCGAAGGCACTATACTGCTCTTGAGTTTAAGTGAAATAAGTTCTCTCATGACTTTTATCCAATGTAACATAGCAAAGTTTTTATTTTAATAGTTTTATATTCACTTCTTTCGTCAATCCATGTGTGGTTTGTATATAATTTATTTTTGTTTATTTTGTAATCCTGTTATCAAATCTTCATAAATAATATAAATGTAAGAAACATAGAGTTTTTTATAAACATCTCTTATAAAAAAAAACTCTGAGTTAGAGGAACGCAAAACGTTGTTGGATACAGTTGCATATGGGTTGTTCTTCATAAAGACCAGTCAACTTCCTCTTTTTAAGACTTGACAAAACCATCGTGTTAAAAGCAACCAATAGGTTACATTTGGATTCCAACTACAAGATAACTCAAGGGAATCGACTAGTTAGTAAACAATGGTACACAAAAATGAAGGTGTACATAAGTGAAGCCCTTGAGAGTGTTTACCAAAGACTGAATCTAAGCGTCCAACCCTTTGATCGGTTACATCCAACCGTGTTTGGGGCTTTATTGCTTTTAACTTGGTAGTGGAACTATCGACTAGTTTGCTAATCAAACCTTAGAATTGAAATAATCCAAGTATGTTTGTTTATTAACTTCATAAATTTTCATTTGATATTATCTAGTTTTGTAATGACCTTATTACATGAACAGCCCTCTATTGCCCGCCACTTGGCATATAACTCGTTGTTAGTAAAAAGTTTTGTGGTGGATTTTTCCAACGCACCATTGTTTTTTTTTTCGCAAATTAATTTTGTAAAAAAATTAAAGGAATATAGGAATCTTCCTTTTTTTTAAAGTTTAATTAACCTCTATATTCGATTATGTAAAAATCGAACAGGACATATACATCAATTATGTATCATGTGAAAATCGAAATATAGCACACAAAAATAAGTAAAATTAAAAAAAATATATACATATATATATATATATATATATATATATATATATATATATATATATATATATATATATATATATAGTGTCCTTATTCTTCACTATAAGTATTCTTCCATATAGTAGTCCTTTATTTACATTTAAATTTGTACATAGTATTGAAATCGCGTATTCGCTAAAATAAATTTAATAGGTAGGCGAAAAAATTTGCTAATTTCCCTGTTCAAATAATTTAAACAATTAACTGTGAATGTTATTTCTCTTTACTTAATGAATAAAACATGCAACTTTAATAACTGTACTAGAAATTATCAGTCTTTTACATTAAAGAAATACAGCAGGCATAAGTATACCCACAACTGGGTCTACGGGTAAACATTTGACTGGCGCGTTATATTTAAATTAATAAATGTTTTCAGTAATGCATGTGTTTATTATTTACTTACATAGTGGTTTTTTTTTTTTTTTTTTTTTTTTTTTTAGTTAAACGTTTCTTAGTGGTAATTTTGTTCATTTTCTCCTGGGAACTCTAAGCTATTTTGTTCTTCCAACTCGCAGCTGGGGTCAAGTTCCTTCAATCCTCTATTGACTTCACTATCCGTGTTCAGGTCCCGCGGGCCAAGGTCCGTGTGCCCCCTTGGCCTCAGCGCCTCCCCCGGGGTCCGACCCTCCCACTCGCCGATGTCACGCGTCATCATTGTCGCCAACCCGCGACATTGACGTGCCTGCGGTGCTCATTGTAGTCAATGCGGCTGTGACCACCTTGAACTATCAATGAATGACGGGCGGTAACTCCTCCAGCGTCAAAGTAGAATTAACGGTGGGTTAAAAACTCAAAACCATGCAGTAGTATTGAGGAATTTAAGGCTGGAAGGCTGCGAAGGTAACGCAACCAAAAATATATAGAATCGACTAGATTTGAGTCAAACTTTTCGTTTATACCTTTTAATACATTTTGGTTTCCAGCCACCTGTCCAGGAAGATCACCTCTGGGTTTCTTATTTGACTTTTGAATAATGTAACGGGTGTTTGCAAAAAGACTACGAATTAAAAATTCACATTTATTTTTCTACTACGAAAACTCTCTGATACGAGCTATATGTATGTATCGTATGGCATTCATAGCCAGCCACCAACTTCTGAAAAATATAAAACATTCTCTGTGGTGCATAGCACCTGCATCAAAACATTTAAAACTAAACTAAAACAAAAATTTATGATCTCTCTTTATAAAGCTAAATCAAGGGCGCTAAGCCATTGCAGCCCAGCTTCACTTGCACAATGCACAATACGGGCTCTAGTAGCAGTTAAGATAAAGGGAATTCCTTCTATAGACTTTCGAGTGTGTTAATCATGTACTTTTGTAAAAAATAATATCATTTTGCCTCTTATACTTCGGCATTATCTTTTTATTACTGCACAAATACCCCCGTCACAGCCGACCTGCGTACAAGCGAATTTCCAATAAAATTTGATGATTTATTCTCTTTAACCATAAATCTTTTTTTTATTTTCTGCAAGTAGGTTTGCTGCATTTGGACTTTATGATAAAATAATAAATACTACTATACTACCTTATTAAGATACATATCGAATTGTATCAAGACCTTGTATCAAGATTTGTATCATAAAAACACCATCGGGAAATGAGTACTTTTGAGGTTTGCTTCCATATGGGTGTTATAAGCAAATATAAATTCATTCTTACCTCATGAAAGTACATACCATATTTGATCAAGATAAATAGATAAAACAAATATGAGTGAGACAGAGTGGTTTGGTCCCAGGACAACTTTAAAACTGGTTTATACTAGTTGCGAAGTTGACATTGGGTACAGCAAACGAAGTTGTCATACTGTGGTAAGTCTTTTGGCTGTCCACTATGACAATTCCCCTTCCTTCATAATCCATTTATGTTCAAGATAGCGGGGGGGGGGGGGGGGGTTAATGCGATCTGCATGTAAGCCCCTATGGAACATATGTGGACAGCAGGGGGAGAGGAGAAATGCTATGGGCATGGAAACCCTAGCTGGAACATATGTTCAAGACAGCAGGGGGTGAGGAATGCGACAGGCATAGAAACCCCTAACTGGAACATGAGCGGACAGTCCCGTGTCTCACCCTTTTTCTTCCTTCATTATCCCATCCTTCCGGGTGCTTGCGCAAAATGCCCATTAGAGGCAGACGTGCTCAACGGTTCGGCCGGGGTCTCCTTATCCACCAATAACAACAAACAAAAATAGAGTGGATTGTTGATTTCCCATAAGAATAACGTGGGAAAAATTTTTATTGTTTTAGCGAATTTCCCTATAGGGAATACGCTATTACGGTAGTAGCCATGGTAAGACCTAAGCCCGGGACCACTTTACTTTTTCATTTTGAGGTCCCCAGAAGCCAAAAACACCATTCGTTCATTTTCATATATATGTATATATATATCTATATATCTATATATCTATGTGTCCGTGGTACTGATAACTTTTGAAGGGGACCTCCGATTTTGATGAAATTTGGTATGGAGGTGTAAGACCAGGTCTATTTTCATGAGTTTGCGAACCAGCATTGTCGGGTTATGGGAACGGGGTTTTATGGGGTTTCAAAGGGGTCAAAAATGGGTTTTTGGCATTTTTGGACCTTAATTTTTAAAATTCATCACTTTTAACTGAAACCATTTAAAAGAGCTTAAAAAAACAAACAATTTGGTATTTTGAATTTTTATCATAGCACAAATGGTTACGAGGCAAATCAAAAAATGTGTTTTCCATGTTATTCTTATGGGAAATAATGAAAATCCTATATCTTGCTTATTTATTGACATAACTTAATCAAATTTGGTATGTACATTATGTATATAAGGTTTAACTTACATTTGCTTACAAAACCCATATGGCGGCAAACCTACATACTCACCCCCATGGGGTTTATGGGGAATATAAAAAATTGCCAGAGTTTGATACAATTTTGTGTTTACATTCACCTATTATTGATTAACTTAGATTTTCTAACAACACCCAATGGCAGAAAACCTACATACTCGATCCTATGGTGTTTTTATGGGGAAAGTAAATAATCTGGAATTCCATTGGAAATTCGCTGAGTACGCAGGTCTGCTGCGACGGGGGTATTTAGTTTCTTCGTTACTGGTAAAGGTAGGTTAAACATTACATATGCTTGTTTTTTAGCTCCTTTAATTAGATTCTGGTTAAAATTGACAAATTTTTAAATATTTGGTAAATAAATGCCAAAAACGCATTTTTGACCAGTTTTAAACCCCATAAAACCCCGTTACCATGGTATGATCACCCTGGTTTTCGAAATTAATCTGATGATTGCTGCCAAACACCTCTGTACAAAATTTTCGTTAATTATCGTGTTAACTGATATACAAAGTTGAACGAACGTTGTTTCTTGCTTCTGGGACCTCTAAACGAAAAAGTATCATGGTCCCAGGCTTAGAACTTACCATGACTGCTACCGTAACAGCGTATTCCCTATAGGAAATTTCTTTAATATTAGATTGAATTAAACTAAAGATTTAGTTTTTAATACATAATTAAAGTAACTGTAATAATAATAAATAGCCAGTAAAATCTGGATGTCAACGCAAACTTAAAAAAAAACTCAATTTGTTTTAAATTGTCTATAAAACTATCCAAGCGATAAAATGTTTTTATGCAACAGGTGATAGACTGCAGTTTCACTAAAGTATTACTTGCAGCAAATGGTAGGCTTTTTTAAATTTTGTTAGAATTTTTTTATATACCTCTAAAGGAAAGTTTGTTCTGAGAAGGAAAATCAAACGCATTGAAATCAAACTAATTTTGAAAATATACATTTAAAATATACCAGAATCCTATAACAACTAAAGAATAATATCATACCACTACTATTGTTATTTAAGTATATGGTGTCCGTCCTAAAGTGTTCCTGATAAATCCCTCTTCCAAAATGCTGTACTAAAACTTGATAGTAGTTTATCACAATCGTACACAATATTAGTAGTGCGAGAACAGAATACCAAAAGAAAAATTTAGAATATGGATAAAACGTAACATATGTAACATATGAATGTAATAAGCATGATAATGACAGATAAAAGTTTAGCTTATTGAATTAGTGTTCTATCGATATAAAATCAAATTTAAATACGAATTCTACATTTACCTAATTTATGGTCATCAAGAATATTATTGATTTCTATTAAAGTTTCAATTCTATGGATATAATTTTGTTCCATTTTTAACCTCTAAGCCAACGTGCACTCGGGTGTGCAATGAAGTATAAGAGGTACACAAAGGAGAGGGGAAAGAGGGGGGAGGAAGAGAGATGTTGACATTCCCCACTCTCCTGGATATCATTATTATTACTGGTGAGAATTACAATAATTGTGATCGACCACGACTCCACTAATGCCACATTCGTGCCACGTTTGGGCAACGTATTAGGGACTGCTTCACTGTCGATTGCAATAGCTCTGGCCATCTGCTCACACATACATGTCAAATGGCGATCCAAGTTTATATGAAGAAAGAATCCCTGGATTCAGTTTTAAGATAATTTGTTTACCGGCGAAAATTTTGAAATTAAACATTTCTTAAGGCTAGGAATATATTTTTTGAAGATCGATTTTTAATCTGTTGAATAACTAAATCCCGTTTTATACACAAAATATATTACTGGTCTTATATACAATTATGTAATATTTCTTTCACTGAAATATAGCCTTATAAAGGCTTTTAGGTTTCTTAAAACTATTTAGAAAAATCTTTTAATTTTGGCCGTAATCTTCAACATGAGTTCTATTACCCAGTTATATTCACTATTGATCGGCAGAAAACACTTATCTTGTAAAATGTTGTACCCAGGTGGGGGTTGATTGGAAATATATCTATATGTAAACGAGCTACTTGTCATTCAACCAGGCACGTCTAGCCGAGCCAATCATAACTGTAGTGTATTATGTAAAACAATGTGTTATGCCATTAATAGTTATGATAGTTCCAATAGGAGTGCAGGTCAATTCGGAACGATGGATACTTATTCAGATTCATAATTAATACCGTGTAATTTATACCTACAATTTTCATTAATTTAAAGTAAAAACGAATTTATAATGGTTTTATGATAGTTCAACAATTACATAGAAAAATCTTCATTTATTTGGACGATAATTAGAAAAGGTGAAGCTAACGCGCTTGTACTGTTCATCTTGGGTATAATTTACCTTCACAGCATTTGAACGCTTAATATTTAGTGGTAAAATATTTTTAACCGATTACGTAAATTGCAAAACCATTGCTTTAGGCCCGTTTATGGTGAGGAGATCGTAAATGGTTTACGATAAGCAGAATCGCAATCACTGTTCAGCTACAATTAAAAAGATATATAGAAATTGAGTTATAACTGTTAAAAATAGGAAATTAAAAAAAGATTTCATTATTCAAAATATTACCATAGCTATACTAACTTCAAACAGTAGTATAACTGGTGTTCCAGGACACCCGTACGTACACCCCTTTCAAAATTTAAAGGATTATTTTATTATTATTTTTTTTTTTCACAAAAACAGATTGTGCCATTATAGGTAAACCCGTTATGCTCTATCGATTTACACTAATTTCAAAGTACAGTGTGTACCAGAAGTAACGTTTACAGACCGAAAGTAACTAATTCTAATTATAAACCCTCACTTTTTAAGACATTTTTAGATTCTACAGTGAATTTAAGTGTAACTTAAACTCACTTAACTTTACCATTTAATGTGTACTCTAAATCTAACGGTTAAGGAGATAATGGTGTTTAAAGTTTCACTTTTTCCCATAAGAATTACACAAGACAATTCAACACCCTTTATCTCCGAAAATTTTCAGTTAAACATGTCCCAACATAAAAATGTCTTAAACTCTCATTTTAAATAATTTTTCATCATAAATTATTAAATTTTTCATAAATGATTTTATTTTTTATAATGATATATAGAAAAGTAAAATAAATTATGTGATAACCGGTATTCTACGATAAAAAATGATTTATAATGAAGTTGTAAGTCATTTTCATGGTTTGACAGTTCCCTTTAACGTGAAAGTTTCAGAGAAAACTGAGGTGAAGTTTTTACCATGTTATTTTTGGAGGAAAACTAAACTTTAGACATCATTATCGTTAGAATTATTAGGGGCACACATTAAATTGTAAAGTTGGTTTTAATTTACGTGTAAAATATAAAAACCCCATAAAAGGTAGGGGTTTGTATTTAAAATTATTGAATTCTAGTCTGCAAACGTTACTTCTGGTACATAATGTACATTAAAATTTGTGTCAATCGATGGAGCGTTACTGTTTTGTCTATCATGGAACTATTCGTTTTGTGAAAAATTAATTCTGTAAATTTTATAATTGGTGTAAATGTGGTCTGGGACACCCGGTATAATTTTATTATTGTGTTTCAGAATATTCAATATTTTGTTAGTTTAATAGTTTTTCATATAAAAATCAACCTCGTACTAAGAAATAGAAAGTGAACCAAACAAATCAGTTATAAAGTTATTAAATACATGATTTAAGTAAAGGATAAACAAAATTCACACTTAATAACTACAATGTTTGGTTTCACACGTGTAAGAGATAATATTTTTTTCATTGACCGATATTTGTTCGATATACATATCTATTACTCAGTAATGTATATACAGTATATGCCACACAATGTGAGCGCCACAAGACGCGCACATATCGGCGGCGGCGGCGGAGCGCAACGCTTCTGTTATCTCCAACCTTGTCTCAAATCCGCATTGCAGCCTACCGTCCTGTAAACTTCTCTTATCTTCTCTAAACCAACTGATCCAACTCGATGGTTTTGTTCTTTCTCTTATTGTGTTTTCTGTGGGTTTTTTATATTCAAACAAATAAGACATACCAAGTTTCTAAAAAATAAAATAATAAAATCCAATTATTATAACACTTCCTGTGTTTATAATAATTGTAAATAATGTAAATAATGTAATAATGTAAATGGTGCTATCGATGGTTTTTAGCCCTTATTACATAATAATCGGGTTAAAACCTTGATGACATTATTTCAAGAGTAATATTCTGAAATTATTTGCCTGTCTCGTCTAAGTCTTCAATGGCATAAATTTTGGGCCTCTCATGAAGATACGACCTATTTATTTTACTAGAGAGCTGTGGTGACTCTATGTCACACATATGATTAAACTCTTTATTATTACTAATCATATGGTATTGTTTTCCAATGTTTACATTTAATTCAATGTTTACAGTTTGGTTCTAGAAAGTTATTCAAGTATTCAATTAGTGTTTCAAGTGCTGTTTCTTTTCTATATTAGTAGTAATTACAAAAATAGGTATACACGTGGAATCTTGCGCGTGCTATAATGTATTTATTACAATACCTTCAACACCGGCTACCAATTTCACAATAATAAAAAGATTGGCGACGATAAAAAAGTCTTTTCACGTGTGCCTATTGCCATAATAGTTCAAATCAATATTTAATCAGTTCAATTGTAAAAATTTCGACCTTTTACTCATTTATCCAGTCATTTATTTCAGTTTTAAAATGAATGAAGAACAATTTAGTAAATTTTTGGGTGTATTTCAAGAACAACAAAGGCAACAGAGTATTCTAATTCAACAAGTCCTTGAAGCTGTCAATACCAACAGAGATGAAACCAAGACTTCTATCAATTACTGTACAATATCTCCTTTTGAGAATTTCGATCAAAGAAAAGAAAAATTTACATGCTACCTAGAGAGATTTGAAAATTACTACACAATGAAAGGACTAACCGACCCCACGAAAATAAGTCAACTTTTGTGTGCTTCAATCGGGAGTGAACATTATAACAATTTAGCTTCTTTCTTAGGCCCCGAGAAACAAATGAAATCTCTAAAATATGACGAACTTGTTAAGTGTTTCAAACAGTTGTTAATTCCAAGGAAAAACGTTGTAGTTTCCCAACATTATTTTTTGAACATTTTTCAGAAAGAACGTGAATCCATATCTGAATTTGTTGCATCTCTTCATCGTGATATGGCTGAATGTGAATTCACTGTCCAATGTCAATGCAATCAATCAGTTTCAATTGCAGACGTTTTTCTTAGAGCACAATTTATTCGAGGTCTGCGCGACGATTGGCTCCGAGAACAAATTTTGCAATCAAATGAAACCACTTTTGAAGGAATAATTTCTAAGGCAATTGCACTAGAAGCTTCCAAGATCGAGTCTAAGGAGCTTGGCCAGCGGTCAAATTCAAGCAAAACTACTTTCAATGGACATGATGAAGTAAACAAAATATCAAATTCATCTAAGCGATCTTGCTCTAACGGCCGCTCAACTAAGTTGTATAATCAACGTCGTTCCAGGTCTCATTCTAGAAAACCAGATTATAAATCTCTTGGCATTGAAAACCTTTGTTTTCGTTGTGGAAAAGAAAATCACCAAGCGTCTGAGTGCCGAGTTGACAAGACAAAACTCAAGTGCAATAAATGTAACAAACAAGGACACCTAGCCAAAGTCTGCATCTCTACAAGCATGAAAAACCAGAAGTCCAGCTCCTCTAGTTCGACACATAACATACAGAATTTTGCCCCTGTGGAGGCCTCAGCATCTTCACTTGACTATGGCCTCAAGAAAGTCAAAACTGTTCACCAACAACCAAATGTGGTAGATTTGTTCGAAATGAAAAATGATTCTGACAAATACATGATTACTGTTCTACTCAATGGAAAACCTCAACGTTTTGAAGTAGACACTGGTGCAAAGTTCTCTCTACTTTCCAGCAATGACTTCGAGAATCTTAACCTAGGAATTCCACTGGAGAAAACCACTATTGCTTTCCGATCATACTCCGGCAACGTGATTCAACCTGAAGGCAAGGTGAAAATTGACGTTTCCTACAATGGAAAACACATTAATGAAGAACTTCACATTGTTCCACAAGGACATGATGCGCTCCTGGGACGTCAGTGGATCAGAGCTTTGGGTATTGAACTGTCCCAATTAGAATCTGACATGAATCGACCTTCTTCAACCCTCCAGTTACAACCAGTGACTTCTAATGATGAAATTTTCAACACGTTTCATGACATTTTCGAGGAGAAAATAGGATGCGTGCCTAATTTTAAAGTATCACTACAACTTCGAAATGGTGCTAAACCTATTTTTACCAGGGAGCGTAATGTTCCACATGCTTTGCTTGACCAAGTCAATAAGGAATTAGACTCACTTCAAGAACAAGGAATAATATCACCTGTGGAAATCAGTGATTGGGGATCACCACTTGTTGTCATCCCTAAAGCGGACGGCGGAGTTCGCTTATGTGTAGATTACAAGTGTGGTGTCAACGAGCGTCTCATTCAAGCAAATCACCCTATAAGACGAATTGACGATGTACTCGACAGTTTACGCAATTCAAGATATTTTTGTAAGCTTGACCTGTACAAAGCTTATTTGAATCTCCAGGTTGATGAAGAATCAAGTAAAATCCAGACCATGTCAACACATCGAGGGACGTATTTGGTGCACAGACTCAGTTTCGGCATAAAGACTGCACCTTCAGAGTTTAATCGTATTCTATCGCAGATACTGAAGGGATTGAACAAAACAGAGTCATATTTCGATGACATTATCGTCCATGGATCGACAATCGATGAGTGCAAGCAAAATCTTCAAGCCTGCCTCCAGCGACTTTCAGACTACAACCTACATGTGAACAAACAAAAGTGCTCATTCTTTCAAGAGCGAATCGAGTATCTAGGACGAGTTGTAGAGTACAATAAAATCAGTAAATCTCCAGCCAAAGTACAAGCAATCCAGCAGATGCCCCGTCCTTCAAACACAGAAGAAGTTAAACGTTTTTTGGGTCTAGTATCCTACTATTCACGTTTTATGCCTGATGCATCAACAACAACATACCCTCTACGATGTCTGCTGCAGAAGAAAGCAAAATGGGAGTGGACATCAGCTTGTGAAGCTGCATTCTTGAAGATTAAAAATGAGCTATGCAGTGATCGAGTTCTGGTGCCGTTCGACCCACACTTCTACTATTATCTTTTTGGAAACCATTTTACTTTAGTGACAGATAATGCTCCGATTTCAAGGATATTTCAACAAAACAAAGCCCTCCCACAGATGACATCTGCTCGTCTACTTCGATATGCATCATACCTATCTGGTTTCAACTACACACTGAAATTCAAACTAGGCAATGAAAATAAAAATGTTGACTGTCTTTCAAGAGCCCCACTCCAGCATATACATAGTACTATCGATGAAGCAATTGGTCATGAAGTTAACCAAATATGTGAACAACATGTTTTCGATATATCTGACGAACACGTAACTGCTTCAACAATAAAGCAGGAAACAAGCAACGATCCAGTTCTATCAAAGATTCAGCACGAGCTTCTTACCAGTTCAGTGGACTCCGAATTTACATTGGTTGACGGAATGGTGTTTCGTGGAGATCGTGTCTACATTCCAACCAGTCTCAGACCTAATATCCTTAGTGAATTGCATGAAACTCACCTCGGTGTAACCAAAATGAAACAACTTGCACGTAGATACGTCTATTGGCCACACATAGACAAGGACATTGAACGACTTGTAAGAGGTTGCGAAAATTGTGCACTTACTAGATCCAGCCCTAAAAAAGCTCCAGTCCACCCATGGGACCCTCCTGAGGAAAACTGGGAGCGGATACACATTGATTATGCGGGTCCGTTTCAAGGCTATAATTTTCTATTGTGTGTCGACGCAAGATCAAAATGGACTGAAATTAAGATAATAAAAGAAGCCCCATCCAGTTCCAGCTCAATCAAACTACTTGAACAAATTTTCTCAATTCACGGGTATCCTAAAGTGCTTGTATCTGACAATGCAACGATTTTTCAAAGTGAAACCTTCCATGCATATTGTGAAGCTAGAGGCATTTTCCAAAAATTCATCGCCCCTGGACACCCCGCAACTAACGGCCTAGCCGAACGGTCTGTTCAGACGCTGAAGAACCGCCTCAAAGCAGCTTCCAATGACAGAACTTCAATCCTTGAAAAAGTCCAAAAGATCCTGATGAAATATAGGGCAACACCACTTATTTGTGGCCAGTCACCAGCTGAACTATATTTAGGACGAAAACTCGGACTAAGACTCGATGCAATTTTCCCATATCAACCACAGCCCTCAAAAGTCAAATCTCCACCTGCAAGATCATTTAAAGTGGAGGAGAGGGTCCAAGCACGACTCTTCATAAACAACAAGTATGTATGGCAATTCGGAGAGATCAAAGCTACACTTGGTAAAAAACATTACCTTGTAACTCTCGATTCATCTGATAGAGTGATCAAACGTCATGTGAACCAGCTTCGATCAACTCTCGTTCCAAAACCAAAGAAAACTGTCTCTTTTGGACCAACTAAATCATTTGAAGTGCCTAGATTTCCAACTAGATCAATTCCAAATCAAGAACAAGTATCTCAACCACCAGCAAGAGAAGAACAAATAGTGGTTCCTAGAACAACTCCTACTAGAGAATACCAACCGAATGTGCCTGAAGTTCCTCCAACACCTACAAGACAAAGACCCCATCGTGACCGTCGCATTCCTTCAAGATTTCAGGACTTTGTGATGTGATGGATGTATTTTATCTTCAAATATTAGTGGGGGAGACTGTGGTGACTCTATGTCACACATATGATTAAACTCTTTATTATTACTAATCATATGGTATTGTTTTCCAATGTTTACATTTAATTCAATGTTTACAGTTTGGTTCTAGAAAGTTATTAGGCCCATTCTATACGGACCGATTGTCGGCGGCGGATCTGCTCACGCGAAATCTGCCGTCGGCCGGCCATTCTATACGAGCGGATAATCGGCGCAACAGTGTTGCCAACCATTCAGTTACTGCCAAAAATACAGCATTAAGTAGCATTTATCCCTGACCCTGCTAAAATTGTTTCCACTTATATTATCACGCTTTATAAGTTATGTAACTTAAGAAAATACATAATTAAGATGAATTATAAGTTATTATAAAATTACAAAAACATAAATATTGTATAAACATACGACATTATGATTCAAACTGGAAGGTAAGAAGTTATTGAATTAAAAGCTGATGTATTTATATGTATGTATATGAATTTAAAAAAAAAATGACTTTATATAATTTGAATATTTCCACAATGTTAGAAAAATTATAAGTGATAATAAAATTGGTGAATGTATGGCCATAGACTCCTACAAAACTTGTATATAATAAAATACAAAATTGTCAATATTAGAGCAATTTGGTAATTTTTTTTAAAAGAAACAATGGTAAAGATGACTAAATATGTTATAAAATTTAATAAAGAAAATTATATATAGGGAAATACCTAAATAATAGTTAGGACCTAATACTTTTGGCCCAATATTCTGTAACAATTTGAAATGTATTTTAAACTGTATAGTAATTGGTCGAGGCCTAGTAATAATTTTAACACCTTTTGACAAGTATTCATTAATTAACCAATTACACTGAAGTACCGGTATGTAATTGAAAATAATAGTCTCTGTCATTATGATAAATGTAGTTGTATATTTTTGTAAATAAGCATGAATTTTCGTAAATAGTGAATGCACGCAACAATTTGCTGAACATCCTTTCCTAACAATTTATAAAGTTAATGGTTGTGATATATGATGTTTATAAAAATAAAAATAAATAATTGGTTACAAATATTTTTGTCTTTGTGAAAAGTGGCAAACATGCTACTATAGAGACACGCTACATATGTTGATATAAATCTTTCACTTTGTTTATAAACAATACGAGTCCATTGTTTAAAATTTAATTGCCAAGATGGATACAGTTATGATAGGTGCTGCTGGATTTCAACATTTATTGGACATATTTGCTGAGGGGTCCGAAAGAGAAAAAAGAAGATGGGGTACGCACCCAATTTTAAGCAACCGCTTGAGTACCGGGGCTTTCCACGTGCTGTTTGAGACCCAAAGAAAACATGAAGACAAATTCTTTGAATATTACAAAATGTCAGTTGCGACTTTTGACCAACTCTTAAGTTTAATTTGTAACCAAATACAGAAAAGTGATACTAACATGAAGAGGAGCATCCATCCAGCTGAGAGACTGGCAATCACCCTCAGGTAGGAAGAGGCTATCATAAAATTATAGGTACTAAAATACCATTGGTCTTCGAATTGCGGCCATTAAAACTAAATCGATTATAATTTCCGAATTTTTGCTAATTAGGCCTGTGAAGGAATTCTTAAAATTTTTTTGAAGGATATCTACAACTATTAGAATAAATAACTCACAAAAGGTTTCTACATAAACATAGTAGTTTTAAGTTTTATTTTATCTGGAATACTAACTAAAGTAATACAGTACTTTGCGTTGATTTAAAACAGACTTTTTATTAAACATAATCTTTATAGTACTACATGATGAACAACTAAACTAAAGTTTCTTTTGGTATTTAGACCCAAGCTCATTCTTTCCCAAGCGAATTACTTGTACAACTTCTTTTTGACTGCCATTTGTTTTGAAAAGTTTAATTTTACCCGCGGAAGGCTCCCGCGACGTGTTCTTTGAAAATGTAACAAAGTCCGATAGGTTAAATACTGTGTCATCAGTGTTGTCTTGGGGATTTTCACTAGACCAATTGAAGCCTTCCTCCTCGTAAGAATTGGATGACGAGGGGTTCTGGGCGTCCATAGGCGTCTTTGATGCTGCTGGAGTTTTAGCTTTTACACAATCGTTTCCTGCATGAGTGGTTGGGGGCTCTTCATAAACACATTGGTTTGATTGGTTTGACATTGTTTCCTTAAAGAGCTCGGTGATTCTCATTCTGAGATCAATGGCTGCTAGCGGGGATAGTTTGTCCATGAATGGTACAAAAGACAGCAAAAAAGCTTTGTTTCCAGCTACATCTGGACTTGCTTCAATGTAGTTTGGTCTCGTATTTTCTCTTTGTAAAGCTATGCTCTCTTCCATTAAATTAAAGATATTTTTCGAGGCATTCGCTATTGTTTTTCCTAAACTGTTCCTCTTTGATCCTCGTTCTTGCCTCTTCTGGCGTTCTTTTTCCGATGGAGTGACTTTTGATGAAAAGTGCCCATCATAATAATTGTCCATGTCTTCAAAACTGTCATCTTCATACATATGCTCATTATCTTCTTCCTCTAGGGGCGGAATATTTGTTATGGTTGACAAGTTGCTCCGAACATGTGGCAACAAAAACGAAAGTTGATCAAAAAAGACATATTTTTTTCTTTTATTTGCTGGTGCACCTGTTTCATTTTTTTTTGGCAATTCTAAGATCTTTCACAAAGGCATCTCTTATAGCTTTCCATTTCTTCATAAGATGTTTACCTGAAACAAGCAAATCTAAAATGTAATAATTGTGAACACTGTTTTTAACCCTTGGTCACCTTTTTTAGATGTTAAAAAGGAAATATTTGTTACCTAATCTGTAATTTACTTCACTTAAAATGTAACATACATTATTTTCATTATAGTTAAAACATTTTTCATTTAAGTGAATTTTAAAATAATACTTGCACATGTTTTAGACGTCATCTACTAAAACAGTCTAGTCTAACTTGGAGGGGGGAGGGGGAACAGAAACTTTTAAGTGTAATCTAAGGATACATATTACGATATGTAAGCATAACTTTTAATAGAGTATTAATAAATTAAATAATATTTTAATCACTAAAATAATGTTTTAGGTACTTGGGAACTGGTATGAACTTTGGAGACCTTGAATTTGAATTCCAAGTGTCCAGGAAGACGATCCCGCTAATTGTCGAAGAAACATGTGAAGCTATTTGGACTGTATTGCAGCCAAATGAAATGCCTCTCCCCACCACTGAAATGTGGATGGTTAAATCAATTGAATTTGAAAAGCTGACAGATTTCCCAAACTGTATCGGTGCAATTGACGGGAAGCATGTGAGGATTCAATGCCCCCCCCAATTCAGGTTCTGAGTTTTTCAATTTTAAGAAATATTTTTCAATAGTGTTGTTCGCTGTGAGTGACGCTCATTGCAATTTCACATCAATTGATGTTGGTGCATATGGCCGGGAGGGGGACGCGAACATTTTCAAAAATTCAAACTTTGGCCAGAGGTTGAGCCACGACCAGCTTAACATACCCAGCCCAAAGCCTATATCTCCACAAGGTCCAATAGCACCTTTTGTGTTTGTTGGAGACGAGGCATTTGGTCTCACCACTAATGTCATGAGACCATATCCTCAGAAAAAACTGACCAAAGAGGAAAGGATATACAACTACAGGCACTGCAGAGCCAGGCGAACTGTGGAATGCGCATTTGGAATTTTGAGTGGCAAATGGAGAATATTGCATTCACGAATTCTTGTAAACCCTGAGTTCGCCACAACAATTGTGCAGTGCTGCTGCGTACTCCACAACTTTGTAAAGAAGAGAGACGGGTATATTTTTGAGGAATCACTGGGTTGCTGTATGGCGTGTCTAGGAGGAAAAGCGGCTTCAGTAAGTGGGAAAAGTGGTGGACTCGCAGTCAGAGACCTGTTCTGCAAATACTTTAATGGCCCGGGAGCATTGTCATGGCAAAATAAATATGCCTAGGCCTAACAGTTATAATCGGTGGATAACAAAAAATACTAGTGTTCATGTATATATTTCAATATAAATGGTATAAGCATAAATATTCATGTTCAATTTAAAAACAATCTGTTAATTAACCTTATATTGAAAGTAATAAGTAATCATGTGTGTTCTGTATTCTTAAAATGTCCAATTTGTGCGTTAATCATCTGCATAACTATTCGCAGTTTTTTTCTTTTTCGTTTACTAATCATACATAATGTAAATATAATCATGTCTAATTGTATGACTTTAAGTACTGTTCATCAATCACCACTTGTGTTTATATCCAAACCCTAATAAAATTTCATAATTATCCTATCTGCTCATCAATCAGGTTTATAATGTACGATTTTAATTTGCCTTACTTGACCAATAGTCTTGCTTAAAGGTACATTATTTAAAACTTTGTATTGAATATTATATGTTTTCATAGTTAATGTTTTTCATTACTTTCAACAATTTATGTAAATTTAGGATAGGTACATCGTTTGTTAATTAAAATACTTCTCTATTTCTTTGTATTTACTGTATATGGCGTACAAGTTTTAAACATATAACCGCATCCGAAGTTAAACATATGCGAATATTCATGGCGAACTTGTACGACGAGTATAAAAAACATTCTAAAAGAATATTTACTGACTATAAAAAAGGTAAAAAAGGTTCCACATAATATAAAGTAGCCTATCGTCTATAAAAGTAATTGTTTACAGACAAAAATTTGTAAGGTTGTAAATGTTCTGAGAATTGCAATATAAATTAAAGTTTCTTTATTTTTATGCGTGAAAAAATTATAAGATTACTTTCAGATCAAATATTATAAAGCAGAGTCATCTTAACAATGAATAATGGAGGATAGCCATAATTATTAAAGAGTCAATTTTTTAAATAAAGTCATTAATAATAAAGTTTTGTGAAATTTTTGTAGTATTTTCTTTTATTAGTAGTTGGGATATCAACAAATTAAATTGGCTAGTTCAATTACGTGATGAGAGTTCATAATACGGTGTAGGTAATACCGGGCATTTCAAAAGTCAGTTTACCGAGATAAACTGAATAAAACGCAATGTTTTCGTAACTATGTGCTTGTGTAGTCTATATATGTGTAAAAAAAGGCTGTGAAAATTCCGTTGAAGTTAAAAGCAATGCACTGAATGCATGAAAGCATTTTTAACAATTCTTTTAAGTTTACAACCTATTCGTATAGTGTTAATTTAGTTTCAATTACATTATAATATAACTAGAATTAATTTATTATTCCCTTCAAGCAAATACACTTACTTGGTAAATTCACTTACGAAACACCCGGTATATTGGAATCGTATATTGATCTGCGTTTCCACTCTATTTTATAATTGTTTAGAACCTTTGTACGATTTTGTTTGTTTGTAAAAGTGTAGTTGCCTCTCAGATGCTACAAAGTAATGCATTAAAAATTTGTCTTACCGTACATTGTAATTACAAATAGGATGGTTTAATATAAAATTCGAAAATATGTTGTATGGTAAATCTAATATTTTGGAAATTTTGAAAATGGGGATTTTGACCCTTATGACAATTGTGGTGACTTTCAAACTTAAGCCTCATTAAACATAATTATACTACATCAGTGTTAGTAATTTTGGGTTTAAAGCTGATTTTTAAGGACGTTTCTCGAAATTTCTAAATGTAGAATAGTTTTAGAATCATTCTATATATTTTTAGTTGCATAAAAATCAAAGCTTTTACAATTTTAGAAACTTGCTTCACGTTAACTTGCAATATAAAATCAGCAAAGAAGGCTCCTTTACAATCCTAAACGCAAGGCAAACAAATTATTAAATATATATTAAAAAGTTAATGTCGAAGTGAGGATTTGATCCAGTGATCATTGGTCTGCAAGCCCACTGCGATTACAATTGAACCAAATCAAATCGTTTATCTACAATACAAGATGCCACAATGACACTATCTTGACTGTTAAAGGTCATTGGTGTCAAACGTAGCTTAATTTAATTACACTGTATATAAGACTATAATGGCTTTATTATGTTAAGGAGACTCATAGAAAAACTTAAACAGATTAAATAAAACTCAATCAGGTTGAGAGGTAGGCTATATCACATAAAACATCTAGACACATATACAAATGGCACCTAATGTCATTGTGCATTACCACGTTAATGTTGAACCCTATTTTGTTTAATTATCCAATTAAATATTATAGACCTAGATTATTATAGATGTTTTTTCAACCAAAGTCTGACAAATATAACACTCATTTCAAATGTACTAAGGCCTACTAATTTACAATTCATGTCAATTATTTCGGTTCAAATTAACCTAGGCTCAAAATTCAAAGCAACTTGTGCAGAGTGTGCTAATTCAATTAGGTACTTTATATTGCATAAGTAAAATACCTAAATAAGAATCTTGATCTCCTAAACATTCGGTCATCAATTAAAAAATATCCATTACAATTTAGAGCCTTATATTTTCATAAAATAATTCTACTGTTTAGACAGTGAACCTGAAAAAATTAAGTAAGCATTCAATTAGTGCTTAAAGCAACGATTATTTTAAGAATATGACTAACATCAGCTTCAAAATATGGCAAAACAAGTTTAAAAAAAAATAAAAAAACTGAAAATAAGAATTAGGCTTAAACAAAATAAATTAGAGAGGCAATTTTATTCGACTTACCTGCTGCATTCTTTTCCTCTGGAGACATGCTTTCCCAGTCATCGTATATTGCATTTCCCACCTCTATCCAACTTTGAGACTTTTTTAATTTTGTCAGCATAATCTTTGGATGTCACTTCATATAAATTAGGATGTTTTTCAACTTCTAAAATTAGTTCTTCCGTGTCAAACATGTTTTCTTTAAAAATAAAAACAAACTGTTGTTGACAAACAGGACCACGAAAGGCAATGCACGAGAAATGGCGAGATTAAGAGAGAAAATGCGAGATTTGGTGAGATTTGACGTGAGGTTGCGAGATCGGCGGCGGATTAAACAATATACCGCGTCATAGCGCGTTAAAAATCTGCCCGTATAGAAGCTCCCATTTAAACTCCATTGTTCGGTAAAATATCAGCTGATCGACGCCGACAATCCGCCGCCGACAATCGGTCCGTATAGAATGGGCCTTAAAGTATTCAATTAGTGTTTCAAGTGCTGTTTCTTTTCTATATTAGTAGTAATTACAAAAATAGGTATACACGTGGAATCTTGCGCGTGCTATAATGTATTTATTACAATACCTTCAACACCGGCTACCAAGTTCACAATAAGAGCTTTTAAGAAAAAGAGAAATTATCAAATGATATTTCACTTAATACTAAATGGTTTAAATACCTTACTGTCAAGTGATCCAATAGTAGTTGAAACACTACTGCAGTTTCAATCCATCAAAGGGATCTTCATCGGGTGTGCAGGTTGTCAAGGTTTCATTCAAACTGAACTCGTCAAGTTATAAAAATCACACACGAATAAACAAATAAATAAATATACACGATGACACGGACACATACGAAAACACAAACAGTTCATGTTTCACACCGGTACCGGCGACGACGGAATGCGCGGCGTGTGCCAAGGGTTGAGTCTAGACCAAAAACGTTTCTTAGATATTACCTATGAGCTAAGAGAATCATGTCAAATTTCAACACGTAGGCTATACAGTAATTGTGAGCTTCTTTGGGGCGGAGCCATAAAAACAATTTCAAAATTTATATTTGCAAAACCGTTTCTTAGTGAGCACCAATGAGCAAAGAGGAACTTCCATGTTATAAATTTCAACCCCGCGAAGGTCCTAAAGTCATTTATAAATCCAGTGGGGCGGAGACCTAAAGTGCTTCACAAACTATATTTGCAAAACATTTCTTAGATTAGATTGATAGTACCTATGAGCTAAGAGAATCGTCCAAGTCAAATTTTAACACGTAGGCTATACAGTAATTGTCAGCTTATTTGGGGCAGAGTAATAAACAATTTCGAAAACTATAATGGCAAAACCGTTTTTTATTGAGCATCCATGAGAAAAAAGAAACGTCTATGTCAACAAATTTCAACCCCACGAATGCCCTAAAGTAATTTTGAAATCCAGTGGGGCGGAGTCTTAAAGTGCTTCAAAAACTATAATTGCAAAACCGTTTATTTGTACCTATGAATATTAAAAAAGTATGTAGTAATAAAATACAAAATAAAGTAAACTGCACTTAATACATCCAAAGTACACTACACTAAAAATAATTGTACCATACATCACTCTATCAGAACACAAATCTTGACAAAGACAAACATAAATAATTATTATATCTCACAGCTTGTTGTTACTTCTAAAATTTGTAAGCATTTTCTTGAACGAATTATCATGTGGCAGATTTATACAAAAATAATTCAATTTCCATAATCATGTGTTAGAATACAAAAATGTTACTTACATAAGAATAACATGGCAACTATGAGAATATTAATGTGAAAATAGTCAGACTTTCCTATTTTAAGCCTAAAGAATGAGTATACCAAATTTCAGCACTCTAGCTAGTCGGGAAGTTGGAGACTTAGTGATGGATGAGTCAGTGAGTGAGGGCTTTGCCTTTTATATATTTAGATTGCTACCTAACTACACCTAAAAATATACCTTTTGGAAGGACTATCAGTTTTTTGTAACTTCGCAACTTAATGAAGTTGAATTTTGAAAATATGAGTGGTATTCGTTTTTAAATGTGAAATTATGATTTCCTGGGCTACGCCACATACAAAACTATAATTAACCATGTGAAATCATTTTATGTACAAGATAACTCAGTACATGTAATTATGATAGTAAACAGTTTGCTAAGAAAATCGGAACAAAACAGAAGCTATACCATCAGGAACAAGCGGCCGTGAACCTGACAGGCCTTGGTCTCTTTTGCTATGGTTGGTAGGCGTAATTATGCTGATTTCCCATTCATATATTCTAGACATAAATGTATTACTATATCCTGGTAGGCGTCATTTTGAGCTTTGCCTAATTTTTAATTTTTTCGTGAGAATTTTAATTTCCACCTAATATATACCTACGACTGATATGTACTAGACGAATGTAATGATATTTTAATTAAGAAAAAAATAACATTAGATTCTAGTCGTCTTTATTTCACCTATCTTTTATCTTATACAACTGAGAAGTACATATGTTTAAAGAATATTGTTTGTTTTATAATCAAGTGGTCACTAGTCGTTTATACCAATGTATTAGTTATACGTTTTTTTAATGGATTGAGTGTAAGAGATAAGCTTCGTATTTTTTAATAGGACCAATATTTTTACATTGATAGTTGATTAGCGATCAATTCTGTAGACATGTTACAGCAATAGTTGCTCCGACAGCTTGAGAAAGACGTAGGCAATCTCGTTAAGACTTCACCTCAGAGGCACAAGCGAGTTCCAAGATTCATGAAATATAACTTCTCGACAGGTCGATTGATCGTTCTTATAAAGATGCATTGGCTCTTCAAATGGCAACCACGTCCTTACTACATGACCTTACTACATGCGATTATTCTCTTTTATCAATCGGGTACTATACTTAAACATTTACTGATTTCATCGGTCTCTATACAAGCTCATAAACTTACAAAATTAAATATTTAGATAATTTGACATTCCAAACATTCTGAGATTTTACAATGCCACGGGGAAACATGATCGGGTAAAAAAAATTAAATTTTTTTGCTCAGTTTACCCCAACTAAAAAATTTTGTAGCTCGGATCCACGGAGTCAATGTGACAGTCGTGTTCCGGCTCTCATCGTGTGCACATCGTAGCGCTGCCACTATTTTACTCGGTATTAGTTCAAATTTAAGTTTCTTACGAAACATAACATAAAGTAAACTATTTCCGCTTTTGGTTCGGTGTACGGACAATCTCTGAGGTGTATATTACAATTAGTACAGCACAATAGTGACCCAGTCAACAGCAGTCCACTTGATTATCAGGGAGACTGTGTTACCAGTCCTGTCGATGCATAGACGATCCATGAGCTAATATTACATGGAGAACAACACACTAGTGACATGATCAACACTGAAGTATCAATATCAGTTCAGTTGATTATCAGGGAGACTTTGTTACCCGTCCTCTTGACACAAGTTCAATCAATGAGGTCATATTACATTTAGAAAAACACAATAGTGACACGATCAACACTGGAGTACCAACAGCAGTCCAGTTGATTATCAGGGAGACTTTGTTACCTGCCCTCTTGACACAGTTCTATCCATGTGATCTATTACATGTAGAAAACCACACTGAGACGCAGTCAACACAAGAGTATCAACAACATTCAGTTGATCATAAAGGAGATTGTGTAAGCAGCCAATTTCGATGCAATTTAGAAATATTAGTGAACTTATTCTGACAATTAATAAAAAACAATCCGTTATTGAATTTCCCATAAAATGTATTATAGGCTGTTTTAGTGATGCTTGAGTTGCTTGTTTTTCACCAAAAAATGTTTGTTTTTTACTTCCATGCGCCAGAAACAAAGTAATGTTTAAAAAATAGTTCCTGCTTCAGTAATACTGTGTACAGAAAAATTCACCATTCCAATAAAATATAAAAAAATACAATAAATAATGTAAAAAACAAACTTATCACAAAATTTGTAAAGTATGCAGTTAATATTCGTAAATTGATAGATGTGTTATATAAAACTTTGGCAAACAATTTTAGCGAATTTCCCAATAGGGAATATGCTATTACGGTAGTAGCCATAATAAGACCTAAGCCCGGGACCATGTTACTTTTTCATTTTGAAGTCCCCAGAAGCCAAAAACACAGTTCGTCAATTTTCATATATATGTATCTGTTGAATTTTAATCCCTTAGGATCTATGGTAAAGATGGTATATACAATATACAATAATAATTAAAAACTTCATTTCAGGAACATAAACTGCTATATTTCGTCAAATTTAATGACTTTATCAAGCAGAAAACACACATTTTAAAATAAAATATAAAAAGCCAAAAAAATAATATAAAACCCAGAAATACTAGGAACATTGTATAAATATTTACATTTTTGGGAATTTTAGTCAACAAAGTCACATGTATAAAAATTATTTAATTTTATCTTAAATTCAGCCCATCAGGAAATTTGCTTTTTAATACTATATGATGGGCTTGTTCAGATATCTTTGAATTCATTCTATTAAAAATTTCATTTGCTTCCTCTTTTATTTTCTTCAGTCCAGTCAACTGGAAACAAATTTCAAATTTTTCTTCATTATGTGACAGGACATGATTCACCACTGGTTTATCAAGTTCTTTAAGGACTACACTGAATCTATGTCCCGTCATTCGTACTCTTAAGTTGTTCCCAGTTTGTCCGACGTATTGTTTGTTGCAAAGTTTACAATCAAGTTTGTATGTGACATTTTTTGTATCACAATTTATTTCCCTTTATAGGAAAATTGTTTCCTGTTTCTGTACTTATAAATTGTGACTTATTTGTCATAATATTACAAGTGCCACATCTGGGCTTCTTGCATGGGGCACATCCAGGTTTGGGCTTTTCTTCTGGAAGTTTTGGTTTGCTTAACATATTTTTTAAATTACTAGGACGTTTGAATATAACCCTGGGAGACCTGGAGAAAAGAGTGTTTGTTTCGGGCGAGGATTCTAAAATCGGGTAGGCGGTTTTCATTATGTTATTAATCTTGTGCAAACTGGGATAAAACTTAGTAATAAACTTGGGGTCATTAGAAATGTTTATTTTAGGAATGTCTCTTATATACAGCTTAAACTGTTTTTGCAACATTCTTTTGGAATAACCCCCGTCAGTTAATGCATGTGCTAATTTAATTTCATAGTCTTTGAAATCTGATTCATTACTACTCACAATCTTTTTGCTCTTTTAGTGAGACTTTTAGGAATAGATTTTTTAACATAAAGTGGATGGCAACTTTCAGAGTGAAGGTACTGCATGGTGTTTGTGGTTTTTAAATGGATTTTAGTTTTAAGTGGATTGCTTTCTTTGAAAACGTCTACATCTAAGAATGTAATTTGTTTGGTAGAAAAACTCCAAGTAAATTTAAGTGAGAAGAAGTTGTTCAAATCCTCTAAAAAATTTTGCAGCGATGCCATTCCATATTCCCAAATGAAGAATACGTCATCAATGTACTTAAGCCATATTTTTGATTTAAATCTTTGGGAGTTCAAAAAATTAGTTTCAAAGACGCCCATGAATAAATTTGCATAAGCAGGGGCCATACGGGTGCCCATCGCTGTTCCTTTTTTTTTGTAGATAGTAGGTGTTCTTAAATAATCTGAAGGCGTTCATTGTTAACACTTTAGTAGCTAGTGCGATCAAGAAATCGGTAGACGGATTGGTCTCATTCCTTTTATCTAAATAATATTTCATAGCAGATAACCCATCCTCATGGGAGATATTTGTATATAATGATTCTACATCCACGGTAACTAAAATAGAACTTTCATCTATTGGTTGATTAACTGTTTTTAATATCTCTAGGAGATAAAAAGTGTCTTTTATACAGGGTGTCCCTGAACTCTCTACCAACTTTTTCAGGTATTATTCCTGGGCCATAGACAAGTCAAAATATCATATTCAAAATTTCGAAAACTCAAAAGTTACTCGTATAGCCGCCATTTTGTTTTTTACACAAAATAATTTTTATTTCCGTAATGGATCATTGTATTAAGTTAATATTTGGCATGAACCTTCATCATAGCAATACCCATTTTCAAGAAAAAATTTATTTTTTTCTAATGTGTATTTTAAAAATGGCGGCCATTTTTAAATTTTAAACTAAAATATCTCAAAACTGGTAAATTTTATAAAAATTTTACTAAACACAAAAAAGTTGACAAATTTAATTATCTAACCAATGGTACCAAGTTTGTAAAGATCTGACAACAAATAACGGAATTATTGTGATTTTTCTTCATAAAAACATTGATTTTGCATTGTAATTAATGCAAATTAAAATAATTTTAATTGAAAAATCTCAATAACTCCGTTATTTATTGTCAGATCCTTACAAACTTGGTACCATTGGTTAGATAATTAAATTTGTCAACTTTTTTGTGATTAGGAAAATTTTTATAAAATTTACCGGTTTTGAGATATTTTAGTTTAAAATTTTAAAATGGCCGCAATTTTGAAAATACACATTAGAAAAAAATAAATTTTTTCTTGAAAATGGGTATTGCTATGATGAAGGTTCATGCCAAATATTAACTTAATACAATGATCCATTACGGAAATAAAAATTATTTTGTGTAAAAAACAAAATGGCGGCTATACGAGTAACTTTTGAGTTTTCGAAATTTTGAATATGATATTTTGACTTGTCTATGGGCCAGGAATAATACCTGAAAAAGTTGGTAGAGAGTTCAGGGACACCCTGTATAAGACGGCAATTCTTTGACAATGGGCTGAAGATTATCATCTACATATGCATAAATTCTTTCTGTAGGACTGCCGCAGCTGCTAACAATAGGTCTTCCTGGAGGGGGTCTTTGGTCCTTGTGTATCTTTGGCAAAGTGTAAAATACGGGGGTTTGAGGCTGATCTGGTGTAAGAAGATTGATACACTCTTGAGACAGGTTTTCTTGTGGACCGTGAGTCTTTAAAAACCGTTTGATGTCTTTGTTGAATGATCCAGTTGGATCCTTTTGTAAAGCTTCATAAACCTTAGCGTTGTTTAGTTGTCTATTGGCATCTTCTATATAATCATTGATATCTAAAATTACTATTTTGTCTCCTTTATCAGCAGGTAGTATTATAATGTTTTGGTTATTTGTAAGATTCTTAATTGCATTAAATTCTTCCTTGGACAAGTTTTTCTTAATTTTTTTCAAGGTTTATGTGGAATTCTGGGCATGATATATTAGAAATAAGAACGGTTATAAACTGTTCGATGGGATGGTCAGGGGGCAACATTTCTGGTTCCCAACCTGATGGTTCTTTGAATTTAGAAACATATTTTGGCAGAACTTCACTATTGTTTGAAATGTGGTCTTGCTTTTTCTGCGAGAAAAAATGTTTCAATCTAATCTTTCGCGCAAATGCAAGAACATCTTCTACTAACTCTATTTGGTTGAATGTAGGAGTTGGGCTAAAAGTTAGACCTTTGGATAAAACTGAATGTTCTGCATCACTTAAATTGTATTTAGATAGGTTTTCTATGTTGGTGCCCTTTAACATTTCACGTTATGAAGAAACCAACAACTTATCAACTTTTGTATTTTTTATCAATTCTTTATTTTTCTCAAGTAAATTGGGGTCATTTGGAAGATTTTGATAAATATTATCATCCGTTTCAGTCATGTTATGTACACAACCGTCATCAAAGTCTATCTTATTTCTAGTTTGTAATTTTTTCAATTTTTTACTCAGGATCTTCTTTTTTGAGTTGATAAAATGATGAGACCTATCAAGTATGTCATTTACTTGGTTTAAATAAACTTGGTTTACATATGGATGACTATTTATACTATCAAAAGTTGGAAATAAAATTGCATTATGTTCTTGGACCTGTTTTTTGTAAGATTTCAAGACTATATGAGATAGCTGAATACTTGTATTAAATGCAAACTGTTCCACTTCTTCATGCATAAAGGGTGGTATAGCGGATAGAGGAAATTTTGGTTAAAGACCCTTCGGTGCAATACCACTATCTAAGCATTTTGATATGAACCAAGTGTGACACTGTATATGAGCAATCTTTTTGGCATGGAACTTATAGGTTTTCATAAGATGGAACGTTGAGAAGTCGTTATCCATGAGTACTGGGGTCAAGATTGAAATCCAAATAAAAATCAACAATGAAAATTCAGCAACAAAATACTTCAACATCAAGATGTGTTAACAAAAGGAAATAAAATGTGTGTCTAAACAAAGTCTTCTTACCAGAAGGTTTGGAAAGATTCCAATATTCATAAATGCCAAAGGAATTTTATACAATAATAATTAAAAACTTCATTTCAGGAACATGAACTGCTATATTTCGTCAAATTTAATGACTTTATCAAGCAGAAAACACACATTTTAAAATAAAATATAAAAACAAAAAAAATAATATAAAAATTAGAAATACTAGGAACATTGTATAAATATTTACATTTTTGGGAATTTTGGTCAACAAAGTCACATGTATAAAAATTATTTGATTTTATCTTAAATTCAGCCCATCAGGAAATTTGCTTTTTAATACTGTCTGATCGGCTTGTTCAGATATCTTTAAATTCATTCTATTAAAAATTTCATTTGCTTCCTCGGGGAAAGCACACATTGCTAATTGACACACATGTGTGTGTCCGTGGTACCGATAACTTTTGAAAGGGACCTCCGATTTTGATGAAATTTGGTATGAATGTGTAAGACCAGGTCTATTCTCATGAGTTCACAAACTAGCATGATCGGGTTATGGGAACGGGGTGTTATGGGGTTTCAAAGGGGTCAAAATGGGTTTTCGGCATTTTTTTGACCTAAATTTTCAAAATTAAACAATTTTAACTAAAGCAATTTAAAAGAGCTTGAAAAAACAAACAATTTAGTATTTTGAGTTTTTAACTTAACAGGTTAAGGAGGAAAGCCAAAAATAGGTTTTCTATGTTAATCTTATGGGAAATCAACAAAACCCTGTATCTCGCTTATTTATTGGAATAACTTGATAGAACTTGGTATGTACATTCATTGGTAGGGTTTAACTGATATTTGCTTACGACACCCATATTTCGGAAAACCTCCCTATGGGGTTTATGGGGAAAATTAAAAGAACACCATAAGTTGATAATATTTGGTATGTACATTCACTAGGTAGGGTTTAACTGATATTTGCTTACAACACCCATATGGCGGCAAACCTACATACTCACCCCCATGGGGTTTATGGAGAAAATTAAAAAAGTGCCGAATATTGATACAGTTTAATATTTAACTTACGTAACTATTACATTTCCTAACAAAGCTAACATTTTCCAACAACATCCCATGGCAGCAAGCCTACATACATATTCCTATGGTGTTTATGGGGAAAATACGATATCTCAATATCGATTGGAAATTCACTAAGTACGCAGGTCTGCTGCGATGGGGGTATTTATTATTCGTTTATGACCATACGTGCAGAAGAGCGTGCCCCTAGTTATACAACACACCAGTAGCACATCCAAAAATGTAGTAATGCAAAATAGACGAAATGAATATCGAGGAATATGTTAATTCAATGTTATTTCGATGAATAGGCAATCGTTCTTTCAGTTTAATGTAACATACTATTGTAAAATCAACAATGGATCGAACACGGTTCAGTTAATTATAAGGGGAGCTGTGTAACGAGAATCCTATTGATGCATGTAACGCATGCTCTCATATTACATGCAATATAACAGACCGGCGACACAGTCAACACTCTAGTGTAAACAGTCAAGTTGAATATCAACCAGCCTGTGTAAGCAGTCCCCTGTTGATGCACTGACAATCCATGCCTTCTCATTAAACGTAATACAGTACTACACACTCGCAACCGTTTGGCCACTAGAAATGAAAGAAAATAATTATAATCAATCCCTAAAATATGAAAACCCAGTTTTAATGGTTAAGGGAATAGGGCATAACGCAATACCTCTTAAATACATTTTTAGTACTGTATGCTTAAAGATGTTTAAAAAAACCTATCTCATATTTTTATATAACCAACCATTTTGCTACTATAGCTCAAAATCAGATAGTAAAACCATTAAAAATTGTTAAAGAACATCACAAAAGCCTTTCTTGACAGTTAACGGAAAGATATGGCAATATTTTATTCATCAAAGTTCAGTGTCACTTATTTATTTGTTTATTTTATTGGGTTAAGTTAGACATGTTTTGATTATTTTTCTTTACATAGAACTAGTAAGTAATAACTGTGTAGAATTTTAAGTTTCTTGATACTTGAACAGAGAATTTGTTGATTGAAATTGCCTTCATTATTAACGAGTCAATATGAAAAAAGCCATCGAACCAAAATGTTATAAAATCAAAAAGTCTTCCGCCAGGACCAACCATTTGGCCTCTAGAGCTAAAATATCGAATTTCACTTTCCACTATTTCAAATTTACCCTCCCATCCAACAATCAACGCCAAATGAGAAAGGTTTTATGACACCGCTACCACGTGGGCTATTGAAATTATTGAGTCGTGTTTTTTTTAATGGAACACCTACAATAAATATCGATAGCAAGGGACAGCGAGTTAGTAATTTCGATTAAGTTAAGTTATTCTTCAGAGTTACGCCAATCCAGTCACCTTTGCCCCGATTCCTGTTGTCAACCTAACTACTTCCCTTCTAACTTATAGTATGTTACAGTTGGGCCTTAAAACAAGAGAGTTAGGTGTGGTAGTTAAATTTTGTATTTTCTTTTGAGACTTTATTTAAAAGACAAATTTACAATTTTAGTTTTGTAATAGGTACAATTTAATAACTTTGCTGTAGAAAGTGTAGATTTGAAATAAACAATATATGTATTAGTGAAAGTCAGAAATTTTATGTTTATATTAACTTCATGGTCAGCTTTCAAATATTTCCGAAGATTGAAATGTCACTTGAAAAAGATTCCATTCTAGGGTCCTAATTCTTTACTGCGATCCATCTGTTGGCGTCTTTTGAAAATAACAAAACTTGAATTTCATCTTTATTAAGTATTACTTGATTTTAACGTATCTCATTACTAAGGAAGGGAACAACAATGCATCAATGCCATGACACTGGGTCCAAAATGTACTGAACTGTGATTGTGGCTAACGGTGATAATTATGTATAGTCGAGACAATAAATTCGAGTAGAACCAAATTCTGTAATTTATGTCCTTTACCTTTTTATTACTTTGTTATTCGTTTGAAAATTCGCTTGGACTTTAAATAATCTAATAATACGAGAACAGTAGTGTCCAGTTTTTGAACTGTGAACTATGTTTGCAAAACATATGAAATGTCTCGCTCGTCTTCAATTCGTACATCAAAAATCCTTATTGCCGTAGGATACAGTGAATACGTGTCAATTACAATAAAAAACTGAACAAATAAAAAAATGAATAATAATAAGAGCTATAGCTAAACCAATAAGAAGAAAATTAATTACATTATTAAAAAATTGTTATATTTTAAAATTGATAAACCCCAAAATTGATTGGGGTTTGATTTAATATTCTTAACTAAAAACTTCGTGTAAAAATAAATTTTTCTTAAGACACATGTATTGCAGAGCAATGGTCATAATAATATGTTCAAGTTAATTTATGTAATAGTCAATAAAACCAAAACAAAATGAAATAAAACCATTGCTGCAGGTAAGATTGTAGCGTTGGAACAAATTTGAATCATAATAAATAACTTTGCTAATATTTGCTAAATCGCCTTAGTTTGTTGAATCAAATGCAGCAAAGAGAACCCCGTTTCTACAGCTAGGGAAGCCATAAATATCGTTTATGTTTGTGGAAACTCGAAATTGAAACGGGAAGCCTTAAACAAAAAACGAACCAGAACTTAGTTATACAAGTGTGTTTTGTGTTTCAGTGAATACTTATATGTGCTTCGTATTGCAACTTTGAGAGAAACACCAGACGTTACACAATCACCCAAGGGTAATAACCCCACAAGGCATCCTTAACTTTACAGACATTCATTTCGAATACCGCCAACTTGTAATGTCATTCCGTATACACTAAATTTATTACGATATTTCCAACTCTGTGTTTCGTTAGTTATATTCACTTTATTTCCTAAATTAAAAACATTATTTATGTTTTTCGGCATTGTGCTGTTTTTTAGTACATTCCCAAATATTACTCACATTGAAATATCTGTAGTTCATATATTCTTCATATTTAAAAGCCTGTATAATAAAAAAAAAAACTACAAAAAATCATATGTAATCAATTACTAATCTCGCAAGAAAACCTTCTTGTTAATCTTATAAATAATCCGTCAATTTAATAATGGAGAATACTCGCCTACGGCTCGATGGGGGCTCCGCCCCCATGCCCCCTTAGGGGTTGTCCTACATCCATAAATTACTTAAGAGCCGATTTGAAGCAGGTTAGTTCCACCGAAAAACTGGTCAACCATGATAGTAAGAAAACCGGCTAATACACACTACCCATAATCAACAATAATAAAAAGCTTTGAAAATCGCCTATGGTTAGTTTTTAAAATTACTTCCTAAGTTCCCCTTAATTCGTAAAATTGAGAGAGAGGTGAAATCAGAATCAACCATGCAAATATTTTAGGTATCGTGATGAATGGAGGCTCCACCCCTTACACCCTAATTAGTTGCCCCTATTCGTAAATTGCTGTATGTAAAAATCTCAAACACTGAACAGCCTAGTTGAGGCCTTCGCTTCCATACCCCCTCGTTGTGTTCGCCGAATTAGTTTGTAGTTTATCAAGTGTCAAACGTTAAAGATCTTTCCATAATATTTTTAATTAAATTGTTAAGGATTTTATAAGCAACTATACTGTAGTAAACGAATTGTCGGGGGATTTGAAGCCATGCCTAGCCTCAGCCTTCTAGCGCAAGAAGTATAAAATAAATAAACATAATAAAATAGATGACAAAGTAGAATGAATAAGCTAAATAAAATATTTTGAAGATCAATGAAGAAATAAACAATTTCACTGAAACAAAAATAGGAAAACATGAACAAACGGTTTGGAACCTGCCAAAGACCCCTGTTATTCACAAAAATACTATTCGTTATAAAATAAAAATGGATGTTATGAAATAATTATTTATTAAATAACTATTCTTGTCACTTCCCTTAAATTATGTCGAAGTTAGGGTTACAGGGATATTTTACAAGTTCAGTGAATGCAAAATTCGAACTTCAAATAAAATATAACTGTAGTTAGTTCTACAAACAAGTTTTATGAAATTTAGTATTAATAAAAGTTGTAAATCGGTCTTAAAGTAACGATTTGAGATACGACAAAAAGTGAAAGGTTTAAAAGTTAGATTTATGTCACCAATTCACAAACAACCTATACTTTAACAGTATAGGTAACAGAGAAATCCGTTTATATTCAACAGGTAAGATAAAAAACACATAATATTAGATGACATTAATTATAATTTTTAAGTTCAAATTTTTAAGAGTGTTAATCATTTAAATATAGTGAATTTCTTTTAATATCACTGTCAAGCTATAAGTTAATACAAAACTTAAAGCTTATGGTGAAGCAAAATGCAAAAATTCAGCTACTTACAGCTAAGTTAATGGAATGTTTTGCAGTAGAACTATAAAAACAATAAAAACCTTGAAATTAGGAATAAGTTCCGTACTTCAAGCTCTGTTCAATGTTTTAAACTTTTAAATCTAGTAGATTTCCTTTTAAGCAAAGTAAATACAAAACCTCAAGCTTCTTAATACAATATTACTGTAGTTACTGAATAAAGTATTGCAAGTATTAATTAAACATTGCAGATATACCTCAAATAGTCGGAGACCAAAGTTTTGGGTCAGTAAGTAACAAACAATTATAAAACAATCAGTTCCGCCTAGTAGGCAAATAAAGACATAATTTTGGCATTCATCACAATTTTTTTTATGTTTGAGACTTTTATTTATATCGGTGATGTCCAAGATATGTGCATGCGCAAATTTGAAAGATCTAAAAAATATGACTGTAGTTATTATAAAATTACGCTAAACCCCCCACACAAATAAATAAGTAAACGTTAAAAAACGTACTGGAGGGTTTAGGACCAACAAAACATGATAAACCGGCATTAATTATGAATTATTTACGAGTTCAATTTTTTAGCACTGTTACACTTCTAAATACAGTGAATTTCCTTTAAATATTACTGTCAAGCTAAGTTAATACAAAACTTAAAGCTTATGGGGAAGCAACATGCAAAATTCAGCTAAATACAGCAAAATTAAACAAAATGTTTTAAAAAACAATAATAAACAAAAACAATGAAAAAACTTGAAATTCCTGAAAAAAATCCCTACTTCAAACTCTGTGTATCGAGTTTGGCATATTTGAAACAAAGTTGTAATAAAAGATCGTCTCAAATATTTTATAGGCCCAACCGTTTTTGCCGCTAGAGCAGAAGAACTAAAATAATTTTACATTCAGTGAAGGACTACGCGGTTGATAAATTTTAAGAAGAAAAAAAAACTATATAACTCCTACATGACATTACACAAGTATATCTTGGCGATTTACGGAGGAAGATACAGCAATATGTCGAGTTTTTTGTTTTCAAAATAACCTGAATTTCAGTAATTTAATGTGCTTTCGGAAAGTTTGCCTTGGGAGAGCTAAACAAGAAACGATACAAATTAATTTTATTCCTATAAATATATCAACCTATATTATTTGAGGGGGTAAAATTTGAAATAATTAATGTAAGGATTAATTTGAACGTGTAGAATTTGAAGTAAACGTCAATATTAAAAATGTCACAACATTGCTAGCCAAATGGAAGAAAATTGGCCATAGGCAGATCCTTCACTCAATTCCATTTTAAAGTGCAAGCTGAATTTCGCACCCTAATATAATAAGAAGTGAAAGATCTTGTTACAAGTCTTGTTAACAAGCGCACATTTCATTGACCATGGCCCCTCTCTTAAATCTATAACCATTGGGATGATGGTTAAATGATTACACAACTTAGATTAAGGGGTAATGCAGTACAGCCGTGTTACAGTAGATCACATTACAGGTTTAGTTCTCGTACTTATATTATTGAACAAATTTAACTACAGTATGTGATCTACTATATCACGGCTGTACTGCATTACGCCTTAATCTGCCTTACCGACATTTGACGAATTTCTGATACCCCGATGAGTGAGTCATATAATTTAGATTCGTTAATTTTTTCATTCAACATTAGAATAAACCCGTTAAAATAGAGTTTTTTCTCCACTAAAAAGATTTGCATTATTAAGCTGTCATCCAACGTTTGTTTTGCCTGATTTCATATACTCTAATACAAGTAAGATATTTATTTAGTAAATCAAATTATGTCCGTCCAGAAGATGAAACTAGGTCAACTTTATTGCTTTACCTTGATTAATGCAGACAATGCTTGCAGTTACCTGTACCGGTGTTATTACTTTGATGACTGAAACAACGTTGTCCAAGTCACGCCTTATATTAGTTATCTTTTTATAGGCATTGTTATAAATTATGTTAGTTTACTTAAACCTGGTACTCTTTTAAACTTTTTGATTTTTTTCAAAACAATGTATTTCTAAATTGGACATTTATTTTGCATTATGTATTTATGCAACTAAGTTTTTCCATCAAACTCTATTTCATAAAATTAAAATGTTATAATGGCAACCATCAAATATTTACTTTTAAAATTTAATCAATTGTATACAACTACTCGCCTACGGCCCGAAGGGGGCTTCCTCCTGTGAGGTTCATAGTTTCCCCGATGTGGCTTAATCATAAATTGTTAGCTGAGAATTACATTTAACCTGCTAAATAGTGTTAATCATGTTCAGAATTGGCAGATCAATCGTGAAAAGTTACCAAGCAATTGCACCGTCTAGTGTATTCTATAATAGCAAAAAGTACACTGGGAGAAAAATCTCATTTTAAGAACCATTAAAATCTGTCTACTGTCTACGAGTAGAGATACAACAAAAAGTCAGTGGATCGAAATTAGTAAATTAATAAAGATCTTTGACAAAGATCATTTGAGATTATTGATGGGGCCTATCGTTTAGCCGCTATGAGATAGAAAAGAAAATATTTTTTTAGAATGTTCCTAAACATTGCAGTTTTTAATTTTTGTGAGGGGGTTTAAGTGTTTAAAAAGTAAAAGTTTAGGATTTTACCAATGTATTAATCTTTCAAGCTATGTCCATGTCAAATTTTAATTTTCTTGTTTGTTCAAAAGTACAAAAGAACGTTGATATAAATCATTCGGCTACACATGCGGCTGAGTACTGCAGTTATTTACAATAGAATACTGTTTAAACAAACGGGGTGCCCATTCGTTTTGTAAAGAAGAGTTCTTAAATTTTAATGCGTTTAGTTATAATAATTTCTCGCTTGAGTTTGCAAATTAACAGTTACATAAACAGAATTTATAGATGTCTTAAGTGTAGACGAGGTCGAAATAACTATTAATTTGTTAATTAAATGTATTGAACATAAGAAAAATTAAATAAGGGGAAAATGTTTACATAGAGTAATGCAATCGTTCAATAATTAAATTTTGTTAAAAAATAAAGTTGTAAATTTTAAGAGGAACGAAAACTATAAAGGAGTAAAATAAAGAAATTCCTCTCCCAGCTATATCTAGTTACCTTAACATGCATAAATAAAAAGTAAATTAAAATTAAATTAAAAGTAAACAATAGTAATCATGTAATATGCAACAAAAATTTTTTCAGTACGTATAATTCAGCAAAAGAAAAATTACAATAAAAAGAGAGACTTGGTGAGACCTGTGACGGGCATGTCACATAATAAATAATTTTTAACTTCTTTGAAGCAATATCACAAATTAAATTAAAAAATTATCAAATTCAAAACAAAAGTCTTTGTTGATATAATTTTAATGAAAAGTTTGATTGCCAGCCATTTTCAGGTCGATCTTCCATTTGAAATCCTGTTTGTGGCATTGCACTCTGCTCACAAAACCTTTATTTTGATGTAGGCTTAAGTATACATATAAACTCATGCTTAGATTTCAGAAAAACTCCTTACTCCTTCTTGTTCAGGTTACAGCATAAATCACAGTCCTTTTAAAAAGTGCATTTTAGGTGGAGTATTGATGTACAAAGTTTTATTGCAACTTTCAGAAAATATTAAACCGAAAGACATTATATACTAGGTACCTGTATATTGAAGAGCGCGAGTCATGACTATATAAAAGGGGGGGGGGGCGGGCCGATGAGGCAGTTTGGACTCCGGTTCACCAGAGGTCGCGTCGCCGCCTCCGGGTCAGTAACAATAACAATTATTATTTAAACAGACTGGCTTGTGTGAGGTCCGGCTCTATAGTAGCCGGGGGCTGTATGTACTTCAAGGCGAAGTGAACTCACCCAGGAAAGGTTATCTTGGAGCACTGACACGACTTGTTAGTGAATATGCAGAGTGAAGAGGGCCTAGGATACAAGACAATATCCTTTGTTAGAATCTATGGTTTTCATTTTACTGGATAAATCTTTAAGGAATTGCAATGTAGACAATCAGTTGAGTTGACAAGAATATAACAGCATATATCAGGTTGACCCTACCAACAGCACAAGTTAGTGACAGGAGTGGCAGCCGACAGATCAGGGCCGGGTTAGAGGTGCCAGATTAGCTTAACTCTACATTACTGACACAACGTATTCTGATTGAGATAGCCTGGCCCAGTGACCTATGCTACGACATAGTTGGCAATAACAGTTAACATTTTCTATGTTATTTTTTTTATATTTTTTAAAAGATATTTATATTATTTATAAATGTATTAATTAATCTACTCTATTAATTCAATTGTTTGTTTTATCCATGAAAAATATGAAGATTAAATAAATTTGAGTTGGCAGATATTTAATTTATTTAGCTTAATTTTTACTGTTAAGTCTTAGTTCTGATCGTGTAGGCAGTTGTTCACTCAATGTTATTCCCTCTACAAAATAATAGGTCTAATTCATTTTAAGACGTTGGACTCATGGGCTACATAAGTAAAATTCCGTTTTGTTTTACTGGTAAGAGAGTATTGGGAATAACCAATGTACAGTAATTCAGTTTAAGTGTTGCAAGTTTCAGTAATTAATGGTTTTAAAATCATCCTATTGCATTTATAGTGTATGCATTTGCTTGGTTAATTTTTTACATAAATTTTTTTTACAAATCTACATGAAATATATTATTAACAACTTTTTGTGAAATTAATTCTTTGGCAGTGTTAGAGTTTTAAAATTAAATTTAGTTTCCCATGCAGAACTAATGAAGAATCTAAGAACTAGTTGCCATTCACCTGAAAGAAGTGACACTAATAGCCTTTTAATACCTACAAAAGAGTTCTAAATTTCATTGTATCTTAGATAGAACGCCTTTAACATCCCTTTAAACAATATTCACACAGAGGTATAAACGTAACCCAAAATAATACAGAATAAAAAATAACATAATACAAAACTGGTTTAAAAATGGAGATAAATAATAACATAAAGGTAAACGTTTTATCATGTTTCCTTATTATACTTTGATAGGTACCGTGCATCTACTTCCATCCTATATTTTCCGGGGAAATGCATTGTTTACAGACGATAAACATGAAATACAGCAGTTTAAAAGTGACAAGACATAAGCCCATGTGCTCCACAAGCCTTGTAAATCATGGTGCAGCCACTAAAAGGAACCGTCAAGTTGATTCATAGTAGCTTCAAGACCAAATAAAGACCGAACGTTCTCTACCAAGGGCACAGCAGTCACAAGTTAGTGTTATACTGACATTAAGCACCCAAGTTGATCCCTAAGATAGTGGTTAGTTGAAACGCTGGCGGTCACGCTACGGAGAAGCGAAAATAGTTACCGTGCGGTAACTGTTAAAGAGCTCACGGTTATCTAGTTGAATCAGTTACTTGATGTTGCCTTCGTGAAATATATTCATTCTCTCTATTTAGTACCTAGAATTTTCAAATAAACTTATAATGTAATGTTTAATTTTTATGCTATGTCACATTATTACCTTTCTGTGGTCACATACTCTAAAATTCTGAACAAAAAAAATCGTATACCTTTTTAATACCTAGTTTTTTTCTCTGGTATATATTTTTGAACCAGATGTTGCAAATATATACTTATTTAATACGCTAAAGCTTTTTTTGTTCTTGTTAAAAGAACCCTTCCTACAATTCTTGGCAAATTTTCAAGTTTTTGGTGTCGTTGAATTGGGCTTTGCCTGTAGTTCTTTCCGACAAAAAATTAATAAAAATTGAATTAAAATAATGGCGCTATTCAAAAATTAAATTTTAAGATGGCCAAGTAGAATAACATTGGGATTGGGTTGAGCATGTCAAACATCTGTTGATGTACAGCTGTAAATACGTGTAGTTTTTTTATTGATTACTAATATTCACAATATTAAATTGGTTGGATGTCATTGATTAGAACTAACTTTTGTGTTGTATCAAAATAAATTGCTCGATTTTTAGGAATAAGTACACTAGTATTACACATTTTAGTTGATATATATACAATTATCAGCTGATTTAGATTAAATGATTAAATTGACAGATTAAATTAACATTCAACCAGCTTTAATCTATTTTTTGTGGGGAAAAACCTGATACAAAAAAAGTAAAACATTGTTTGAAATAATAATCTTCCATCTAAACATTGCTTGTTCTACCAAACGAGCGATTTTTCATGCGGTAAATATTAGCTTATTTTCACGCTGTTTTAATTTATAATTCAATTATAATTATAATAGCTACTGCGGGAAAACACACTGCGTGTGGCATACCTAATTTTATTTCATGCCGCTCATACTTCTCGCTTGTTTTCATGCTGCCTTCGTGAGTGAAAAAAAAACAAAAACGCTCGGGTGGACATTCATTAATAATTAGTTTCGAAATTCCAAAAACTTCTCTTCAGATTTGTTTGACCATAGTGAAAAAACCCTTTTACTCCTAAATTACTTATATATACCAAATATTCTTGTAATAATTTAATTTGAATTAATCTTTATATATAAAAGCGAAATACCACACTTTGACTCATCACGAAATCTCAGAAACTACTGAACGGATTTACTTGAAACTTTTAACACAGGTCCGTCTTGCCTCCTTGGTGCTCACTAAGAATCGATTTTGCGAAATTCCTTCAGTTCTCCGCCCCACAGGCCTTTGAGATTTCAAATGCTAAAAAATAAAATGTTATCCCTATAGCCTAATTTAAATAGGAACTGAGAAATTAATGAATAAAACAGAAAAAAGAAAACTGTGGTGCCTTGCGGGGTTGCAAATATAGTTTTTTTTTCTTTTTTTTCTTTTTTTTAAGTACTTTAAGGCCCCACTGGACTTCAAAATTACTTTAGGGCCTCCGAGTTGAAATTTGGAAAGGTCTAACCGAAATGGTTTAACATTTGGTTTTAATGTGAAATTTGACATAAAACCAAATTCTCCACCTATAGGTGCATATAGGTTCCTCTTTTCTCCTGGGTGGTTACCAAGAAACAATTTTGCAAATTTCCTTTAGGGCTCCACCCTACGGAATCTCAAAATTACAATAGATCCTAAGGGGTTTAAATTTAACGTGGATGTTTTGCTAATAGCCATGTTTTGCTAATTTAACCATTTTGCTAATAGGTGCTCCCTTAAAATGGTTTTGTAAATAAAGTTTTTAATTCTTTAGGGCTCCGCCCATCATGACTTCAATATAAATGTTGGGCTTACGGGGTTGAAATTTGACATGGTTGTTCCTATTTACTCATAGGTTCTCTTTAAGTAATGGTTTAGCAAAATTCTTTCAGAGCTTCGCTGACACTACTTCACTGTTTAAATATCATTCTAGTTCTTTATTTATCAAAATTCCAAAGGCATTTTGACTTAAGGTTCTGCAAATAATAAAACATTAACAAAATTTAATAAGCAGTTTTAAGTACTGTGTAATGATTCAAGCAATATAAAATGTAATTAAATTTTAAATTATCTGCAGTTTAACTTGTAAAAAATATAATTACTCCTCTTTACTAAGTTTGGCACTAAACAAACTATCGGTATTAAAAATATTCAGGAATAGGGAGATGAATTAAAGTTTAAAAAATTAAAAAAGATATTTTTTACATTCTACAAGGAAAAAATATGAAAAGAACTATCAATTAAACTGTAAGCGTTGTGTGAATTCATTTTGAACCTCGCGGAATTTTTTATGTAATTTGATTAAAACTAAATTAAAGATTACACGACTGTGTCATAGTTCGTTCCAGGCAACATCCTATATTCACTATGATCACTCAACCCAAAGGCCTCGGTCGTAGTTCACGTGGTCCCCATGATGGGCCGGAGCTACCGAAACAATTCATCAATGACACTACTCTGCGTGGCTTGATCGCTCACTGCCACCCACACCAACGTGCACTGTGTAAAGTTGCAAAAAATACTTTTTTACGCACTTATAGGTTCCAGTAAATCTTCCATTAAAGTTAATTGGTTAGATAAGTCATCATGTTTGGAATACATTTAATATTTAAACTATGTATAGTTATGAGATAACAAATTAAGAGCATAGGAGAATGTTTTCATCTTACTCAACTTCGCATGATTACTTCTTTTAGTTTAATTCAGTTACTCCTATCACACAAAACTTGATAGTTGAATATTAATGTATAATAAGAATTAATTACTGGTTTAATAAAGTGCTATAATCATTGTTATTATAAAAATACAATGGATACCCTTATGGAAAAGTTTTGAGGTCCCAGATCTGGCTTTATACTGTATAAATATCAGATCTGGACATATCTGCCAGCTATGCCACCTGGATCAGCCAGATCTGGCTCCCAGATCTGGGTATATATGGCAATATCTGCTAGATATGGCTTCCATATCTGGGGTAGCATGCAGATCTGGGTTTTATATCTAAAATAATAGGCATCTGCCGTAGCTCAGTGGTAGAGCTCTGGGTTATCACCCCGCGGGCCTGGGTTCAAATCCCAACTCGGGACAAAAAGCATCGTTCAGCCGCTCCCCGTGGTTCGGAAGTCACGTTAAGCCGTTGGTCCACCTGCATAGAAAACAAAAAAGTGGAAGCCATTCAGGAGAGGAGAAATGTGAGTTAATTGCTAATCTCCCTCCACTAAAAGCCATACGATTATTATTTATATTATCTAAAGTAATTTCCAGATATGGATTCAGTGTGCGGCTTGTACTTCCACATGTGGATATGAAATTAGTTAATTATTTTTAACCAATTTACTTGGAATGAATGTGCTAAGCAGGTTCTTCCAGAGGAGTTTAAATAACAAAGTACAAATAATGTAAAATCAAACGTTTTAATATTTAACGTTTTTTTTAAGTTGTAGCACTATTTACAACTTACATCTATTAGCCAATCATGAATATAAACATATGAATATGAACATAAATAAATCTTAAGTAAATATTTACTTTGATAATAATGCAGAACTAATTAATATAATAATTGATAATCGTTTCAAATGACGTGGTTTAAATTAGCCATTGCTGCTCTTTCTACTAAATGTTTGAATATTTTTGAATTTTTTTAATTCTGAATTTTTGCCCTGAATACGGAATTATTGGCTGGCGGCAACTTTCTTTGGAGAGGGTATTAAAAGCTTGTCCACATATACGACAAATGTCTCAATCTCCCCGGTGATTATGTCGAAAAGTAACCGTAAGTGTACAAATCCTTTGGTAGTAAAATTATTGTTTTACATGAACTTGTCTTTTACGTCTGGCCTATTGGAGGTTGAAAAAAAGGCCCTTGTAGTTCTAAAAATGTCACTCTTAACAGTATATAGTCACAAATTATGTCGAGTTGGTTATTGATCATTTCTGTTCACTTCTAAACGCAATGGTACGTGATTTGATCATAGTAATCATTACCAAAAATTTAAAAATACACACACCACAAACAAGTATTATTTACAAATCTTGTAAAAAATTAACTTTAACTTTGAATTGTATGTGCCTACCATTTCTAATAAATTTGTCTTAGCATATATGGTACTATTGTGGGCCTACTTTAATATATAAATTACAAACTGCATTAATATGAATTTGGAAGATAACTAACAAGCTCCTTGTTAAAAAAATAATAAAAAAATAATTATCTGATTATATTGTGTAAAGCGATAATATCAAAAGCAGATTAGACAGCCTTGATTGATATTAAATGCCAAAATTTTATATTGCACTCTTTGTCTTGAAAGACATAGTTTTTTTTTTCATTTTATGTCTGTCAATGGCCAAAAAAGTCTGTATGGTCTTATTTGTCATGACAAAAAACCTGATATAACGTGACATATTGTTGAGAGGGAAGATTATAAAGTACTGTATAATTATTACGTTTAACTGACTTTAAATAACTCATTGAAGTGAACAAAGTCTTATTTAATTTACACTTAGAAAAGAAGAGCACATTGACAAAATCACAAGCAAAATGTTTTGAAATTTTACATTTCTATCTCTCTCTCTCTCTCTCTCTCTCTCTCTCTCTCTCTCTCTCTCTCTCTCTCTCTCTCTCTCTCTCTCTCTCTCTCTCTCTCTCTCTCTCTCTCTCTCTCTCT
>CM061531.1:168669118-168942859 GCA_030545055.2 Neoaliturus tenellus
TCAACTACAAACTCTTCTTAAATCACTAGTGTTTTAAACCAGTAACGATATGTCTAACCATGTTTTTAATCTATTCTATCTATTAATAGGCAAGCATGTTTCGTTTCCTCCTTTTTTTCTCAACTCGTGTGCATTGTAGGAGAAATCCGCGCATACCGTTAGAAAGGTATAGTCCTGTAGATGAGCAGAATCCCATTCTAATTCGTATCGGACTCCAAGGCTACGCCCCACAGGCTTTCAAAGTTCCAATGTTAATCTTATGGAGGAAGGATAATCGGTTGAATCATTTGACAGCTGTTGTGGAAACAACTGCTAGAAAAACAGAAAGAACAGATGTTTTACTTCTAAAATAATTGTAACCTTCTTGGGTCCAGATTAACTGAAAGTTTGGTCGAATTTCGACCAGGAGGCGACCTCTAGTACTTATTTAATACGCTAAGGGTTTTTGTGTTGAGAACTCATCCTACAATTTTCGTAAAGTTCCTAAAGTTTTTGGCAAGAGGCTAGGAAGTCTCAATTTAAACATCTTCTATGCGACGTCCCCCAATGAAGTCTTACAGAAATATGCTTTGGCTTTTGTCACATCATACATCATTTTAAACGTCTTTGCATTTGGAGTAATTAGCCAAAAACCAGCCGTCAACTTTGAACGCAACTTTGAACGCCTACCATTTCTGTCCGGGTCATCAATTTTAAGTCTAGTTAGCAGCATTGTACTCTGCTTAAAGACTTAATTTGATGTACATATCAACCTATGCTTACATTTAAGATTTTTTTCTGACTCCTGGGGGGCTGTCCCCCTGACAAGACTAAACATGTTTGATAACGTCAAAATATACTTTGTTTTAAGTTACTATCACCAACCAAACGATATTTGTTTATCTCAACAAATAAAAAAATAAATTTTGGGGTACGGACTTTTTTTACACAGGGTATAAAAAATAATGTTGTTTCCATCAAGTATTAAATAAAAAACTATGTTTAATTGACTACAGTTATTAATATCATGCAATCATTCCATTTAACAGTTTATTAGATAACTAAAAAATCTGTAAAATCTTATACTTAATTTATTTTTAAGGAAAACTTAAAACTTTTTCTTCAGTTATTTCGTACAAAATTTCTTATTTATATTAATTCAGCCATTTATATCATAAAACTGTTTAAATGTAACTGAAAATTGTATTGTTTAAGTAGACTTTGCACGGATAATCTGTATTTCAAGAAAAAAAAAAAACTTAGAGAAATCAGCGGTGCGACACTGAACCTGTCTCGGCAAACAACAAGAGCAAATATATGCTGATGCCACTCTCGCTTCTTCTCATTTTACGTAAACCATCCTTCAACTTTAAAACAAAGCTCTTCTGTAATCATACAAACGTGTGAAATAACCATCTTCTATTTTGCAACCAAGCATTAGACAACCTTTTGGTACAGACAAGAAGAGGTGGCATCTAAGTTTTCGCTAAGAAAAAAAAAAACTAATGTCGATTAACAGCTTTATTTTCAGTTAAACAAGATATCATTGGTGAGAAAACGTCGAAAAATTATAAACATTTTTTAACTCTCCTAAAATTCATCTCAACAACAAGCATACCAATTACTTCTTGAATATTCCTCTAAATTTCTTCAGAGCTTGATGGAAAACCCGAATGAAGGGCCCTTTCGGAAAAACATCATGTTTAACATTGCAGAGATTGACTTTATAACGTGTAGGAAACCTTTCCCTGGTGGAAAAAAAAGGTTTCCGATTAATTTGAGGGAGCACAGGATTACTTCGTATATGTTTTCACAACTTAAAAATGTGCATAATTTTATTTGCAAGAAACAAATTCATACTTTCCACCGTGTTTGTATTTCCATCTTTACAATATTATTTTTAATACAACAATTAAAACTTTACATTATCATTTTTTTTTATTTATTTCAATGTAAATTATGACATTTCTAATTTTTAAGATGTTTTTTTTTTAAAGTGGTCACCATTTCAAAAACGTCGTAGTGATAAATGTAAAACTCACATTTATTTAGCTCTTAACATAGACCTACGTAAATATTGTGCTATTTGTCAGTTTGGTACCTGAAGTAGTTTGTGAGACAGCATGAATTAATTAATAAAATACGAACAGATAGACGAAAACACCATTTTTGATCACTTCTCTGCGGAACACCCTTCATACTATTTTTATTTCTTTCATGGAACTGGGCACATCACGTTTCCCCCTTCTCTAATTTTTTTCTTATTTTAATTGATTCCTATTCAATTCCATTTCTATACTTTTTATCATTTTAAACAATGTATTCCTTAACATATAATTCCATTTCTAACTTACCTTTGATAGGCCCTAACACATCTGAAAATTGTTATTCCTTAACAAACTATATGTTATTTATCTTGAAATTTTATTTATTGTTCATTTTTATTCCAGCTACACAACAAAAAGCAATATTAATAGGGGAAAATAGACTTTGACATAAAAAATAGTACTCCCAAATTTTAATGTTTTATTAAGATATTAAATATCAAATCAAAAACATATCAAAAGCTTACAGAAATTCCTCCATGGGAAGTTCGTTATTTTGATGAATTTTCAAAATGGTAATTTTTAAAATGTAGCAGCAGACCTGTAAAATATAAAAAATACCCCCGTCGCAGCAGACCTGCGTACTCAGCGAATTTCCAAACGATCTTAAGATATTGTATTTTCCCCATAAACACCATAGGAATGGGTATGTAGGTTTGCTGACTTGGGATGTAGTTAGAAAATGTTAGTTTTGTTAGGAAATGTAATAGTTACGTTAGGTAAATGTCAAACTGTCTCAATATTCGGCACTTTTTAATTTTCCCATAAACTTCATGGGGGTGAGTATGTAGGTTTGCCGCCATATGGGTATTGTAAGCAAATATCAGTTACATCCTCCCTAATGAATGTACATACCAAATATTATCAAGTTATGGTGTTCTTTTCATTTTCCCCATAAAACCCATAGGGGTGAGTACGTAGGTTTGCCGCCATGTGGTTGTTGTAAGCAAATATCAGTTACATCCTCCCTATTGAATGTACATACCAAAAATTATCAAGTTATGGTGTTCTTTTCATTTTCCCATAAACCCCATAGGGGTGAGTACGTAGGTTTGCCGCCATGTGGGTGTTGTAAGCAATTTTTAGTTGAATCCTACCAAGTGAATTTACATACCAAATTTATCAAGTTATTCCAATAAATAAGCAAGATACAGGGTTTCGTTGATTTCCCATAAGATTAACATGGAAAACCTATTTTTGGCTTTTCTCCGTAACCTGTTAAGCCAAGTTAAAAATTCAAAATACTAAATTGTTTATTTTTTTAAGCTCTTTAAAATGGTTTTAGTTAAAATTGTTGAATTTTGAAAATTATACTCCAAAAATGCAAAAAACCCATTTTGACCCTTTTGAAACCCCATAAAACCCTGTTCCCATAACCCGATCTTGCTGGTTCGCGAACTCATGAAAATAGACCTAGTCATACACCTTCATACCAAATTTCATCAAAATCGGAGGTCCCCTTCAAAAGTTATCAGTACCACGGACACATAGATATATATATATATAGATATATATATAGATATATAGATATATAGATATATATATATATATACATATATATGAAAATGAACGAACATTGTTTTTGGCTTCTGGGGACCTCGAAATGAAAAAGTAACATGGTCCCGGGCTTAGGTCTTACCATGGCTACTACCGTAATAGCGTATTCCTATAGGGAAATTCGCTAAAATTGAAAAATTAGTTACAATTTTTATGAAATCACACGTGTAGGAGTGGTTCTGTTGCCCTGGGAATGTAGCTGCAGACCTGCGTAGTCAGTGAAATACAAAAATAATGTTTGAATTAATTTCAAATTTTAAGGAACTACACGTGTAGGTGTGTGTGGATTTGCTGCATTAGGAAAGTTTTATGCAATCACAATTAAATAATAACCGGATGAAAATACAGATAAAATTTTATTAAAATATATTCATTAATAAAAGAGGTGTGAAAATTTATTGATTTCTCATAGGAATTATGCAAGGATCTTAAGATTCAGTTTTTTTTTTTTACCTTCTTCTTTGTCAACAAAATTACAAAAATTAATATACCAGATTGTTAATTTTTTAAGATTTCAGAGTATAATAAAAGAAAATCTTTTTATATGTACCCCGTCTCAGCAGACCTGCATACTCAGCAAATTTCCAACCCAATTTGGTATTTTTTATTTTCTCCATAAACATAATGGGATTGAGTACAGTATGTAGCTTTGCTGCCATCGAGGTATTGTAACCAAATATAAGTCAAATCCTGCCAAGTGAATATAATTATAATATTGTATCCATAGTTATATAAATATAAAAGCGAGATACAGGATTGTTTTGATTTCACATTACCTTAATGTGAGAAATATATTATTGAATTTTCTCCGTAATCAGCTAAGTAAGTTACAAATTAAAATTATGGAAATGGTTTTTTTAGTCTTTTATAAATGGCTTTAGTTAAAATTGTTGATTTTTTAATTTAGGTTAGAATATACAAAAAATCCCTTTTGACTCTTTTGAAAAATTATAACCCCCGTCCAAATAAAACAATTATGCTGGATCGCCAACTCATGAAAATATATTTATCATTACATCTTCAAAGAGTCTTTCACTCAAAATGGAGGTCCCTTTTAAAGGCATTAGTAGTATATGGACTCATACATCTATGTTGCATACAAGTTGATAACGCATTAATATTTTTTTAATTTGATAAAATGCAAAGTTTGATCGCCTTCCATTTCGGCTCGGTTATCCTTTTGAGGTCATATTTGGGGCATTATATTCTACTAAACAATACTTTAATGTGATGTACATATCAACCAGTGCTCACATTAAGAATTTTCTCCTGACTCCTGATGGGCAATCCCCCACTTGGACTAAAATGTCGTGAAATGTCTCAAAATTTAGCACTGATGACCCAATAAAGATTTGTAAAGTTTATTTCTCTAATTAATTTTATACATAACCTAAGAAGGGTTAGGTGCTTCATAAGTCACACAACCCAATTATATGGCAGGTATATAACATTGTTTAAATGGTTTTTTTCTTTTCACAAATTTCCCATGGTCCGATTTAGGTAAACTTTTTTCCATGTTAACTACTTGTCACTTGACACATCATCGATAAAAATTTTGTGAGTAAAATTTGTCCTAGGGTTGGCCCTATTTTTAGTATATATTATATGTTGATTTTATGACATTTTTTTTAATTTCTCCCTTTCATTTTTGATTCCATTTAACTTACATTATAATGTGGATACAAAAACAAATATTTTAATCTTAAAAAGACATTCTAATGTATTTATTTATGGTTAATATATAAAATTACTCAAAGTGAACTCGAATGTAGATGAACGTGAAAATTAATTCCCAAAATTAACAAAAACTGAAGGCAAATAAAAAAAACTAAGTTTAGTGATACTACACTTCATAGTATAAAGAATGAGTATGGAAATACTCTTAATTTCAAGAACCTTTCTTTTTTCTTTCAAGACACTGTTATTGTTTTAAGTTTTAAAACGAATACAATCGCTTATACTCTCTATCCCTTAGTTCATTTTCTTTTTTAAGGTTTTGTCATGTTTGGCTTAAAACGTGACTGGTCCTTTGAAGTATTATATTATTGAACCTTCATACTATAGTGTTTTATAATAGTACTAGTACTAGTGTTTTATAATAGTAAATATAAAATACTAGTATTTTATATTATATACAATAATAAAGAGAATGGCTGAATTGGAGCATCGCTTTTTTATATAAAAAGAAATAGGATCAAAATAATAAAAAAGTCATTTACAAAGATAGAAGTAAGATAAACTATTTCACTACAGGTTTGTTTCACAGCTGCCTAACTTCTACAGTAAGCCTCTTTGTGTATGGTAACTGTTGTTGTTTTGAGTTTGATCTTAGCACTAACATCGAACAGGAATCTTCCTTTAATATTCTTACTTCAACACATGAAACTTACTTATCTTCTTAAAAACAATATTTTGGTTTTAGATAAAGTAAACACTAGAGTTAAACTAACAATTAAAATCACGTTAAATTTGTAAAAAAAAAAAATACAAAATCATGTTTATTTATCTAAATTGTAAATATGTCCCTACAGCATTCTTTAGTGTGTATCTTAAAAATCAGCTTCAGATCTTTTTTCTGAATCTGAAGAGATAATATCTCTCTGACTTTGATGGTTTAAGATCTCCTTACTGCCACACAGTAGCACATACGACGGTCAAGGTATGAATGAGTAGAAGACAGTCATGATTAGATATGATCACATTCCCTAGATGACCAACTTGACAGTCTTCGAAGCATACATATGGCGATATCCATTTTATTTTATTCTTTGTTGATATGTTCCACAAAGCTCAAACGTGAATTAATTACATTGCTTAGGATTTTTTTTTTTTATCAGGATTCTACATCCTCTTTACCAACAGGAATGATCGAGGTTTCTTTTGTATTGTTTAGGCGGAAATTTATGAAGTTGGTTTTTTCTGTGTTGACTTTCAGGTTTCCCCCAGGTATTGTAACAGAAGACTGCACTGGGCATAAGTTTTATTGTTCTAAATATCCACGATTGTTCAAATAGGTGCCATCTGAAATAAGCGAAGATTTAAAGACGGTATGTTTTGGGGCATATCATTTACAAAAATAAGAAATGTATGGATCCCAGAACCGTGTCTTGAGGAACGCCAGCAATACCGTCAAATTTTTAAGGTCTTTATTACATAAGAAGCTACTTTTGTTCATGAAAGATATTTCAACAGTCTGTTTCATCCTTGAAGAAAATATGGGATTCAATTGGAAGCCTTGTCCCTTATACGAAAATATTTCAACTCTTCAAGTAACAATGCATGATTCACCATGCCAAAAGCCTTAATACGGCAAAAAAATATTCCAAATGAATTATTATGACATGTTGAATGAAGCTATACAGTGCATCGACTGTAGAGATGTTTTCCTGAAGCCAAACTGTTTTAAAGTAGGGCATCATAAAAATACAAAAAGGATTAAGGTGGTTGAGAATGATCTTTTCAAGATCTTAAGAAAAGTTGATGTAATTGCCCTATATTTGTCCCTTTTCATGGGATTCCTTTCTTGAACAATGGTTTTTAGATGACTTCAAACATCCCGGAAAACCTCCTTTATTCATAAGAATCGTTAAGTAGATTACAGGGCTATTAATTAATGATCCTGACAAATTAAACAACTGATGTTTGTCAGTTACAAACTACACCTCATCTGATCAATCACAATCATCACACTCACCCCTTAAGTCATGCTCACCTTAAAATACGCACCACAGAGAGTGTCGGTGTTTCAAGCAAAACCCTCTTAAGTCTCTCTGAGAGAGAAGATAAACATTAAAAGTAGATTAGACTTTTGATTTTTGAAGTTTGAACAACAACAAAAAATAACTATAATGGTTTCAAGTAGAGATGTAACGGATAGTTCTTTTGGCCGGATTCCGGATACCAGATATCCGGCAAGGTTCAAGGCCGGAGCGCCGAATATCCGGCTTCCGGATATCCGGCTCATGTTTTAGCTTTTAGTTTAAGGATAATTTACGAAAAGACAAGTAATAACTTGTCCCTCTGACCGTGGGACCGTGTAGGAGGCACAAATTTTTCATTCGTTATCAGTCAGTCTGTTAGTTATTCTGTTTTTTGTTGTTTTTATTTTTTTAATGTTTGTCTTGACCAAAAAGAAGACCGTTACAAGTAGTGATCAAGCAGTGCCAAACATTAGATTTAAGTATCCGGTATCTGGCCGAATAGTAACAAGTATCCGGCCGGATACCGGATATTAAAAAAAAGGCCGGATAGGCCGGATACCGGATAGTAACCGAATATCCGTTACATGTCTAGTTTCAAGCTACCTTCTTCTCCATTTACAGCTGTTCTTCTACAACCTCAGGTTTTGACGTACTTGCTTCACGTTCATGTAGTGGTCGATTTGTTAAAAATCAAGCTTTAAAAGTTCTGCTGTCATAAAGGCATTGTCAAAGTTTAAAAAGCGTAACACAAAACACGAACACAAACATTGAAACACAGACGGGCGTACGGTAACGAACATTTTACAATCTTTTTAATTGCTTCAGAACTAACTGGAATATTTGTGCAAAAATAAGCTTACAAACTTAAACAATAAAAAGTCTCGAGAAGATGTTTCCCTGAGCCGAACAACAAACAGCACCGACGTAACAAGGCCAATTACTGTAAATTGGCTGTGTGTTCTGCCACGTTACGTTAGCTGGCTTGCTTTATATTTATACTTTTTCATTTTTAATAATGGCCAACTGAGTGGAAAGCAACACTTGAATAGTGTTAAACAATATAAATGTATGAGCGAATATAAATTTTTAATATATATATATCGTATGGCTCATTCAGCCAGCCACCATGGTTTAAGAATAATAAAATAAATTCTGCGATGCAGAGCACCTGAGTCAGTAAATAAATTTTTAATATAAATATAAATTTTATATAAATAGTAAATTATTAATGGCTTTGGATCGAATTCTTATATTCAAATTGTTAAAAATCATGATAATGTATATCAATACGTCTCCTCGTTTTTCATATTTTTTTTATATTTTTCGTTTTTATTAATTGTACCAGTTTTAGATTTTTTTACTTCTTATAAGTTGTAGTTTTTCATAAATCCTTTATCGCTTTTAATATTATAATGAATACCGGGTGTCCCAAAAGTCCGTCTCCCATTGCTTTTTTTTAATAGGTCCAGATAACGAAATGATCTTCTGTGGATTTCTTAATGACCAAAAGAGGAAACATTAGATGTGTTAAAATTTTGAACCCCCTAAACCAAAATTGTGATTTTTAGGGGTAAGACAAAATAGTAAACTCCCATTTTATGTTTTTTTTTTTTTTATTTAATATTTACTTTAGATGCCTTTTAATTCTTTTAGATTTGTCTCTAAGCCCAATATTTAGGGAACTAAGGGTATTAGAAGTTCTTTTTTATTACCATAAGTATAACACTGGACAAACTTGGAATGCCTGTATCTCAGAAACCGTTCGGTAAAAAAAAAAAAAATAAATAAATAATTAAGAACAAAACTGTCTTTAAATGATGTTTAAAGAACATTTCGCTTGTGAAATTTATTATTTACAAATTGTAGAAAGTTTATTTAACAAAGCTTAGTATACAGTGCTTATAACTTACATGATGCCTTTAAATTAATTCAAAAACTTTTTCATCTATGACCTCCTCAATAACTATCTCAGGTTTTTTTTAACGCTCCTGTTTATGAAAACGAATAAAAGCTACCATTTAGATTGGGTTCTAATTGTCATGAATGTGTTGATTCTTGAAGTGCATTGGGTTCAATGAAAATTGGTCGTTTCATGCAAGGGTTTCCAGAACTGGCATACTATGAAATTTACTTTACCTAAAATTGCTTTTTTAGGCATTCATTTTACAGTATCATTTATATTTTAATGATTAATTTTATGTTTTATCTTAATTATTTAGATTTATTGCGATGTTTTTCATTGCTTTTTAACGAACATTATGTTTAGAATTACCTTGAGAAGGGTGAAATAAATAAAATCCACTTTTAATTATTACAGTCCGATTTTTACCATTGTTTAAGGTTGTAAGTTTTACAGGTTACTAACTTTAAAGAGGTGAAAAAACTGAGATTTTTGTAACAAACTGTGGGAATTTTCTTGCTCTTGGAAACGAATTTTGAATTTAATATTTTGAAAACCAATTATAGTTTGAAAAATAGTCTTCAAAATATTTTTTTGAACAGACATTGTTATATTTAATCTAGAGTGAATATAAGATCGTGGATGGAGAGTAGTTTGTTGCAGATGATGCAATAAATGAGAGAGTTGATGTTGACATTGGAGACCAGTAGTGGATACATTAACAGAACTTACTATTGTTGAAGTGTTCTTGTGAATTTGTTGAAGTGGGGATTAGACTATTGCCAACTTAGCTATATATCACATATACACAACTTTGAAAGTACCACTCAATTGTTCAAGTGCAAACACGTGGTTTTCATTGTAGCCAGTTACCAAATTATTCTGAAATAAAAATAATATATCTTTTTTTTAATTTAAGCCTTTTTAAATTGACAGTTATGGATAAATTTGGTTTTTATTAAATAAAATAAATCAAACAAAACATGAAAGCAATTTGTCCATTATAATACTATGAAAAAGAAAAAAATTATTCTATGTCGTATTTTTAAACTTGATGCTCCTGGAGAATATTGACAAGGGGTAGAGAGGATTGACGTATAAAATCTAAACAACAAATTTAAATGGGTGACTAGTATATCGGTTTTCCTGAAATAACATTTTTCATCAGTTCTTACAGTAACTCCTTGACACCTGTTAGATTTTAAGACAACTTACGCATTATTAAAAAGTAACAGTTCTAAAGTAACTAATTACAAGGCAACTTTAATAAGGAGTATTACAAAACCCGCAAATTACGTGTAGTAAAATTACTAGCTGCTATGCAACAGTGAAATAAAACAAAAACGCAAAAACGACAAAAACCCAAAAGGCCTCAGCAAATGGAATATTAGTACAGGATAAATCCTTTCCAACACTATTTCTGTCTCCTCCTGAAAATTATAAAGTTTTTTTTTATTAGATTATAAACATCACGGTAAAAAGATTGAGTATGTATGTTAACAGTTTTCAAATCAAGTTTTAACAGCAGAAGTAAAACCGAAGATTTAATATTTGGTTCAACAAATGTATGTCAGAGTGAAGCATACTTATCATAAAAGATACTAAAAGAGTACACACTAAAATATCGAAAGCCCTAGGCTGGAAAAGAAAAAAAAAATACATTTTTGGACACGGCAATTTAGAGTATGCAACAGAGTTTGTTACTACAAAACTTCGTATGAGTTTATAGGGTGAAACTAACAATGCTTGGTTCCTAAGTATTTACATTTACAAAAAGGCAATTTAAGTGTCTGTTGAGAAATTTAATTGCGTTATGAAACTTGATAATTACTACTAAAATTTTAATTATTAAAAATAATTGTACGATTAATATGAACCCCAATTCTTTTTTAACAAATACTATGGTAGTTAATCATTTTATAACGTATTTCTAAGTTAAAACTCCTTAATTTCCCATTCAAATTCATTCAACTTGTAGGACTAAAGGTAATATTAATAATAATGAAGGATGGCCTTGGAAAGCAGTATATTACCTTTTTGGGCAATTATTTTCACTAAAACAGGTTTTGTAGTCGAGATAGATCTATGTTGAAGCAAGAACACAAACTGGAAGAACATGAATGAGGCAAACGAGTTGATTTGAAAAGCGACTAAGTTTTGGGAACGAGTTTGAATTAACTACTACTATTAAATTTAAACCTGTTTAACTAAATCTCCCACAGCGATTGGATAGTATTGTGCTGGTGTAAAAGAAATAAACAGGAGGTAAATCTGCTGTTTAGTGAAGCCACAATGGGGAAGTACAAGGGGCTCAGTTTTCTTCATGTCTCAACAGTTGTTCAAGCCTCTAGAGCCCGGCCTCAAGTGTTCTCACTGGCCTCAACAAACTCACTATGTAACTTTACAACTGTACTTTTTTGCAACTTGTAAATAATGTTAGAACTATACGATTTTACACCGAGTTGTTTTATTAATAATGTTTAAATGTATTTCAAGCATGATATTGTATTAAATATGTTATTGTATGCACAAATATTCGCATTATTGTAATGAATTTCATTACATTGGAAACTTCCGTCTCGTAAACTTTTATTGATCACAGTCCTGTTTATTGGTGCATTAGAAAGTGGAACTGCATGTTTCTCAGAAACCTCCATTAGTTAAGTATCTTAATAATGCAGAGAAAATAAAGCTATAACATATTAACCAAAGTCTGGTTAAACTCACAACTGTACGACGATCGGTTATACTTAGATACAATACTTATTGCTTTTTACGTGAATAACCATCAAGTAACAGTCACGGTCTCGAGGTAACAGTTGCATCGTACTACACGATTGTCCGAGAAATGTATGTTATTGTTTGTGAAATTATCTGAAATAAAATAATTTTCATACCATAAAAACTTGAAAAACTAAAATATTCAGATGATTATACCCAAAATTAGTTGCAAAAATGTTACTTCTGAGTGGATACCACATTTCTGAATGGTAGTGGTTTTCAAAAAATCTAATATCTAATTGCACTAATATTTTTTTCAACTATTGCTTCCATTTACGTACTAATATTTTAAAAAGCTAAGAATCTAATTTTTTACAAGACTCTAAGAGAAAACAACATTGGTTCTTAATTTAGAAAGTTTGTAGGTCTGAGAATTTCCTTTGTCAAAATATTAAATTTAGATAAAAAAATCTTGCTTTTTACTTGTTACTGATTTATGTCCATCCCCAACTTAATTTTTTTGCATAGTGTGGATTTGTAAATAAAACTATTTTCAATGCATCGTGATTACTACATGTTTTACTATATTGCTATATTACACTATGGTTACTATATTTAACAATTTTGAGAGTAATACATTTGGAAAAATTAATCTGATTTCGGGATATTAAGTATAAGATAATTTCTCAAACAACATAGTTATGATACAAAACTGTACCGAGGTTTTTAGTAGCTCGGGTCCAAATTGCATTGTTAAAAATTCATTAAGAAGAAGGATGTGGCTAAAATTTACCATACTTTTCTTTAGTTAAATTTAATCGGAATTAATATGGAAAAAATTACAAAACATTGATTTTTAATGGAATTGGAAAAAATCTTATTATGGAAGATGAAATGAATTATGAAAACCAGTGATTTGTTCATCGAATAAGGGATAAGCGATTTTAAGTCAAAATAGTAATGTTTTATAAATTTTTTCTACAGTATGTTCTTCTATTATATTCCACGTTTTTCATTCGGTTAAACTTCCATAGCAACTTTCAAAACCAATCACTTTTTTACGTTTGAGTAAAAACAACACCAATACATCTAACTGAATGTTGTATATCAGTCAACTAACATTTTACAGTATATACTTCAAAACAAGCAAACTACATGTACATAAATAAATTCATATTCGGAGATTCGGTTTTATACTATTTCTTACATTTTGATACAGTGTAGAGAGACTCGTTTATTTTATCTTATTCAAGCCCAGTCATGTTTTGCAAAGTCTAGTTGCTGATATTTATTGTAGAACATAAGGTTGGCTCAGTTGTATAATTTTTCCATCTCCTAAGACTTTCCTTGGAATTTATATGTCTTATTTTTCATGTTGGTAATTTTTCACCTTTTCCTACTTAGTTTACATTTCGGTAAAACATTTGTATTTTAAAATTTGGTTCTTATATATAATTTTTAATATATTTACATTATTCATCAAATACTCTGAAATTCATCTTTCATTAATAAAACTATTAAATTAATAGAAAAACTATTCATTAATAGAAAAATTAATGAATAAAACTATTAATTTCTATAATGTTACTTTTACGTGTGCTAAGAGAAAAGTGTGGGCTATGTTGACAATGGGTTTGGAGGCCACTTTCCTCCCCTTTAAACTTACCGCTGTTCAGCAAGCCTATAGAGGGGACAAAACTAATACTGATACTGATACCTCAAAAGAACGTACGTTCTGAAATCTGCCTTGAATTTATGTTCTCAGGGTAACAAAAGACTGTTTGAAAGTAGATATTAGTGAATTACTTAATAAATCTTTCCTCAAGGTCACTTTGAGAGACAAAAATGACTCGTACCCATCCTTTAAAATTTCTATTGTGAGTGAATCAACCTCTACTCTCTTAACAGACACTTTTTTACCTGTTGGCACACTTTTGGTAGAATCTATTTCCAAACATTCTCCTCGAACGAATTTCACATCTACCCGTCACTTAATGGAATCACAATTAGGGGCGGGTGTAGAAAATTCCGAGAGTAGGGATAGGCCTTAGACTACCCATGCTAGGAACACTTTGAATTAATGTGCCATAAATATACAATGTTTGCGTAATAATGTGTATTACCTTGAAAACTTTGTACTGAAAATAAACTTGATGAACTGTGTGTATCTGAACATCACCTTGTCTGTGAGGAATTTGATTAGTTCAGAGCTAATTTAAATCTGGTTGTCAAATAAAAAAATAAAAAAAAACTTAAAAGAAACATAGGTTTTGGAACTCCCTCCTCAAAAAAATTTAACCCTTCAAAGCCAGAAAATACACATCTGTGATGCTGTGCGATTCATTAAACGCTTTTGACTGTATGCCGCATGAAATTTTACTAGCGAAACTGGAAAGTTATGGGTACACTCATGTTTGTAAAATCTTATCCTTTTGAGAGATCCCAACTCAGGTCGTTCCTCTACTCATTTGCTTGCAAATTATTTTATTTTATTTCATTCAAACATCTTCTATTGTGATATGTTTATAAAGACCTTTGACATACTGCGATATCCAACAACCTAGAAAAGCAATAAGACGATATTAGATTGTTATATTTGTACTACCTCATGTACCAGAGAAGGGTTTTATGATAATCAATATTTTGAACTTCTAATTCGGTGGTATATTATTCACTGGCCATCTCCCATTATCCATACGTCTCCAAAATTGTTATTTGGAACACAATGTACTCGTACACTTTATTAAGAAGAGAATTTTGCTAGGAAAATAATAGGCCCTACAAAATATCATCCACTTCAATTTCATCCAACTATGTCAAAAAATGTAGTGTTTTCAGTCTGTTGAGTCTGTTTTACAAGTAATTAAGGGAGGGGGATGATTTTAGCGTATTGTGGAGTATTTATTTTAAATTGTAGTCAAAATTGAGTACCTTCATACATGTTTAATGTCAAAATTTTTTAAATCTATTTTGAAAACAAATATCTGCATGAATCATTTTCACTTATTGACGTAACTAATCTAAATCGCTCATTTTTTATTCAGATCATCATCTTAGGTTTTTTTTTGCAAACCTTAATTTGTTTTGCAAGTTTTAATCGTATACCTTGTATATGAATCTTTAATAATTTCGTAAAAAAAATATTAGAATCAACCAACATTGTCAATTTTTTAAGAATAACACGCTATTGACTGTACGGCAAACTTTAGCATAGTGGTAAAAAAATAAGACTTGAATCTTCAAACAAACTTGTACTTTGACAGAAATGGATTACATTCCCACATTTGAAGTGGTTAGATGTAGAATATTTGTACTTATGTTTAACGTAAAATCTTTAAATGTTTCAAATGTTCAAATCTTTATTTGTTGTTGAATATATGGAGATATCCGCATTGCTGGAGGCCTGCTGGAAACTTAAATATTTCAAGACATGTAGATTAGAGATTCGTTCAGCAGCCTCGGGGGAAATGACTTCCGTTATTTCTACTGGGGCATCACACCTGCTTCCAGAACATTAAAAAGTAAAAAGGAAATTACATTTTGGCAATCAAGTATTTCTTTTTACGATACTATTTAATGACTTGTTTACTGAAATAGAATAATCCTGCGCTGGTAGACCAAAATTGGCAGTTTATCTACATTTATTAATATTTATATATTTTATATAAGTATATTAGTATAAACAAAACATAAAACCCATTAAACAAATAATTACATTGTGTACGGTCATGATTTGATTCAAATTGTAAACATGTATGAAGAAAATAAATAATTGTTAGCTTATATTATAATTGTAGGAGTGTCCCTAGCGATGTATTGATTAAAAATTTACTCCAAAATCTAGTGCGTAGATTTTGTTAAAGTTTGTTTTTTGTGGATTTTGGATTTGGGCCGCAATTTCCGAGCACAACTTCACCTCGCTAATAAATCGCGATAGCTCACCCAAAAAGCCACTGTCATTCCCAATGACGACGAAACTACTGTTTTAGTCTAAAACAAGTTTTAATGTTGCGATTTATAACAGTATTCCTATGAGTTGCCATTTCAGTAACGGAATGACGACAAAGAGTAACAAAAATAAAAGAATACACCACTTTTATGCATGGGTTTTAAACGTCTGTAAACTGTGAAAAGGTGTTGCTGGTGTGTTAAGTTACTGGCCAGTTTACCATGATACTTTAACAAAAGTGATTATAAATTTAATGCAGGATAAAATTTCGACTCGTATTATGCAGGAGTTCATTTTACCTTTAAACCCCAACGCTTATACTAATACCAATATTTTTTAGTATTGCAGCCAAACGGAACCGGTCCCAACTGGCAGCAAAACTCAGCCAGATGTACGCCTCACCATATTGCGGAAGGTATGCCTACTCGATAAACATGAGTATGTGCATAGGATAAAAGGTTATTACATTATAATGTTATGTAGTTGGTCTAGTTTGACTTTCTACTATATTTTCGTTTTGCGAGTCCCATTTTACGACGTAAAAACTCTCTACAATGTTGATTCCTTCGATTTCTTATATAACATCATTCTTAATTTAAGTTCTACATGAATTAGAGATGAAAAAAGGCCAACGTAAAAAGTAAGGCTAATAAAATCATAGGAAGGTCAAGGAAGAATAGCTAAATTATACAACTGGGTTGAATTGAGCCAAACTGATTGGCTACTATAAAATTAAGCAACTGGACCGTCAAAACCTGAACTAGGACTCTATCTAGTGTTCAATAATTTTTCTATTACTTACATTTACAATTAATCAACTAATTAATTAACTATGGTAGTACATTATCATTAATACCTTATATTAACCATGTTATAATGGTTAAATGCTAACTGTCGTAAGACAACTTTAAGCATTTTTAACTAAGTTTGAAATTGAATAGAAAATATGCTACTGGTCAATTTGTACCACTTATTTGTATTTGGCATGGTAAGATTAGGATGGGACAAGTGTAGAATATATTTTTGAATATGAGTTCTGTAATATTTGTTATCCCATGTTTGACAACATCTGACGTATTAATGTCTGATGTAGGGTACAACGATCGTTCAAGGTCGATCATTGCCAGTCTTGCACTGCTGCTACTCGAAGGACAGCGTGCATGATTAATCAGTGTACTCCAACGAGGTTATATATATATATATATATATATATATATATATATATATATATATATATATATATATATATATATATATATATATAGTGCTCAACAAATAGGTAAAACTGTCCCCTGTTGATTGGTGCCATTTCACCTACAGTTCCCACCGTTTCCTTGATTACCCACACCTCTCTGACGTTCCCATGGTAACCAATGTCAATAGCCTGTTCACAGACCATCAAGTCGAAGTTGTTCTAAAAACAAACAACAAAACCACAAACAATCAGATGTTTTTAAAGTATAATCTGTGATTTTTGAAGCCGGTTGCGACCAATTAGAATAGCTAAAACTGGTAACCAAGGAAACGCATGTAAAGTATGAGATGTTTGTCAAGGAAACGGCGGGAATCGTGGATAAAATGACGCCAATCAACAGAGGACAAAAAATTAACATGTGTTGAGCACTCTATATATAGTTAACCTCGTTGGTGTACTCTGTGTATTATATTTTGGTGTAGTTAAAACTTTAAAATGAGTGATTATTGACTTTTGTCCTATCCTAACAAAATTATACTGGCACCTGCTCTCCACTATTCTTTCTAGCATTACCGTCTTTCTCAATTCTGTTGTAAAAACTGGATCAACAGAAATATCAGAAATTAACGGTCATTTTACGTTATTTTTTGTCATGAAACAATAAAATACTAGGAGTGGGAATAACTGACAAGGATCCAAAATATCTCACTGACAAAAAAATATGCAAAATTCTCTGGTTGCAGCAGACCTACGTACGCAAGATATTTTTACATGAAGATGAAAGCTTGGTGATTTAATTATTTTACCTCAAAATATACTAAAATGATTTACAGCGAACATGTATCCCTCTCCAGCCTAATCCTACCCGTTCCTGAAGTTATGTCAGTAAATTAACTGCTGACAGTGCGGTATTCAGGCTCAATGGAGCATGCGGGGGATTGCCTGGTTCCAATTGTTGCAGCATGACACAGTAATACACGATAAGTTGCAACTTTACTCATCTCCTTGTTGTTTCATTTAAGATAGATTATAAGATAGATTAGAGATTATTAAGCCACTTTGAAGTACACGTTGAACGGCGTTAAGATGGGCATTGTAAAATATATTGTGATAAAGTCCACATCATAAAAAATCCACGGTGCGGTAATTTTTTTTTTTAATTTTTTTATCGCCAAATTTATACTTATACAAAAAAACCTAGATATAGATAAAACATATTTCCAAGTTCCAAATTTTGTTTAAGCTTTCCCATTTCTTATCAAGACTTCTAGCTGTTGCTTTATCAAATGGAAAGTATGCTCATGGTAACAAAATTATAAAATTATACTTGAGCTATAATTGCATTGACAATATACATAGTCTAGTTATTTCTTATAATATAGTTTGTATTTAATTAATAGTTACTATTTACTCCGTATCTATGAGGTTCAAGGATTGAGTGTATATCATAGGTGTAATTTACTAATGTTTTTTACACATGAGCAATGAAATAAAACTGATTTTAAAGTACATAAAGAGAACTTTTTAAAAAACTTGTGCACCCACAATAAGGTTTTTTAATATTGTTACATAGTTAATTTAAAGAATATTGTACTCTTTGTTAAGAGCATTTCAGCCCCATGAGTACATTAATACATGTGTTTATACATGATAACAATAAATACATGTGTTTGAAATTGTTTAATTTTAATTTTTTTTTTATTATTGTTTTATAACAGAACTTGACATTGTCGCTCTTACCGAAATCAGAAGATTGAGATGGGAGTATGTTAAACGAAGGGAGCCGGACTTCACACTAAGAATAGTTTTAAAAAGTAATCCACGAGTAAGACGACCACTGGGGTGTCTAAGACTACGATGGAAGGATCAGGTGCAGAAGGACATGCAAAAGCAAAACGTTGTACCACACCTTAGCAAAACAGTGGCAGACGGCGAGCGGCTGTTGGCGAGGCCAAAAACCGTATAACAATTTGTTTTATATTGTTAATAACACATAATACATTTACGGTAGGGTTTTGTTTTATAACACAAGACAAGCATAGCGTGTAAGTATTCTGTGAAAAAATGTGCGCAGATAAAACCAACCAAGTCACTCGTTGTTTTGTTGTACATAATAAGTCAACGCAAGACAACAATAATAACGCATAAAATAAAAATTAATCATGTTTTCATATGTTCAAACTATATACTAACACAAAAATTGATTAAAATTGTTTTAGAACTAGAGATATTGTTAGAGATAAATTTAGTTTTATGATTAGTTAATAGTGAGTTTTTATAACATATTACGCCGGCTAATTCTTGTCAACCAAGCCACTGCTTGCAAAGCCCACCCACATCCCTTGGTGCAACTCTCGTGGCTTCGCAACAGTTTATTGCTTGGCGCATTTGTCGCACTGCTTGCACCACAAAGCCCACCCACATCCCTTGGTGCAACTCTCGTGGCTTCGCAACAGTTTATTGCTTGGCGCGTTTGTCGCACTGCTTGCACCACAAAGCCCACCCACATCCCTTGGTGCAACTCTCGTGGCTTCGCAACAGTTTATTGCTTGGCGCGTTTGTCGCACTGCTTGCACCACAAAGCCCACCCACATCCCTTGGTGCAACTCTCGTGGCTTCGCAACAGTTTATTGCTTGGCGCGTTTGTCGCACTGCTTGCACCACAAAGCCCACCCACATCCCTTGGTGCAACTCTCGTGGCTTCGCAACAGTTTATTGCTTGGCGCGTTTGTCGCACTGCTTGCACCACAAAGCCCACCCACATCCCTTGGTGCAACTCTCGTGGCTTCGCAACAGTTTATTGCTTGGCGCGTTTGTCGCACTGCTTGCACCACAAAGCCCACCCACATCGCTTGGTGCAACTCTCGTGGCTTCGCAACAGTTTATTGCTTGGCGCGTTTGTCGCACTGCTTGCACCACAAAGCCCACCCACATCCCTTGGTGCAACTCTCGTGGCTTCGCAACAGTTTATTGCTTGGCGCGTTTGTCGCACTGCTTGCACCACAAAGCCCACCCACATCCCTTGGTGCAACTCTCGTGGCTTCGCAACAGTTTATTGCTTGGCGCGTTTGTCGCACTGCTTGCACCACAAAGCCCACCCACATCCCTTGGTGCAACTCTCGTGGCTTCGCAACAGTTTATTGCTTGGCGCATTTGTCGCACTGCTTGCACCACAAAGCCCACCCACATCCCTTGGTGCAACTCTCGTGGCTTCGCAACAGTTTATTGCTTGGCGCATTTGTCGCACTGCTTGCACCACAAAGCCCACCCACATCCCTTGGTGCAACTCTCGTGGCTTCGCAACAGTTTATTGCTTGGCGCATTTGTCGCACTGCTTGCACCACAAAGCCCACCCACATCCCTTGGTGCAACTCTCGTGGCTTCGCAACAGTTTATTGCTTGGCGCATTTGTCGCACTGCTTGCACCACAAAGCCCACCCACATCCCTTGGTGCAACTCTCGTGGCTTCGCAACAGTTTATTGCTTGGCGCATTTGTCGCACTGCTTGCACCACAAAGCCCACCCACATCCCTTGGTGCAACTCTCGTGGCTTCGCAACAGTTTATTGCTTGGCGCATTTGTCGCACTGCTTGCACCACAAAGCCCACCCACATCCCTTGGTGCAACTCTCGTGGCTTCGCAACAGTTTATTGCTTGGCGCGTTTGTCGCACTGCTTGCACCACAAAGCCCACCCACATCCCTTGTGCAACTCTCGTGGCTTCGCAACAGTTTATTGCTTGGCGCATTTGTCGCACTGCTTGCACACAAAGCCCACCCACATCCCTTGGTGCAACTCTCGTGGCTTCGCAACAGTTTATTGCTTGGCGCATTTGTCGCACTGCTTGCACCACAAAGCCCACCCACATCCCTTGGTGCAACTCTCGTGGCTTCGCAACAGTTTATTGCTTGGCGCATTTGTCGCACTGCTTGCACCACAAAGCCCACCCACATCCCTTGGTGCAACTCTCGTGGCTTCGCAACAGTTTATTGCTTGGCGCATTTGTCGCACTGCTTGCACCACAAAGCCCACCCACATCCCTTGGTGCAACTCTCGTGGCTTCGCAACAGTTTATTGCTTGGCGCATTTGTCGCACTGCTTGCACCACAAAGCCCACCCCACATCCCTTGGTGCAACTCTCGTGGCTTCGCAACAGTTTATTGCTTGGCGCATTTGTCGCACTGCTTGCACCACAAAGCCCACCCACATCCCTTGGTGCAACTCTCGTGGCTTCGCAACAGTTTATTGCTTGCGCGTTTGTCGCAAATTACTTTCCTACCCTTCTAATCTTAAGAATAGATCCCGCAAGATATAAAGCATTAAGATTACATTTCAATTATTGATAATATACCCCCTTGAAAATTATTTCAACTTTACATATCTTTTTTACATTTAACGTTTATTAATTGTGTGTCATAAATTAAGTACCAAAACTATTTGATTATAGCATAATTATAATGTTAATTTTTTGACAGGTTGTATTTTACCACTACGAATAAAGACAAGCAGTAACACAGAAAGCTATAAAGTACTCCAATCTATCGTAATGTGTTTTAAAACTAAATATACAAGTTTCACTAGTCCAGGAGAAATTGTCACCGATTATTTTTGTCGTGGAATATCCTCTGGATTACCTAGTATAAATCAAAAGGTTTAAATTACCTGGATTGTCGCCAAGTGATCCAGTTTAATGGTTATAGCTACCATTGGTTTCGAACCGCAATGGGGTTCATTTTCAAGTTAATAAAAACATCAAGCATCAATGTCTTGTTCACAAAAACTTGGAACAATAGTCACAGTCCGGTAAAAAGACACAAAACACAACACAGACACGAAAAAATTAATTAAAGAAGAAAAAAACTGGCCTGTTGAGAAAAGGAACAAGCGAGTCGTCGCGGCGGATGGTGAGTCATGTGTTGTGTTTTGTGTTTTTTTTACCGGACTATGACGATTGTTCCAAGTTTTTGTGAACAAGTTATTGATGCTTGATGTTTTTATTAACTTGAAAATGAACCCCATTGCGGTTCGAAACCAATGGTAGCTATAACCATTAAACTGGATCACTTGGCGACAATTTAGGTAACTAGTATACGTGTTGCTCGAAATCGAGCAATTTATTTTAATACAATACAAAAGTTACTTTTATCTCTAAATCAATGACATCCGACCAATATTGTGAATCTCTTTAATCACCAAAACTACACCTACTTACATATGATTATTAACATATGTTCAAAATGTTTTATTCAATCCAATGTTATTTAAATGGAAAACTTTTGAGATTTCAACGGTGGATAGCGCCTTTATTTTCAGTTCGATTCTCATTAATTTTTGGCGGAAACAACTACAGACCAAGCCCTATCCAATGACACCAAAATCTTGAAAATCGGCTGAAAATTGTAGGAGGAGTTCTCAAGACAATAAAACCCTTAGCGTATCAAATAAGTATAGATTTAAACCTTTTGAATCCTTTTTTTACTAAACAAAAGTGATAAAATTGTTTATTTTTCACTTCTCACTTCTATAAATTTTTAATGGTTCGATTCACATTGCATGGATCTCAACATATTAAAATTTCTTTTGAAATCTACAAATTTTAACTTTTTCCAATGATATTTTATTTGTCAGTTGTTAGCTAGGTTTTGCCATATGCGTACCCGTATTTTTAGTAAATTATTTCCATATCCTTAACTCGTATGGTAATTTAAGCTTTCCTTCAAGTGGTTATAATAAAGATTACTCACTGTAAGCTAGACGAGATTAAAACATTGGCTTTTAAGATGGTAGTCGTGCTCTTGAAGCTTCGTGGTTTTTGTGGTGCAACGAAAAACGTGTGTCATAAGAAAACCCTATATAGTCCAAAAGCCAATTAGCTTATGTGTATATTATTTTGGCTAATTTTACAATAACTTATAAAATGCATGTTATCTAATGAAGATTCCTTAAGACCAAATGTGCGCAACATACTTACTAACTTACCTACCATCACTAAAAACCATTCATATTTGGTATGTTTATAACTCTCAAAATAGTTTAAAAGCGAAAATAGTTCTGATATGAATAAAAGATTTTGTACAATGTTTTCAAAAAGATGATAAATATATTTTAATAAAAACATCTTCCAAGGTACTACTTAAAAAGCGAAAATATACTGTCTAACTGACAGGTTCTATATATTTTTGTTTCAATATAAATTGAAATTCAGTTAGAGGTTACAATTTTACGTCGGTATCTCTGTTCTCATAGTATCATAAAAGCTGGTATTTTGTAATTGGGCATTGCTTTTATCTTGGATTTTTTGTTATGTAGCCTTAGTCGAATGAAAAACGTGTTTTAATTCTTAAATCCTCTTTTAAAATTGAAGTCCATGACCGTCCATCAGTGAGGCGATTTGAAATTATTTACTGAAACTTTTAACGACATAAAAATCTTATGCTATTAAATTAAAAAGATAAATTTAAAAGTTATAGCGGTTTTTTATTTTGGTTTGATGACGGGACTCGCCATGCAGTCGCATACAATAAAAATACTATCAGGATATGAAAAGCGATTATTTTGTCAACATTTGGAAGAATTTGTTGTAAAAATAAAGATTTGAATGACATGCGGTTTCAACAGGACGGAGCAACTTGTCACAAGCTTGAGAAACCTTGCAGTTGTTGCATTCAAAGTTTCCCTACCATTAATCTCTTGTTTCGGTGACCAACATTCGCCAGCAAGATCATTGTGACCTTCACAACACTGTAGTAAAAGTCCTATATGGTTATAGGAAGCAGAAAATTAAAGCAAACAAGACCTACTCTATTAAGTAGCTAAATGTTGAAATGCAGAGCTATCCATCAAATTCCATGACAATTCATCTAGGAAGTGATTTAAAATTTCATTAAAAACCTGAAGTCTGTAGGACTGCTCATGGCAGTAATTTGATGGATATCATCTTTAATGTTTAATGTCATCCTTAAACGTGTCTAGATAAAGATGTACTACGTAAGTAAGCTACCAAGCTTCGTATTTTATTTTTAAATTATAGCCTTTTACTGAATCACAAATTATTTAAATAAAAAATTTACAATTTCTTCCTCAGTAAAAAAATGCGTATGTGAATATTTGTATTATTTTTAATAAAATCAAGCAGCTACATGGGAAATATTATGTCATTCTTAAATGCCCATAAATGGCAACATAAAAAATAAATAAATAGAATATGTTGATATAGAAATTAAAGGAAGGAAAAATTCGACGAATTCTACTTCATAATTATGACCAAACAAAAAATCGCAGGTGATAAACTTTACATTGAAATCATAGAATCTTCAAAGTTGAAAATAAAATATTCCCGTTATAAACAACGGTTACAAGGTTTATTATTGTAATGACTCTTCAGGTGTTTAAAATAAGGTGGTTAATGATCGATGATTTTGTTATACCATTCTCGCTAGAGGTCACACTCCTGAAATAGGTTTTAGAAAACAAAATTGGTACGTTTGTAGCATTTTAAGGGTGCGCTCTACCCATCTGCCGCTCGCGGATGCAAGGGTTTTGAATCTCCGTGTTTGTCACCCCAGTTGTAAACCGATTTAAAATATTTTGGTGTCATTCTTTTCAATTTTGTACTCCGCTATCGTCTTAAAATTTCGACATTAATTTAAATTACTAAGCAGGGTGCTTGCTAACAATGTGGAAATAAGCGTTTTTGTATCAAGTTTTAACGCATTAAAAACCATTTTTTAAGAAAAAATAAGACGATACACGAGTACAATATAATCTCAAGAACAAGAATCTGCAATAAGATTGGTAAAAAGTCTATAGATAACGATGCAAGAAGGGAGATGCGAAAGGTCTGCAATTTCAAAAACATCGTTATTAGACCACCGATCGATTTCGCACTGAAACCAAAAAAAAGCATTAAAGTAACAAAATTTAAAATCACCCTTCATATATTTTCCAAAATGTGAGTTTCCGCGTATAGCGGCAGTTAACAGTCTCGCTCGATATTTTGACGCCGAGGTAGAGCGCACCCTTAATCGTGACATTAAAGTCTTCCCATACAAAGCATTTTGCAGTAAGCCCTGACTTAAAAAGAATACGTGGGAAATTACTGTATTGTAGAGTTTAGATTTTTTACATCGTTTCAAAAGCCTGCTACTTTCACCTCGGTCAAACTTTTAAGTAGGCTATAGTCTGTGTCATTGTTGCCCACTTGTTGCACTTTACTAGGTTCACATTCAACAATAATTTTTTAAAATAATCTTTATTTACAGGATAAACCATTACGTATTTTACGCTGTGTCATGAACGTAATATACTTCTTTTCAATATTTTATTTGTACCTATAAAGCTGAAACATTATTTGAAAAGCCGTTACATTCAACTAGGTTAACTTGATATAGAACGCTACAAAAATATGAAACCTTTGTCCTCTGTTGATTGGCACCATTTTACCCAAGAGATCTGCCGTTTTCTTGGTCCTTTGTTAAAACTGTCTCATCTGTTATTTACCATTTTACCAACACCTATCTGCGGTTTTTATGGTAACTAATCTGACTAGCCTGTTCACAGACTATCAAATCAAAGTGGTTTTAAAACCCAATAACAAAAGAAGAAATAATCAGATTTTTTAAAGTATAATCTGTAGTTTTTGTAGCTCGTTGCGACCAATGAGAATAATAATTAAAACTGGTATCCAAGGAAATCAAAGGAAAAGTGTGGGATAGTTGCCGAGAACACGGCGGGAATTGTGGGTAAAATGGCGCAGATCAACATGGATGACAAAAAATTAACAAGTGTTTATCACTCTATATGATTTCATTCAGTAAATATAGCGTCGTTATTTCATAACGTATAAAAATTTAGTATCCAAGCAATTTTTGGTGCGCTAGGGGCGCAAAAAAACTGGAAACCGATGCGATACAATCGAAAGCTTTCAATCGTCGATAGCTCGATTTGATTCGAATTCTTCATAAGTTTTCAACGATGATGATATCTATCGGTTTAAACGATATGTAGTCGATCCAATAGACCGAATGCACACAGTTGTTTCAACAATCGATAGTTGCCTCGAGACAAGTCTGAAACCTGTGGCAAGCGGTCCTTTCCACCCTGTCTCTTGACCAATCTATACTTTATGAAATAACGACGCCATATTTACTCAACGATTATGTAGTTTAACCTTGTTGGTTAGTAGTGTAGAAAAGCCACTCCTGGCCCGGAAGTGACGTCACCGGAAGCCACATGCCACGGCACGTGGCTTCCGGTGGGCCAGAAGTGGGGACAATAGATGTCGGGGTGGAGATGGCGAGAGCGTCGGCGGTCGGTTGAGCGAAGAGTGCGCATAAAATAGAAGTTAGTTGAAAATTGAAATTCGTCGGTGTTAGTAAAAACTCTAATAGTTGAACGAAACGAAAAGTTAGTGTAAAACTGAAATTCAACAATCGGGGTGTTAAACTAAATTTGCGCATAAATTAAAAGTTGGTTCAAAACTGAAATTCAACAACTGGGAGTTGAACTAATTTTGCGCATAAATTAACCGGGGTTGAATTAAAACTTCGCATAAATTAAAAGTTAGTTCAAAATTGTAATTCGACGGTGTTAATAAAAACTCTAATAGTTGAACGAAAATAAAAGTCAGTTCAAACATAGCGCAGTCATAACAAGAGAGAGAGAGAGAGAGAAGGTAGATAGAAGTGTTAAGTTCCGCGGATAGAACGAGAATGAAGAATGAAACATGACGCGTCGAAATATATGCGTGACTGTAGATGCCAGTTAATGGGGGGTCTAGAGCGTCCGGCCTGTCGGATGGTGAATTAATCAATGGGGGGAGTGGAGATGGCGCTCGGTTGAACTAAAATTGCGCATAAATTATAAGTTGGTACAAAACTGAAATTCAACAATTGAGAGTTGAACTAAATTTGCGCATAAATTAACCAGGGTTGAAGTAAAACTTCGCATAAATTATTAGTTAGTTCAAAACAGAAATTCAACAACTGGGAGTTGAACTAAATTTGCGCATAAATTAACTGGGGTTAAATTAAAACTTCGCATAAATTAAAAGTTAGTTCATGTTAGCTGAAGAGTGTACAGGAGAATGAAACAGGAATTGTCGTGAGCGCGCTTATATAAAGAAGGGTGGGGGTAAAATATGAAAACCTGCTGAACACAGTCGATAGGTGTAACAAGTTCGAAGTTGTGGAAACGTAACATTGAACGCAAAATGTTGTGAATAACACCATCGTCATCGCTAACTTGCGAAGTTCTAGCAGAGTATAACGGGTTAAAACTTAATTTCTTCCTTACTTTTGTTAAATTAGTTTTAATCTTTGAAACAGAAGGTTTGGAATTACTTCGTAATATATGTTGTGTCCGCAAAAGTTTCAATTTCAAACATTGCGTATCCATCACAAGAAGTATATAAGATGTGTAGAAGTGAGAACAAGACAGATGAATGAGATATAACGTCAAGCACGCGAAGGTGATTCAAACAGGACGACACGTGCTAATGTAAATGAAATTTCAGGTTAGTAGCAATTAGACTTGTTTAATGAAGTTGGCGAAACGTATATGTAATGAGTAGGAAGGATGCGAACAACTCAAATGCGAGTTAATTAATGGTCGCGGCGCGATGAACAATCTCCTTTTTATAATGGCTATCGCGTGGGAAGATCAGTTCCGCATGAGCGCCCAAGTGGAACCTCCCGTGTTCACTCAAGCGGAACCCCCCCCCCCCCCCCCGACTAATGAAGCGGAACCCCCCCCCCCCCCGGTGACTAATCAAGCGGAACCCCCCCCCCCCGGTGACTAATCAAGCGGAACCCCCCCCCCATAAAAAATGGAGATTAAATCCCCCCCCCCGGTGTTCACTCAAGCGGAACCCCGCCGGGTCGATGACCGGTCAATGGTCGGTCACGACCGGTTGCTAACCCCATCTAATTACCACACTTCACATCCCATGCCAGCCATGAATTACTATTGTTTGAATGAAACAGAATTAAACATGGCAGCCACCATGGAAAATTCTAACCTCAAACCTTGATTTTACGTCACTGCGCATGCGCCGCTCCCACTCCTTCGTTTATTTTATGCTGCTATAACTTGTACTGGAGTGAGCCAAATTCACGCTACGGCGCCTAGTCCTGTATTACTCACTTTAACGCTACTGCGAATGCGCCTAGTCTGTATTACTCACTTTAGCGCTGCTGCGAATGCAACGAGTTCTCCGGATCGGAATCACTCCTCGCTATTGCGCATGCGCCGAGTCCTGTATTACTCGATTTAGCTCTACTGTGCACGGAAAGTTCTAACCTCAAACCTTGGATTTTACGTCGCTGCGCATGCGCCACCCCCACTCCTTCGTTTCATTTTTACACTGCTGCGAACTGGAGCGGATTGAAGACCGTACTGGAGTGAAATGAGTCCCCCACCACTGCATTAATTACTCCCACCACTCGAAAATCCGAGGAGCGATACGAGCCCAATTTTCGCGTCAGTCGTCAACGAATTTTCATAGCGAAAAGTCGTTGACGACTCGGTAAGAGGTTCAAATATATAGTAGGCCTATATATATTTGAACTTCTTATACTACGTTGCGTTCTTTAATGCAATGTGGTATGTGTGTGTGTGTGTGTGTAAATATTAGTTGTAAGTTGCACTTAATTTTAGAATTAATTTGCGCATTGCGATGTTAGTTATAAGTTGTGTTTAGCGTTAAGGTGTATTAATTTTAAGAGGTGTTTAGCATTAAGGTGTATTAATTTTAAGAATAATTATGGTATTTGGTTGTGTTGAATTATTTGATATTTAATAATGATGTGTTGTTAGTTTTAAGTGTTGGTATTAATAATTAATGTTGTTGTTTTGCCTTTCAGCTAGATGATAGGGGGTAGATTAAATGTAAATTCAGAAGTTCGGTTGAACTTCACTTAGAAGGGGTGGGACATCCGCACTAGCGGACTAGGTTTTTGCATTTTGTTTAGGAATATGATTGGGTGGGATTAGTTGGGTGGGTGTTAGAGTTGCGTTTCTGCATTAGGTGTTCCAGTTTCCCTTCGAATTCACGGTTACGGATGGACCCGGACCGGCCCGTTACGGATGGACCCGGACGGGCCAAACAAAATTGCGTCGATGTCCCTCGCAGAACGTAACTAGTGGGTTGGGAGTGGGAACCGTTAGGCAAACAGGGTGGTGGGAACAGTTACTACTGTTCCCATCACCTTGGTTCTTTATAAGTCTTGAATGACCTTGAACCACTTTCGGAAGGGTCAATGAGACTCAAAGTCTCGTGACCTACTTTTCTGAGGTCGTTGTACAGTTATATGGCCTCTCTGACTTGCATTGTTTGCCGGTGTAGCTTCATATAGCGTGCAAAGAATGGTTCCTAATGAAATCTCATCAGCATTCAAAGACAGAGACTGTTGTTTTGCAAGTTAATTAGTCTTGAAATAATGAAGTAGGAAACGTATATGTAATGAGTAGGAAAGATGTGAACACCGCAAATGCGAGTTAATTAGTGGTCGCGGCGTGATGAACATTTGTCTTCATTATCACACAACGACTATCTCGTGAGAATATCAGTTCCGCATGAGCACCCAAGTGGAACCCCCCGTGACTAATGAAGCGGAACCCCCCCCCCGGGACTAATGAAGCGGAACCCCCCCCCCCCGTGACTAATGAAGCGGAACCCCCCCCCCCGTGACTAATGAAGCGGAACCCCCCCCCCTGGAAAATTAAAATGCCTATAACTCGATAATGGATTGACGGATTAGGACAAGCGATACATCATTGAAAAGGTCTATGTAAGACGAACATTTTAGTAAAAGAAGAATTTAGTTACTTTATTTCAGTCAAAAGTTATGCGAATTATTTGAAATAAACACCCCCTCTCTTTCCTTCCCTCCCACCTTCCCCCACTTAACGGCTGTTAACCCCTCTCATTAGCATACCGTTATAAAAGACGCAGCGACCACGGCTAGATTTTCATTCTGATTCCAGACGTTACGCTGCAAGCTGCGAACAGAACTACCACGATGTCATCCCTGCCTACTACAACTTCCACTACAGAATGTTCTTCTATTACAAGTTTAACTTCTACTTCTACTACGGCTTCGACTCCAGTCAAGAAAACTCTTCGCTTGAAAAATGCTTCCGACTGGTATAAGAAGCAACTAGACTCGAAACCTTCAACTTCTGGAGCTCTTCTTCCGCTCACTATGACTACTATATTTGGCAGCATATTTTCACCGCCTCTACCTTCAAACGACTCCACACCATCTCAACAACAATCACCGCCGCCATCAAACAACATGCCGCCACCGCAAACAGTTCTTCATAAAGACCACACCTATTCAAAAAATAAATCCTCTAAGCCTGCTCCTAAACCTGCTCCTTCAGAGCGCTTTCAATTATTAAAAGAAAAGCGCCGTAGGGCATTTAGCCTTCCCACTACTTGCCCTGAAGTGCTGACTAGGGGAATTAAGAAAGGATCAGCTTGTGGGAGGAAATGTGTTAAGAACGAACGTTTCTGCCGTGTACATGTCGTGAAACATCTTTCCGAACCACAACTGACAGAAACCCCCACTGTTGAATACCAATCCGAAATTATTGCTGTGAAAGGAAATAGGATTAAGAGAAGTTGTCTTTATTTTTTTGAAAGTGTTATTGACAACGAACACATTTTGGCAAATTGTAACGGCAAAAAATATAATATTAAAGTTATTGAATCCTTGCGTAAAGAAAAATCCGTTTATGAGTTAGACTCTAAAGACTATCTCCTCAGGCATAAAATGGATGGTATTACAAGGTGGGGACGTAAACAGTAAATTCACATAGTTTTTCCAAATTTTGCTTAAAAAAATAATGGGGGAGAAACACAATGCGTTAGAGCGTTGTGTTTCTCCCTCATTATTTTTTAACACTCTAAGTCTCGTGACCTACTTTTCTGAGGTCGTTGTGTCCACTCAAGCGGAGATTAAATCCCCCCGAAAATTTAAATGTCTATAACTCGATAATGGATTGACGGATTATGATAAGCGATACATCATTGAAAAGGTCTATGTAAGACGAACATTTTAGTAAAAGAAGAATTTGGTTATCTTATTTTAGTCAAAAGTTATGCGAATTATTTTAAATAAATACCCCCCCCCCCTCACCTTCCTTTTCCCTCACCTCCCGGGTCAATAATCGGTCACGGCCAGCTGTTACCCCTCTCATTAGCATACCGTTATAAAAGCGGAGCGAGCGTTGTTCATTCCTCATTCCGCTTCTACACGCCACTCTTGTTGTTTCGTCTCAGCTGTTTACAATATTACTTGCTTTAAAAATGCCTCCTCGTCTTAATGAAAATTTCAATTCTTCCGAAATTTCTGATGTTTTTGAACAACCTGAAGACACTTTAAATAACGACAGTGACAATGAAGATGATGATGAAGATGATGATGATGATTATAGCGTTGAAATTAGTGAAGAACTGAAAGTTATAGCAATTGATCCACAATTCCCATTCGATACAATAGAAAAATTCATGTCTGAAGCTCATAAATGGTTGGATTCAGGATCTTACGTACGAATCGGCTCTTTTATATTATATGATGATTGTAATTCTTTTCTCGTAACACCAAATGATAGAGACCGCATGCGGCAGTGGGCGCAAACAATGAAGGAGTGCTACGAACAAGATGTGGATGTTGGCGGCTATTTTACAGCGCAAGTGGTTTAATAACCAAATAACCCTTCCCCCACCCTACACCTTATCCCTTCCCAATCCTTATTCCTTCCCCCCTCCCCATTTTTAAAACTCATAAAAGGCGGGCTATGAACCTCCAAGTTTCTAGTCTGTACTTGCACCTTGTGCCGTCAAGATGCTTACCACTTTGTCTTTTAATAGTATTACAGGCACTGAGCAGAAATTCTATAGAAAATTTTGTTCTCTACTTGATAAACCGCAAAAACTACCTCCAAATACTTTCACCTACAAGCTACCTCTGATGGACAAGGATGATGTAAGCAAAATACCATTAATTCAAGCGAAATTTCTGGAAGAAAAAAATCTTGTTTATGTAAGAGAAGTGTATCATAATGAATATTCAAAAAGATTGGCTTACGAATTCATTAAGGAACATGCAGGACGTGAAAAAGAACAGTATCCAGGACCATTTTATTTATATCTTTTTGAGAATGGAGCTAGTGTAACGGTAGAAATAAGTATCAAATTAATGTAATTCTCCCTATCAAATTTGTGGGGTGAGGGTTTGAAGTAGATTTTCGCATAAATTAAAAGTTAGTTCAAAACTGAAATTCAACAATTGTTGGTCAAACTAAATTTGCGCATAAATTAACCGGGGCTGAATTAAAAGTTCGCATATCTTCCTATCAAGTTTATGAAGTTAGAATTTTGTTTTGCTGTAAAGTTATTGAAATAGTATTTGTATAAGGAAAATTCATATTGAAATACATGTTGTAATTTACTCGTAGCGATGTGTACTGTACGATAGCTGGATTTATAGTGAGTCGGCGCGACAAATGAACTTGTATTTATGCAGATTGTTAAAATGGAATAAAGAGATGATAGTAGCAAAACGCTCGAAGTAGAAAGTGTGAATAATGTTATATAAAGAAATAATAGTTAGACAAGGAAAATATTGAAAATTCAAACTGGTATTAAAAAATATGAACGGACAATCAATTTTGTAGAAGGTTAATATTTTGTTGAAAACGTTTGATTTTCTTGGATAGTGAAGAAGAAGAAGATGAAATAGTGGTAGGGGGACCGTTATAAAAGGAGGAATGTGAGAGCCCATTTCATTTCTCTGCGAAACGTCGAAGAGTAAACATCTCAACATGTATCATTGCGATAAATGTTCGGAATTGTTTCACGATGAAATTCTATTAGACTGTCATAAAGAACTATTTCACAACAACGCAGAAGAAAAACAAGAAAAACAAGAAGAACAAGAAGAACAAGAAGAACAAGAAGAACAAGAAGAACAAGAAGAACAAGATGAAATAACAGCAACATCTTCAACTACTTCACCGAATCTACAAGTATTTGCTTTACCCGGTAAGGTAGTAATGCATCATAAGATTCAAAATGAAAACTTGAACTTAGAAGAATTTATTAGAGAAGCAAAACCAATCGTAAGTAAAACTTTAAAAGAAGAATTGAAAAGATTGAACTTTCTTAAATTTAGTTTACTACTAGAAGCTATGTTTAAAAATGTACAAGAAGAATTATCACCAAGAGGATTCATAACGAAAAACCGAACTATCATGGAAAGTTCAAACATTGATTCAATAGTAGAGAATTGTATAGAAGAAATATTAACCAAAATTCAGGAACACGAAGGAAGAGGATCGGGATGGAGTCTTTTAAGTATTGAAGGATTAAATATAAGAGTTCACAAACATGGATATGGACTAAGGGGATCTAGTTACATTCCTTTGCCAAAAAGAATTGAAGATACAAAATCTTGTATTAATGTTAGAAACGCAGACAATGAATGTTTTCGTTATGCAATGACAGCTAAATTTGTACCAAATAATGCGTATAGACCTGACCAGGAATATGAAAATCAAAGACATAGGTACAATTTTCAAGGAATTACTTACCCTGTATCACTAGGAGATATGTACGTCTATCAATGTTTTTGCATTAGATAGTTCAAACAAAGTGTATCCTTTACGTATTGCAAAAGAAGAGCTACCAGATCATACGGATTTACTACTACTACGCGAGGAGATGTGTCTCACTATGTGTACATAAAGAAATTCGACTCACTTGTTAATAAGCAGCTTTCTAAAGATCGACACAGAAAGTTAATTTGCAAGAGATGTTTCAATTTTAAACGAGATGGACTACACGGAAGAGAATGGTTACAAGAGCACAAAAGATTGTGTAACAATAATTATAAAGCAAAGATTACTTTACCTCCGCAAAGCAGAGCATTCGTTTCATTTGAAAAAGTTCATCATCAATATCGTATCCCTTTAGTTGTGTATGCGGATTTTGAATCAACACTTGTTCCAGTTGAAGATGGAAATTTTGAAGCAAGAAAAAGTGTAAAGTATCAAATGCACAAACCAAACAGTTTTTGTTTAATGGTCAAATCAACATTATCAGAAGAACATTTAAACAGATATGGATTAACTTCGAAACCTCTAGTATACCGTGGTGAAAATGCGGAAAAAATATTTCTTGATAATTTATATTCAATAGCTGGAAATGCACAAAGATTATATACAAATATTGTACCAATGAAACCGATGGACGAAGAAGAAGAAATTCAACATGAAAATGCAACTCGCTGTTTCTTGTGCAAAAATGATTTTACTATTGAGAATTATAAAGTTAAAGATCACGACCACCTCACAGGTTATTACAGGGGTGCTTCTTGTAATAAATGCAACTTGAGCTATCGTTTACCACTATTTATCCCTGTGGTTCTGCATAATCTTAGTGGGTACGACGCTCATTTTATAATACCTGAACTAGGAAGAGACGACGGTAAAATCGATGTGTTAGCTGAAACTTCAGAGAAGTTCATAAGTTTTTCCAAAGAAGTTGGAAACCTCAAATTAAGATTCTTGGACTCCTACCGATTTATGCCGTCGAGTTTGTCCAAACTTTCTGAAAACCTAAGGAAACAAGATTTAATCGAAACAAAGAAGATTGTAAACAACGACAAACTGGATCTGGTACTTCGAAAAGGTGTTTTCCCATATGATTACATAGACAGTTTAGAACGATTTAATGAAACATCATTACCTCCAAAAGAAGAATTTAAAAGTAAACTGTACGACATGGATATATCTCAAGATGATTATAATCACGCATGCAAAGTATGGAACGAATTAGGATTTAGAACATTGGGAGAATATTCAGATTTTTATGTTAAACTAGATGTGACTTTATTATGTGATGTGATGGAAGAATTTAGAAATACGTGTTTTGCGGCATATGGATTGGACCCTCTTCATTCGTACACTTCGCCTGGACTAGCGTGGCAAGCCATGTTGAAAGAAACAAATTGTAAAATACAACTTCTTACAGATATAGATATGGTTTTGATGTTAGAGTCAGGAGTTCGAGGAGGATTGACGCAAAGCGTAACACGTCATGTCAGGGCAAACAACAAGTATTTGCCCGATTATGATGCATCAAAACCAACAACATTCCTGGGTTATTTTGATGCAAATAACTTATACGGATGGGCAATGTCGAATCCCCTTCCATATGATAATTTCAAATGGATAGACCCAGAATCAATTGGAAACATAATGGATATACCGAAGCATGGTGAAACAGGTTATATTTTTGACATCGATTTTGAATATCCAGAACATCTTCACGATGAACATTATGATTTACCACTGCTTCCGAAGACCGAAATTCCTCCAACTGGAAGATGGCCGAAATTAATGATGACTTTAACCGACAAGTCTAGATATGTTGGACACTACTGGATGATACAACAGGCCTTAGACTTGGGATTGAGAATTACAAAAATTAATCGAGTACTACAATTCTCTCAATCTTTTTGGTTAAAACCGTACATTGACAACAACACAAGAAGAAGAGCTGCTGCTACATCAAGTTTTCAAAAGATTTTTTCAAACTAATGAACAACGCAATATTTGGCAAGACTTTGGAAAACAAAAGGAAACATAAGGATATCAAATTGGTAACTGATCCAGTAAAATTACAGAAATTAGTGCAACAACCAAACTTTGGTACATCTGTAATTATTAATGAAAATCTAGTTCTTATTTCCATGAACAAGAAGTCAGTTAAAATGGATCGTCCTTTGTATCTTGGAATGTCAATCTTGGATATTTCTAAAACACACATGTACGAGTTTCATTATAAGAAGATGGTTAACTATTATGGAAGAGAGAACATTGGTATTGCATATATGGATACAGATGCACTAATTTACTGGATTAAAACAAATGACATGTACGAAGATCTACGCACCTTTATATATAAAGATGATTTCGACTTTTCTGATTATCCTAAGGACCATCCAAATTACGACAACGACAGAAACAAGAAAGTATTGGGAAAATTTAAAGATGAAACAAATGGTGTGCCAATGATGGAAATTGTAGCATTGATGTCCAAACTGTATTCGTTTCAACTGTACATAAACGAAAGGAACGAACATCAAGTCACGAAGAAAGCCAAAGGAATAAAAACCTCTTTCCTGAAGAAGAACGTACAGTTTGAACATTATAAAAGATGTTTGTTTGAAAATGTTGAAACAACCGCAACATTTAACACCATAAGAAGCTTCAACCATCGCCTTTTCAGTGTGAAGCAAACCAAATCGGCATTGAGCTATAAGGATGACAAGAGATACATCCTTGAAGACAACATAAGAACTCTGCCATTTGGACATTACTCTCTAAACCCTATCGACCAGTAAACCTATTCTTCGTCCTCTACCTTCTTCCTTTTTTCCTTTCCGTAAAGAAGAGGGGACATGGCAAGCCCAATGCCATGTTCCTCTTTTTTACACTAATATGAAATGGTCTTGACCTATATTCAAACTATATAAAAGAGAATGAACTGTTGTACGGATCAGTATTTTTACAAGCGGTGTGCAAGCAACACCTGAAGATGGAAAGTGTGAAGGACAAGATTGTAAATGAACTACATAAACCAGCAAGAAGAAGATTTCAAAGAAGAAGTACAATTATTAAGGGAATGAATGATCTTTATCAAGCTGATCTCATTGAAATGATACCGCACAGTAAATTAAACAAAGGTTTTAAATATATTTTAACAATTATAGATTGTTTTACTAAAATAGCTGACGCTTTACCATTAAAGGATAAGACTGGTAAAAGTGTTACAAAAGCTATGGAAACAACGATACAAAGAAATAAATTCAAAATCAAACATCTACAGACTGATGATGGAAAAAAATATTTTAATAAAGACTTTGGAGCTTTGATGAAAAAATATCAAATAAATCATTATTCTACAAATTCTGAAGTTAAAGCTTCAATAATTGAAAGATTCAATAGAACATTGAAAGGAGCGATGTACAAACAATTTTCAAAACGAGGATCATACGTGTGGTATGACATATTACCACAACTTATAAAAGAGTATAACAACAAATATCATCGTACCATTGGAATGAAACCTATCCAAGTAAACAGCGCTAATGCTAAGGTTGTATTACAACGCATCAGAAATAATACAACACCTAAATTGGAAAAGTTGCAACCAAAAAAGTTTAAGGTCAACGATAAAGTTCGTATAAGCAAATACAAAGGTGTATTTAGTAAAAGGTATCTACCAAATTGGACTAATGAAGTATTTACAGTTTATAAAGTGCAACCAACTATACCTGAAACTTACTTATTAAAGGATAACAAGGGTGAATTACTTCAAGGTGGATTCTACGGACATGAATTGTTGAAATCAAATGTCGGTGATGTATATCTTGTTGAGAAGGTTTTACAAAGGAAAAAGGATATGGTTAAAGTCCGGTGGTTGGGATTCGATAAAAGTGAAGACTCTTGGATTCCTTCAAAAGACTTGGTATAGTAATTTAATAGCTCATTGTGTGTTTAACCTTGATACAAGATGGAGATTGTACAACAAAAAGATCGATTTAATATCAATAATATTGATGAATTGACGGTTGACAATGATAGGTTAAATCATGGTAAACATGGTGAATTACTACCAAATACGATAAGATGTTTAATAACTGGTCCTTCAAATTGTGGAAAAACAAATGTTGTTTTTAACCTTATAACTAATCCTAAAGGATTGCGCTTTAACAATATATACATTTTTTCAAATCATTGCAACAACCGAAATATCAATTATTGGATAAAGTACTTGCAAGTGTACCTGAAGTGAATTTCTACAAGTTTAATGCCAGCGAAACAATTATGCAACCAAATGAAGCAAAACCATTTTCTATTTTATTTTTGACGATGTGTCTTGTGAAAATCACGACACTATAAGGAATTATTTCGCTATGGGAAGACATCATAATATCGATAGCATTTATATTGGTCAAACATACAGTAAAATTCCAAAACAACTTATAAGAGATAATGCAAATATGTTGATTGTCTTTAAGCAAGATGAAACAAATTTAAAACATATATACAATGATCATGTAAATGCGGATATGTCATTTGAGAAATTTAAAGAAATGTGTGGCAAAGCATGGAATGAGAAATATGGCTTTCTCGTTATTATGAAGGAAGAAGATATTAAAAATGGTAGATATCGTATAGGGTTGGATAAATTTGTATTTATGCGTTGAACTACCGATGCTACATCTAGTTACACGTTGAACTTCACAGTGTAAACATGGTGAATCAAGAAAAACTATTGAAAGAAATAAAATCACTCAGTGATTCTATTAGGAAGAAGAATCGTGCATTGAGGATGGGTTTAAGTGAAAGAGAAGAATTTCTAGAGACTACATTTAAACCTATTACGGAACCTTTAAAACAGATATCAGAAACTATTGGTAAACCTCGTTATGAAGGAGATGTTTTACTACCAGTTTCTAAACAAGAAGTACAAGCATTAAAAAAAGAAGAAGATGATGATTCATATACAAGTGCTAGTGAGCAAGAAGAAACAAAAGAAGAATAAGAACCAATTGTTGAAAAGGAAGAAGAACAGCCAATACCTGAAGCTGAACAATCTATTCCAAATTTAACTCAATTGAGTAGCGATATATTACAACATGGACCTCTTGGAAGAAAATATATAATGAAAATGCTACATGACATGAAATCAAACCCGAATTTGAGTAGATCACACGTATACGGAGCAAGAATTGATGGGAATGAATTAAAGATCGGCGATTCAAAGCTTTAAATAACACAAGACGATTACATCATTATTGGTGAGCATAAATATAAAGGAACAAAAGGACTTTATGAATTAATTTTTAAAAACATACCACTAAGATATTCATCCAAAGATTTAAGTGTTTTTAAGGAAATTCTACAAAATACTAACGCTCATAAAAGAAACTACTTAAAGGATGCAATGATTAATCGTTCACGTGCAACAAAATATAACATTGTTATAAAAAAGTTGTTTCCTCCACGAAAATTGCCAACATTACGTACTGCACCAGCGGTGAGACAACCACTGAAAAGAAAATCTTTATCACTTATGGATTTATCACTTCTTGAACAACATGGTAAAAAGAGTAAAGGAGATACTTCAACATCTGGCAAAGGATTGATGAAAAATCTATAAAATACGAATGTGATTTACTACAACGACATCAATAAATTGGTTGATAGAATGAGACTATTGCATGAAGCCATGGAAGCCGGTCATACAGGTTTAAATAATGAATGGGTAGCTCTGATTGACGAACTCAGGAATCGCGGCATAATCGTATAATTGTCCGCGGATATATAAGAGTTGCAGGCGTATAATGTGTCAGTTCTAACATGAGCGTCGACAAGTTCGGACGATACTCCGCGTTAGGAGTGCAAGTTGGAGAAAACAGAAAAAGAAGTGGATTACCGCAAACACCCGAAGGTGACTATAACATAAATAATAAACGTTTAAAGTTTGTTAAGGATCCAGAAGAAGATGGAGATGCAACAAATTTAAAAACAGTAAAGGAGGAAACATCTACAAGTTTGAAACTCGACAACAACCAACTGTATGATGCAAAATCTCACAGGGTTATTAATGTTGCAAAACCAGTCAACAATGGAGATGTTGTTAATAAAGGCTATTTTCTATCTGCGATGGAATACGCTTTACTGTTGGAAAAGACTAAAAGTGGAAAAAAGTACAATGCTTTAAATTATAAAATAACTAATGTGGCAGATCCAACCGAGGATACAGATACAATCAATAAGCGTTATTTGCATTCTGTAATACCAGAAAAGAAAAAAGATGGATTTTCCTTCTATAAATATACTATAAACGATATTGGATATCCTAAAGAAGAAAGTGATGGTGTTAATATTAAATACATTAAAGATAATTGTATTTTATATAATGGTGCTGTTATTGATTGTCATGAAAAAGTGTTGTCCAATCTGAAAGATGGTTCAACTCCATCGGATGCTGCTACCGTGAGACAAATGAATGAAAGCTTGAAGAAAGGAACATCCGCTTTTGTTAAACAAAATCAGGTGGTGTCAAAGAAAGGTGATGAGTTTATGCAAGGAAGTGAAAAGTTTACCTTACTACAACTACAAAATAACAAGTGGGATGGAAAAAATAAAAGATTGTCAAATATAAGTTTAGGCACGGAAGAACATGATGCTGTTATTTTAACACAAGTGCCACAACTATCAGCTACTGGTGTTAACTTTATATGTGGAGGTAGACGATTAACCCATGTAAAATCTGGTAAAGATGATAATGATTGTGTTGTTGTGAAACAAACTATAGTTTTAGATAAAATAAATAACTTATATGATGGAAAAAATAGAAGAATATCTAACATATCAGCAGGAATAGCTCCGAATGATGTTGCTACTATTAATCAAGTTATAGCAACCTCTAATAACGATCCATCTGTGTATACATGTAATGGTAAACGTATCACAAATCTTGATAATCCTACACGTAACAAAGATGCTACTAATGTAGAGTATGTAATGAATCTTGTAGGTAATGTAGTTATTGATATGCATAATCATTTGATTAATGCATCGATGAAACACAATAAATCGAAGATTCTCAAAGAAACCAATGGATTAAAGATGAAATTATTGATAGATACTAATAAAACTTATGAATATTTAAGTATGGAATACACCAAAAAAAAGGATTCATTATCATAAAGTATTTCATAGAGTGAAGACGTTGGTTACATAAAACAGCATAATGAAGACCGTATCGCTCAGTCGTCGTCAAGACAGCGGCAAGAAAGGACGTGGTTTAACATCAGCTGCATTATCCCTGCTCAGACGGATTCCAATTGGTGCTGTTGTGAATCGAACGATAGACGCTTTACCATACGAATTACATCTGCCCGGAGGTTATCAATATTGTGGACCTGGAACTAAGTTGGCAAAACGTTTAGCAAGAGGAGATCCTGGAATTAATAAATTAGATCAAGCTTGCAAAGAACACGATATAGCATATTCAAAGTATAAAGATTCAACAAATAGATCAATAGCGGATAAAATTCTAGCGGAAAAAGCTTGGCAAAGAGTAAAATCAAGTGACGCAAGTATTGCAGAAAAAGCATCGGCTTGGGCAGTAACTACAGCCATGAAGACGAAAGCAAAGTTAGGTGCTGGAAGACGTCGCAGAGGAAGACCTGCAAAAGGAAGAAGCGCTCCCAAAAGAGGTGGAAACATTAAAAAAGGACGTCGTAGAACTCGTAAGACAAATGTAAAGAAGACTTCTGTTTGGCAAATGGTAAAAAACGGAGCAGGTTTATACCTAAGACCATACCGTGTGTACTAAATAAAAAGAATCAATTGATAATTCCAAATAAAGCCTTAACAAATCATCAGTTAAATGATTATGTAAAATGTTTGAAAATACCATTTTTTCGAGGAGTTTTTATGAAAGATGCATTACCAACTAAAATATGGGAAAATGAAACTGGAATAGTAAATTTGGATTCCACCTATGGTCCAGGCACTCATTGGGTATGCTATAAAAAGCTCGGACAAACCGTTTACTACTTTGATAGTTTTGGCAATCTGCCACCGCCGAAAGAACTGCAACATTATTTTCGAAACTCCAAAAACATTTTTTACAATTACAAAAGAGAACAACCTAACAACACTGAAATCTGTGGGCATTTATGTTTGGAGTTTCTAGCGAAGAGTGTCAGTCACCTTTAAGATGTCATCGTATACAGTGTCACTGAGTGGAAATTCATCCACATTGAAAAGTACGCTGTTCCCAGCATTGCGTCTATCCAAGGAAAGATTATGGGAAGCGGCATTACTTGATTTGACTACCTACAACTCAATTCCCAATGTTACGGAAGGTAAAAACAATTTACTACATTATTATGAAACTATGGATGCTTCAGGAAAATACTCAGAATTGAAAATAATTACATTTCCTACTGGAGCTTATGAAATCGATGATATAAACCAATTACTACAGAAACAACTCGGAGAAGAAAATATCACCGTTAAAGGAAACAATAATACTTTAAAAGCAGAAATAACTTCGAAATATTATATCGATGTCAGCTTGGAAAACTCCATTGGCAGTTTACTTGGATTTACAGATGCAAAAAAGAAAATCTTAACTCCTGGAACTACTCATTCGGGTAATACAACTGTTACAATATTGAAAGTCAATAGTATCGATGTAACGTGTAATATTATACACGGATCGTATAGAGAAGGAGTGAATCAGCATATTTTACATACATTTTATCCAACAGTGGCTCCCGGTTTTAAAATTGTTGAGAAGCCACAAAACTTGATATACCTACCGTTAAACACTAGTTTTCATTTCAGACATCGTACTGAACATATTGGATCAAGACGGTGTTAGTGTTGACTTTAGAGGAGAAACGATAACTATACGGATACACATCAGAGCGGCAACATAAAAGTCGACATGGGATTATCATTTAAACCGCAACGGAAGAGTCGGGAGCTCAGTAGCTCCTCGACATTGGAAGAGTTAACATCGGACAACATTCGTTTTCTACAGAAGATTGGATTGAAACTTAACAACGATGGATATCCTGGATATATCTCAAGGACCGACATTCGACGAAACACTATGGGAGAAGGAATATCACACGCACAACCCTTACACTTCATCAAAATTAAACAATAACGATGAAATAAGGATTCCCATTCAACAACAAGATATTTACACATTACCGTGTGAAAGTTATTTATACATTGAAGGACGGGTATTAAAATTGGATGGAAAAACTGCTTCAACAGTTCCTTTTATAAATAACCCGATGGCATATCTTTTTGATGAAATAAGATATGAGATATCAGGGGTGACAGTTGATTCGACAAAAAAGGTTGGTATAACAACGACATTGAAAGGATTAACATCATTAACACCGCATGAGAAGAATTCAATAGTCATCGCCGGATGGGTTGCCCCTGATAAAGACACTATAACACCGGATTCCAACGGTCACTTTGATTTTCATGTACCTTTACGATTGCTTTTGGGATTCGCTGAAGATTACAAACGAATAATAATAAATGTCAAACAAGAATTGGTATTACTCAGATCTTCAACTAACAAGGACTTGATACTTGCAGACCCTGCAACTACGGAAGATAAACTGGAATGGCAACTACAATTGGATAAAGTTGTTTGGAGAGTACCTCATGTAAGATTGGCCGATGAACATAGAATCGTATTATTGAGAAAGTTAAAATCTGACCGTGATATTGTGATGCCATTCCGAAGTTGGGAATTCCATGAATATCCTACACTACCTCAGACAGAACGACAAACATGGACCGTCAAGACATCAACTTACTTGGAACGAGCAAGGTACATAATACTCGGTTTTCAAACTAAGCGAAAAGATGTTATCACTGCAAATGCCGGGCAATTTGATCACTGTAAAATAAAGAATTGTAAAGTTTTTCTAAACTCTCAATTCTTTCCGTATGACAATTTGAATGTCATGTTCAGCAAAAAACGTTTTTCCATTTTATACGATATGTATGCAAGATTTCAATCGTCATATTATGGAAAGACTAATACACCACTATTATCACCTGACCAGTATTATTCCAAGGCTCCGATAATTGTAATCGATTGTTCAAAACAAAATGAATCGGTAAAATCATCAAGTGTGGATATAAAAATTGAAATGGAATTTGAACAACCAGTAGCGGATGGAACTTCAGCATACTGTCTAATTCTACATGATAAAATAGTTACTTACACACCGCTGACCGGAATTGTGAAGAATGTACTTTAAAAAGAATTAGTACAACGACTGCAGATTTTTTGAGGTTAGAATTATCTGCTTCAATTTTTGAGGTTAGAATTTCGTTTGTGAAAAACAAGTTGAAAACAAACATTTATGTGATTGTATAAATTTTAAGGATTTCACGAAAAACATAAAAGCGAGAAAATCATGAGTTGAAAGTTCATTTTATCTTCGACCGTCGTATGGGAAACATCGTTCGCAAGATGAGTTCTACTAACGGAGAAGAAAATACACCTCTAATGGATGAGAATAGTTCAGATATAGAAAAACAAGTTGAACGAGAAATGGACGAGTTCCTCAAGTTTAACAAACATAAGAAGAGAGAAGAAGAAAAAGAAGAAGGAGAAGCTGAAAAAGAAGTAAAAAGAAAAAAAGTTGAAGTTAACATTACAACAAATATTTTAACAGAAGTATTTCTTCGAATTTTCTACCCCATTTCTTCATGCAAGACGAAAAGTATTTCAGTTGGAATTTTAAAATCATTGGATTATTCACCGATTGTTATTTTAAATCATGGAAATAAAATGGTTACATTCACTGAAACTTCTTGGGAATCATTTATGAAACATTTACATCTTTTGGAATGCTATTTGAGTAACAACACATTTGGAAGAAGAACAAGATTAAGTTTATTGGAATCAAATATTGAAGTTGATATAGTGAAACATCGTGGAGGACAAATGGTTCGCTTCAGAGATTTAACTAGACATGATGTAAAATTACATTTAACTAAAGAAGAATTTTACACTTTAAGTTGTACTACCGGTCCCGTCACCAGATATTTGAAACAACTAATATTTTCAAGTGCAATAATCAAGGACTATCTAATCGATACATTGGACAGACAACCTTTCGTTCCAATTTTATACGGTCCCGTGGATACTTCAATTTTTAATCGAATACCTCAAGAAGTGGATATGTGGAGACAATTACATCTAACACATTAGTACAATATAACACATCTGTAGTTTATCATTACTTATTCAAACCTCCATTACCATTCAATAGACTAACAACTAAAGCGAAAGTTACAAACAAATGGTTGTACAAACATTTTCACAACTTAAGATGGGATGAAGGTTTTATTAGTTATAACATGATGCCGCACATTATGAATCATTACTGCAAAGAGTTCAAAACTATCTACACAAGAGGATTGGAAAAAGCTAATTGGATACAATCATTTACAAGCAACGAAGTGATAAATGCAATAATAGATAGAGATTTCCAATGCTACTTCAATGAACTTTGTATTTCATCAAAGAGTTTTAAACATCGAAGGTCACAGTGCGCTTTAAAGAATGCCTACCGCTTAAATAATTTCCTTCAACAGAATGGTGGGGGTAATGTCGGTAATAAAAGTGAGAGCGCTACCATGACGCAGCATGAGTATTACTCGAACCTCCGAAGAGACAACATCTCCGACGGACATTATTATTAACAAGAAGATTAACAATAACATCAAGATGGCATCGCAGAACTTTCTTCAAAATTTGGTTGATCAATTCAACGCTCATTCTAAATCAACAATCTTACCGACGAAGAAATGTTCTGAACTAAAAGAAGAAAAACATTACATCATACATACAATCAAGAAGATGGACACTTCAATTGGTGATGCTATTAATTGCACATTGAGCGAGGCGCCGTATACAGTTGGTGACGAACCGAAGTTTCAAATCTTTTTACCGAAACGGTTTGTACAACTTCTACAAAATGAAGATCTTCGAGTTATTCAACCTGGCGCACTCTATTTAGTTTCACACGGACCAAGTGGAAACAACTCAACTGAACTAACTATTCATGTAACACCTACTACTAACTAGTTTGTACATAACATTGTAAATATATGTGTTTGTAATGGTTTCTCAATAAAGATGATATAAAACAAAAAGAAGCAACATATTGTTATGTCTTTGTACATAGCAATATGTTGCTTTTTTAAAAATTCCACGGGATGACCTTGACCCAATTATGTGTGATAATAAAAGTGAAAATCAACTTGTGAAATTCATCAGTCTACGACTACCTTTCGTACCGTACACATCTCGCTCTCTATAACTAAATACAAAACTTCAACATGTCCCTAAAGGTCAAGTGTGCATCTTACGATACCAACACCATTACGAGTTTTGAACAACTTGAAGATTTAACCAACGAAATGCGAGTTTTACTTACCGGTGGTTATCACTTAACTGTTGATGTTAGTGCTACTAATGTAAGGATGTTTACTAAAACAAAATACTGCGATGATGAAGTATTTCTTTCTACACAACCTACAACATCTTCATCGCCGACTGGTCAACATAACATCAAGTTCCACAAGTACTACCAATGTTAAATAACTTTTAACAAATAAAACTAAGGAATCACGTGATCAATGTCAAGTTGATAAAAAGGGTGTGATACTTGGATAACTAATCATTCGCTTCCCAACTCTCGCTGCGTCAACACCTATTTTTTAAAGATGTTATACAGAATGATGATTGAACTTGATGGAAAGATCTATGGAAAAGATTACAACACCGTTGAACAAATGACAGAAGATTTAGAAATATTAACCCGAGAAGGATATCAGGCTAAATTAATTTTAAAGTTTCCTGAAGTACATCCACTATCGACTGAAGAACTTATCGCTATGGCTAAAGCGGAAAGAGAGAAAAAGTCTGAAGAAAACAAACAGGAGAGAGAGAAAAAGTCTGAAGAAAACAAACAGAAACAAACTTCTTAAGCATCAATTTTCCTTACATTAGTAAGGTATAATTTTTTAAAACTTCGTTTGGATGACCTTGAAATTACCCCACCACTTTTTGTAGTACATAAAATTGACTATTCAACACTATACACTCTTATTCTTTCACTGGACTCAGCAGCGTCAACATGGAAGAACAAAAGTACAAGTACGAACCTCGTTACTGTTGTGAACAACAATGTACAGATTTAGGACCAATGATGGTGGACGGGTTAGCTTGCACTAAATGTGAATTTTTTGGATCTTGTTACTGCAAGTGCAAAACAAAACAACTACCGCCACCGGAATTGCGAACTTTCAAATTTTACAAATCAAGATATTTTCATACATGCTGTCCTCAAAGATGTTTCAAATTTCATCCTCTCGATTTAGCTTATTGTCAACGCACCAAGTCTCATCAAGATGATTTTTGTACACATATGATAAAAAGATGTAAATACAGGTCGGATTGGTATTCAGATCCTGTTGAACCATCGAATGTGTAATTTCAGTTTTACACTCTTTTTAAAACTTCAATGGATGACCTTGAGATTTCCCCCACCATTGGTTTTTTTTTTAGATTTCCCCCACCATAAGTCTTTTAGATTTTCCCCCTCCATTAGTTTAAGTTTTGTATCTTATTGAATCCACCTTTGAATTATTTCACTTCCAACATTCTAACTAACAACATGGGAACACCTTTCGTCAGGTTTCAACATATAATAACTGAGAGGGAAGAAATGGAAGAATTGTTTCAAAACTTGCTCGCTATGATGGATAGATATTATATGAGATGGATCAGAATTGATGTTCAATATTTACGTCCTGGTGAATTATCTTCATCATCACAGAGTGAGGAGGACGAGGCAACTACTCCAGCTAAGATATTTGAATTAAAAGACGAAGAAGAAGAACTTAGCTTTTTATTTAATCATAAGCTCGCCGTTTAATAAGCCCCCTCCCTTAGCGGCGTTCCTCATTTACTCGCCGACTCTCCAACGATGAACAACTCTCCATTGGCACGGATGAATTCTAGTTTTGAAATAAACTCTAAAGAAGAGTTACAAGCTATTTTTAATATTTTACAAGACTTGTAGATAATTATACAACTATCAAAATGAATTTGGAAATAACATACGATTGTCCTATTTGTGATAAGGTTGAAAGTTCGGACGAAGACAGTTTACTAAATCTAACTCCTGCACCATCTGACACTACTGACGGTAATAATGAAGAGCAAAATCTTTCCCCTACCACTTCTTTGTAATTCATCTTTCCCCCCACCACTTTTTTATTTAACTAACATTTCTTGCTTTCACTCCTCATTCCGTCTTCGACTTTTGAACTATCAACATCACTTCTTTTAAAATTTCAAACACTAACACAATCATGATGGATGAAGTTCCCTTTGTAACTAGAATGGAAGAGGATAAATTGAAATTGGAAATTAAACGATTGGAAATGGAACAGGAACACCAACTCGGAATGTTACGTCTCTTCAAACTTTTCAAATACATCATCTGGGGACTCTGCGTTTACCTTTTTCTCGTCGTCGGCGTTTGTTTCTACAACTCCATAGTTCATCACAAAAATTCAACCTGTATAGTTCCCGGTATTGCACATTGATTGTATTTGTTTTTACGAATAAAGTTCAAAAGAGTCTTCTACCTATCCCGCTATCACCGGGTAGTTCAACTCTCAGAACTATGTCCTGTGGTAGCGGGGTAGGTTTTTTTAAACTTACTCAGGATGGCCTTGACATACTTTCCGTACCCCCATTATCAAGTTGAATTTCAGTTTTGAACCAACTTTTAATTTATGCGCAGTTTTAGTTCAACCGAGCGCCATCTCCACTCCCCCCATTGATTAATTCACCATCTGACAGGCCGGAAGCTCTAGACCCTCCATTAACTGACATCCACAGTCACGCATATATTTCGACGCGTCATGTTTCATTCTTCATTCTTGTTCTATCCGCGGAACTTAACACTTCTATTTACCTTCTCTCTCTCTTGTTATGACTGCGCTATGTTTGAACTGACTTTTATTTTCGTTCAACTATTAGGGTTTTTATTAACACCGTCGAATTAAAATTTTGAACTAACTTTTAATTTATGCGAAGTTTTAATTCAACCCCGGTTAATTTATGCGCAAAATTAGTTCAACTCCCAGTTGTTGAATTTCAGTTTTGAACCAACTTTTAATTTATGCGCAAATTTAGTTTAACACCCCGATTGTTAAATTTCAGTTTTACACTAACTTTTCGTTTCGTTCAACTATTAGAGTTTTTACTAACACCGACGAATTTCAATTTTCAACTAACTTCTATTTTATGCGCACTCTTCGCTCAACCGACCGCCGACGCTCTCGCCATCTCCACCCCGACATCTATTGTCCCCACTTCTGGCCCACCGGAAGCCACGTGCCGTGGCATGTGGCTTCCGGTGACGTCACTTCCGGGCCAGGAGTGGCTTTTCTACACTACTACAGTACGCATTGTGTCAAGTGTTGCGATACAAAAAATTAGGTGAAATACCAAAATAAGTGATAATATTTTTCAGGGAAATCATTATAGTGGAGAAAGTTATGGTAAATACAATTGTCAGTGTCTCGTTAGCCAACAATTTGTGAACGAGGTATCAGACTTTTATAGAAACGTAAACAGAGATGGAAGAGATGGAAATTAAGACGCTCCAGAAAAAGAGATTTTACATTTCTTCGATCATATCGATAATCCAAAGAAAAATACCATGTTATAAAGCAGTCGGCTGAGGAATTGCATAAACTTGTTGATAAGAATAAGGATGGAGAGGCGAGCGAGGACGAATAAATCAGATTTTGGGTCAACAGATGGATCTCCGACGAGATGAACCAAGCCCTCAAAGTATTCGACCAGGATGCCAATAAATTGGTTAGAGTGAAAGGATGGGAAATTGCGTTTAAAAAATTGGGAATGAAAGAACCTCCCCAAACGGCCGTGGAAATAGTTACATATTGGATTGTGGCGATGATGGAAACTTTCTACAGAGGAATTCATATGAATTGACACAGCTAAGTACAATGACTCCGGTTAGAATAGAAATATGTTTAGCTTATATTTATAAACAATAAATTTAATTTGGCCACCCCCATAAATTAATACTTGAGTGTATTTACCGTAAGGATGGCTTGTTTGACTATTATATTTTTAGATAAAAATCCGAGTTCAACTGACAGCTGACTTACGTTTGCTAGATATGTATTTGTGTATCATTTATTGTTCGCGCTTTTTTTGCATTCTTGGACGTATTTTTTGTTTGGTAGTGTAATTATTATTGTATACAATCGTTACATAAAACATTATTCAAGCAGTTGGTATCTCTAAGATATAAGACTTTAAAATTAGCAACAAAAATATTTTTTCATTTTAAAGGTGTGGGTAAATTTGCATTCTTTATTAAGATTAACTTCATTCAACAAATACTGTTTCAAATACTACATAGCAAAATTATTAATATTTGAGATTATTAATGTTAACAACACTTAACAGAATCAAGAAAATTATTAAGGTTAAAATTAAACACGTGTGAGATATAAACTCAAAATAAAGAACAATAAACCAATAATGTAAACAATAATTTTTAGTAGACATTCAAACCTACATTCAACCTATTTCTTAAATAGAAGAGGGTAAAGCTCAAAGCAGCATTGGCATTAAAAATATATTTTTAAATGACACATTTCTCAAGCGGTTGAGTGCAAGACGTTAGTAAAACTTAGAAATTTCTTGGGTAAAAAGACAAATAAAATGCGAAGTAAAATAAAAAGTTATTTTAGACCTTTTTAAAAGTTAAAAACTTGACCCACAAAGTTTATTTATTGATAATAAAGTTAGATCTACAATACTATTAAATTGTCGTTAATTTATACATATACCGGTAACCAGAAAGGCAAACATGAACAGTCTGTGTAAATGGCATCAAAGTGTACGTTTTCACTCTAAAAGTATAAAATATAAAAGGAATGCTAAGTGTACAAAACTTAACTTTTTATGTTATTCTTTTTGGGGTTGGTTGAAACCATAGAGTTAATTCTCGATGAATGTTTTTCCCCCTAAAAGTATGAAGCATTCTATGGGTAATGTATACAGTTCGCAATCTTGGAAAATCGTAATAATATTTCTGAGAAACTCAAATTGAAAATAATAGGGGAGGAGATTATGTCTATGGATAAGCGTTAATACGTACACACATATGTTGTAGCACATCACCACGAGGAACTGAAGACGTTGATTAACACAGAAGATTGCTGAATCCGCTTTTATTGCAGGTGATTATTTTTGGGTTCAAGTTTGAAACGGTTTTTGGCGGGGAGATACAATTGTATAAATCTGAAGGGGTATTCAGAGAAAATTCATTCATTAAAATAGACAAAATTGGATTTAAAAGTATAAGGATTTGCACAAAATTAAAAAAAAATCTTCCGGCCATACTCAAATAAAGAATTTTATTGTCGCCCATAATATCTATGAATATATCGAACCATTTGAATACGACGTATTAGTTCATTTTGGCAAAGACACTACTACAAAGTACACTAGGGAATTTTCGAGACACCTAGTCGACCATCCAAGTACAAGAAGGTAAAGTTAAAAATTATGTTTAAAGAAAAGTTTTATGGTTTAAGATTGAAATAGGTTAAGCAACACACGAGCTACCGTTATTGTGTAAGAATCCTTTGACCTTGGCCTTCGTTTGTTTCCCAAGTTTTTATTTCCAACATGTTGTTCTTTCTCCTTGAGTTTGACACTATCTTATTATCAGTTGCACTTCTTGACCCTGACAATGTATGCATCACGAAAACAGTGAGAATTATTATGTAAGTAACTGCTCAATAATAACATCATTAGCCGACAGAACAGGCACGAATTAGTTAAAAGCTAAGGAATATGTCCAGGAAAAACGATCAAACTATAAAAGAAATACTCGGTTTACAAAATGTAGCTTAATTTTTTGAGTGTAGCTGGAACATAAAATGAATTATGGACTTTAATATTTTTAAATGTTTTGTAATCCTCATACTATAAAGCATAAATGATATCACTGATTTAAAAAATAAAAGAGGAAAATTTCATATTATTAATGTATACATATAAAAACAACAATAATTTAAAGCACCTTTCTAGATTCTGCTGACAACAAACACTATTATGAACAATTACTATTATATTCGATACCCTAAGTATACCAGTGCATAAACAGACTTGTGGGGTTATAAATTTAGAGATGAGTACTGAGTTAGTAAACGATGACATAATTTTAAAATCTTGATAATATATTTTTTAAAAGTTCCTTTACTTCCATGTTAGATCTAGTTATCAATTTAAAGTTGAGGCATTGTATCTAATTCTAACAACCACTCTTTAAAGACATTCCAATGAATTGAGGATTTAGGTTATCTTTACTTATACTTCAATATTATCACTGTGACATATTACGTCATAAAACATTTGAATGGTCGGAAAATCATGTAAACTAGGAGTACCTATGCAGCGCAATGAACCACATTATATTGGACTACAATTTCAGTGTGTCTAATTGCTTCTATTCTGCATAGTCTATGTTTTACTGTTATGCTAAATTTTTCTATCTGCAGCTGTTCTAGTTTGTAATTTTAGTAAAGATTTTCTCATATTAATCTTATGGTTAAAAACAAACTTTAAGGAATCCCCGTGATTTTCAGAGGAAGAATGTCTCAAATTTAAAATTAATGCAAATTTTCAAACGGAGACAAATAAACTTAAACGTTAACTTAAACGTCAAACTTAAAAAAAAATAAAAATAAAAAAAATAAAAAACAAGGGATGGTTTTACAAAAAATTTACGTAATGTCTAATGATGGATAAGCATTCTGATTGATAATAAATGTTCCGTTGTGATAGGCATCGTATATAGGTACTGTATAGTTAGTAATGAGGAATTTCAGTGCAATGAAATATATCTTTTAAAGATCTATATTAAGAAAACTTTACAATAATTAGGATCAATTGGTTTAAAATGGAACATCTGTAAAAGGTTTGTTTAAACTAAGTACAGGGGTTTGATTATCACCCATTGAGCAGTTCAAAACCTGATCAAGCTAATGAAATTGTGGTGAATCCTGCTCATGGATTAGTCGTTACTAGTCCATATGTGATAATATACACGCTCAACTTTGGATATGTGATAATACCCTATTAAATAACATCGCCATGAAACTTAAAGTAAACTATTTCTACTATTAGAGAAGATTATAAAAATAATTTGGATGGCAGTCCTATTATAGTAAACGAGAAAGGTATGTAGTGGGGTTTGTGGTTTGAAATTTCTCAAATTACAAGCATAAAACCGTTCCGGCGCCGGCGGGCGAATGACTATTCTTGGGTACAGAATAATGGCATTTTAATTAGTCAAAACGTTCAAAACACTCGGTTTATTTAGCAAAATCCTCAATAAAAATATATTCTCCGTAAGAAAAGCATTGGAGTGACCACCTGATAATAAAACTGTTTATGAAATATAAGTTAAGTGTTTTAATCATGTTGCCAGTTTGTGGATTGAAAACGAGAAATTCTCATAGTTGTGTTTGAGGTTGGATATCATTTCCAAAGGCACGAGAGGAAAACCAGGGTCGAAAACAGTTTTGTTAAACATATATTGTAGGGGACAAATTAATCATAGTTTAATTCATTAAAACCTATAAACCCCTCGAAACATTTCGTCAAATTTTAAATAAAAATAATTTAAATTAGTAGTTTGAGTACCACTCTGTTTTATGAAAACTGTATATATAAAGAAAAATAATAAGGGAACTTTCAAAGGCAGTGAGGAGGCCCTGATTTTTTCCAAAATAAGCCTATAGAAATCTCTGATATTTTGATTTATTACTGCAAATTTTTAGCTTAATAATTCCAGTGAATATTTCGTGTTATCGTCACAAACAAACTAAGAAATTAATTTTTCTCATTCACAATACCATGTAGTATTTGAAAATAACCAATTTATCGCAATACAAATTAATTAAAACCTTTATTACAGTAGCGGTTATAAAATTTGTTTCTATTACTACTTCATACTCAAGCAGGCTTTTTAAGAAAATCTTTATAGTGCCACAACACTTACAGGATTCCAAGCCCTTTCTTAACCCAGCTGTATAACTCAAATGACACAGGCAGATCCAGCTACTGCTGCACGATCGGTGGCGATCCGCGACAGTAGACAGATTCACAATTGGCTAACAATTACAGGGGTTTGTTATCCCGGGGCAGAGGGTCGTAATCCAATAATCTGTTGATTACTGACGCTCGGAATATTGGACTTGATTGTCAATTTATTGAGATTACGAATGAAGTGGGAACAGTGGAATGAAACAGATCCATTAATCTTACACGTGCAGATCAAAATGTGCTTGGTGAAGATTGCAATTAGATGTTACATTTTGTTGTATTTTGATTCTTCAATTAAGTTTGGCAATTTTCATTATATCTATAGTAAAGGATGAATAAATATCAGTATAAAAATGGTCTCTCAAGTCGAGGCAGTAATGAAAAACCACGTTCATCGTACATTAAGAAATAAAAATTGCTCTAAAAATTTCTGAAAATTATTCTATTTTCAGAAAATTTAGTTTCAGTTAAATATTTAGATATTTGTTTTAATTATTATATTAATTTTTTCTTGGTTGGATGTAGAATAAGAGAGAATTAAATAATATTATTGTGTAATGTATTATTTTTATTTTAGGAATTACATTTTTGGCATATTTGGTTATTTAACCGACTGAATTTGTAAAATTGACTATAGTAATCTTGTTACACTGTTAATAGTTTTTCTTCTGGATTCGGTTTTATAAACCCCGGTCTGCTTATTGTTTCCTGTTGAATTAGGGAATAAAATAGTTAAATAGTATTCATTAGTTTACCGTCCAAAGTTGGCAAACGAATTATAAAACAATTACCAACTAAGGATAAAGTATGCATCGTGTCGATTCATGTTCAATTAAAGGGCAGAGCTCAAAACCCGAACAACCGATCTCATAAAATTCAGTCTCAAGGGTTAATGGTGTGGTAACTCTCTAGTGCAATTTGAACGACTTTAAAACTAGCTTCGGCTATTTTAAATACCAGCAATTGGAAGTAATAAGGTAACTGCACCAGTAGTTGGCACTGCCAGTAGTGGACATTTTCGTCTTTGAAAGGTGATCATTTCCTTATTTTTCTACTAAAACTCATTGTTTTTTCGTTTAAATAATCTTTGATTATTTTTCTATTGTTCATAAACCAAGGCTAACAATTATGTTTGATTTTAAAGTGATTAAGAGTGTTTTTATTTGAGACCTACTGAAATTTGCGATTGAAGAGGCAATCTTATTCAAAAAGATACGGAGGTGAGTTTGGAATTTCTCATTTTTATAAGTTTTAAAGTTATATAGGTTTATAAATTGTATAAATATGTAATCACAGAAAACTTTGGTTCAGTTTGACAGTCGTCACACAGTCTGGATACACCGATACATAGTCAATGTCGTCCACATCCTGGTGATATCAAAATTTCAGATGCACCACAGAACCACTGAAAATGGTTATTCCGTAATGGATTTAAATAATCAATAAGGTGACGATAGGGTGAGATTGGAACACATTGTTTAAGTTGGTTAAGCCTGCGATAGTCTCGGTAAAAATATAGAAGCACTGTTAAAATTTTATTTTATTTTTTTTACTTGTTGTTTTTTATAATTATTATTATTTGCTAACCAACAGCCTGTCAAAAATGACGGGTAGTTTTGACGATGATTTTCCATTTAATGTATAATTAATTATCATATTTGGTTTAATACTTACGGCAAGAAACCCCTAAAGACAAGGTATTAAAATAAAAACTAGTCCATATTTCTTTACTTTACCCATCCATATGAACAATTGGGTTGAGTAACAATAAGTCTAAGTGTTGCTCGAAATTAAACAATTTATTTTGATACAGTACAAAAGTTACATTAAGCCTAGTTCTAAATCAACGACATCCCACCAATAAAATATTGTGAATATCAGTAATGACAAAAAACTACTCGTATTTAGATCCGTTCATTTACAGATGTTTTAAATGCTTAACCCAATCCCAATGTTATTCTAATAGACATATTTCAAATTTAATTTGCTATAGCACCCTTATTTTAAGTCCGATTTTCATCGTTTTTTGCGGAAACAACTACAGACGGGTGTATCCATTTTGCCCCACGGTTTCGGGCCCACAACAGGACACACAACAGGACACTTGCCCCACGGGGTTAACAGTCAGAAAAAATGACCGCTAAGAACAGGACACTTGCCCCACCAGAAGAGAGGGCCGTACAGCCCCTCCCCCAACGGCCTGCTGCTCTCTCGCCTATCTCGCTCTCTCTCTCCCTCACTCGGCTTGGCTGGTGCTTGCCTGAATGCTCTGTTGCGTGACGTCATCATAAAGCACAGTCCCGTATGAATTACATTGTATCCCCCTGCTTCGCTTACTCACATTACGACTACATGCGACCCTCTAATTGAGCCGAATAGATCACTTAACATTCCTAAATAATGATTCCTTTGTTATTCGATATCAAGATTCAATAATAAATAACGTATGCGAGTATTAAAAGAAATACAAAGTGCTAACATCAAAATAAGAGAGCGTGCAAAACAGTTTCTCCCATAAAACTGTAAGTTAAAGTAACCCTCTTTCCGTGGCGCGAGAATGAGAGTTGTGATGGTAAAAAAGTACTCCTAGAGTTATCGTATTCTCCGGCTTGGTGGTACATTTAGTATAAAACACAAGAATGCTTAATGTCTACTAGTTTTTTCTTCAGAATATTTCTTAGAAATAGTGATCCATTAAAAAAACATTAAAATCATCCTTGTTGTTGTTATCGTACAACGATGATTTCGATACATCATGAGAAGGTAATCTAATATAATTCTCGTGTGAATTTTAAATTAATTGCCTATCTTAAAATTAAATTTATGCAATACACTGTGTGCAATATTCCAAAGAGAAAAACTAGTGTATAGGAATCATTCATGCGTTCTTTACTAAAGATATCACCAAGCCGGAGAATACGATAACTCTAGGAGTACTTTTTTACCATCACAACTCTCGTTATAGCACCACGGAAAGAGGGCTACTTTTTAGTGGGACGCATGTAGTCATAATGTGAGTAAGCGAAGCAGGGGGCTACAATGCAATTCATACGGGACTGCGCTTTATGATGACGTCACGCAACAGAGCATTCAGGCAAGCACCAGCCAAGCCGAGTGAGGGAGAGAGAGAGTGAGAGAGGCGAGAGAGTAGCAGGCCGTTGGGGGAGGGGCTGTACCGCCCTCTCTTCTGGTGGGGCAAGTGTCCTGTTCTTAGCGGTCATTTTTTCTGACTGTTAACCCCGTGGGGCAAGTGTCCTGTTTTGAGATGGGCCCGAAACCGTGGGGCAAGTGGAACACACGCCTACAGACCAAGCCCTATCCAATGACACAAAAAAATCTGAAAATCGGTTGAAAATTGTAGTATGAGTTCTCTCCAGTTGTCTTGCATATGAATTTAGGATTTACTATTGCTACTACTAAATCACTATTCAAATAATGTTTTTTTATCCCTTCTTTGCACTTTACTGTTCCATCACTGAAACGTATCAAGAACCTTTGAGCGACACGGAATGTAATGGGGATCAGTCGATGAGGAGCAACATCGTGGAGGAAGGAACACAGAAGGGAAGAAGACGCAGAGAGAAGAAATAATTAGAGAGGTGATTCGGAAAGTGACTGGGCGTAGACCATGTGCGTAACGAGGGTTCATTGTTAGAGGAATGTTTGAATGATTGATAATGTTGTTAAGTAATAGTTCTTATTCATTGCATTTACATGAGCGTGAATCAGTCACAAATTTGTCAACAGTGAAAGAAAGGATTATTAATCACTCAATTTCCACAAACCTTTTAAACTTCTAAATTTTGAAATAAATTATTCCTTAAATAGCTTTTTCATCGGAGCAAACACTATTTATCAAAAATTTTGGGTATATTAGTTTTCTCTATTTTCTTTTTAAAAATTCCGATTGGTTCTTTAGTGTATACGAAGAAATACCTTTTCTAAGAAATCTCGTCTAGCTGACATTTCCCACTTAGCACGGCCCCGCACTTAATGGTACGGAGGCGTGGGATTCCCAATAACTTTTATTGTTTGTATTTATTTCTGCTTGTAATTCTTGCTAATGGTTACATATAAGTTTCATTTGCTGTTTATTCCTTGCATATATTAATATTTTCGGTTTGTACTTATGTTTATATGGTTAAAAAACTATTTAGTTTCTAAAAATTAAATAACAACTATAAACTTAGTTCCCAAGAGTTTTAGGATACAGACCTATAATGTGTTGGTTTGTAACAATTAAAACACTGTGTTGGGAGTGGTAATTGACTGAGATTCAAGTACGTTAGTTAGCAACAAGTTAGTTTGAAAATTTTGAAAAACACTTCAACAAAGTAAAAGAGTTTATTAAAATAAATCGAGACTGCAAACAATTCCCTATTTTGTAACGTAGTGGCTGCTATCATAATTTAATACAAGTTTATAACCATGAGTTAGAAAGCCATGTATTCATTGACACACTAATGCAAACAATTAAACAGCGGCCAGAGCTTAAGCGCTTTGAGCGTTTCTCTAGTTTGTTTACTTATTGAATCGTTGAACAACTTTGAGTTAGCTATGTTCAGCATCTTATCCCTTTTTGAGTTTATAATATTATTAAATAATAACTTATAAATATACTGGTACAAAATGTGCGGGAAGTTTGAACGTACATTAATGGTTTGTCTTCATCTTTTTTTTAACATTAAAGAAATATTCATTAAAAGACTATTTGAATGACTATATAATGAAGCTGTATTTTATAGTGATACATTTCAAACGCTTAAATGGAACTCCAAAAAGTAAGCACAACTCCAACCATACTTAGTTATAACAGAGTAGAGGCCAAGCGGCCCATAAAATCACCACCTCTACGCACCCACTCAGTATTTTCAATATAGTTTCAATTTGCATCGATAAAGGATTTCTAAAGTTATGTGACATGTGATTATTTAACATGAAAAGCTATACAGGGTGTAAAAAAAGTCTGTCCCCCCCCTTTAATTTTTTTATTTGTTGAGATAAACAAATATCGTTTGGGGGGTGATAGTAACTTAACACAAAGTACCTTTTGACGTTATCAAACATTTTAGTCTTGTCAGGGGGACGGCCCACCAGGAGTCAGAAGAAAATCTTAAATGTAAGCATAGGTTGATATGTACATCAAATTAAAGGTCTCACTTAGCAGAGTACAATGCTGCAAACTAGACTTAAAACGGATGATCCGGACAGAAATGGTAGGCGTTCAAAGTTTCCATTAAAATCATATGGGTAAAAATTAAAAATGCAATAACTTCCTTAATACTCAACCTTTTAACGTCAGGTTTGTGGCTAACTACTCCAAATTCAAAGACGTTTAAAATGATGTATCATGTGACAGGGGCTAAGGAAGTTTCAATTAAAACATCCTCTGTGGGACGTCCCCAAATGGAGTTTTACAGAAATTGCATTGGCTTTAGTCACATCATAATCATTCATCATTCCAATATGAAAAGCTATTGGATAACTAGTTCAGTCAACTGTAGGTTCAGTTCAGGTCCAACCTTACTTTCAAGATTGTGTTCGCTCTATTAAATTAACCTCGAATCTCCGGTTATTTTTCCGGATTTATGCAGTAAGTTTTCAATTATTTCTGTCATAAAAAAATTAATATTTTATAATTAAAGTTGTCTTATAAAAACAGCATTGTTTTGGCAAAAAAATAAAATATTTTTGTTTTTTCACCAAATTAGATAAAATCCAATTAAGAGCGCTTAAATGTAGTTTATGTAGTACTTAACAGCTCAGATTTAATTAGAGCAATAACTACTTTACGGAACTAATGTTTTTCGGTTTATCTAGTTATTCAGTAGTATTTTTCACGGGATGACTAAAATTCAAGTACGATATTAAACTCATGTCAGCCAATTTGATTGGTCGGTTTCCTTAAATGCAAGTTTTCCATGTCGGTTTACCATAATTTAACACAAATTCCCGTTACTTCTCATGAGCTTTTTGTTTTAAGGCTAAACATTTGTACTGTAAAAAATGTAAGTAATCGAAAGTATTTAAACAAATTACCGTCGTTATTTTTATTATTAATAAATCTCTTTCTATTAAAAAAATTATACCTTGATCTAAAAAAAATCTAAAAACCTTTCAATTATTTCCTTACAAATTATGAATCACAAGATATTTAAAGACCACATATTTGATAACATTAGACATTTAAGTAGATCATTATTAGCATCATAACTTTATATGATTTTCAAGAGGAAATCATATATTTATTTGTAAATGCATTATTAAATCCCATAGAGCACACCACAACACCAATAAACACTTAGTAAACAAAACTGAAGGGATTCTGCCCGTAGTGCCTCCGAGGAGCCAAGTTGCCAACTCTGTAGCCTTTGACGGCCCCGATAAACGGCGTGTGTTGAGCAACCTACAACTACCCACGACTTGAACATCCCTCATACTAATTGAATTATTATTAAAAAAACATAATAATTAAGTTAAAACAACTCTCAAGTACGTGCACTAATGAAAACAATACTAAACAAAACTCACTAATCATTTATATTGTGATTAGTGATATACACATTACATATTTTAAAAGGTATTTTAAATAATTTTTGTTTTAAGGCTAAACATTTGTACTGTAAAAAATGTAAGTTTTTATGTAATTCATAAGATACAATGTTACGAAACAATTAACATTCGAAAGTAAAATTAACGATGGTGAGCGAAAAGAAAAAGATGAAAATGGAATATTAGGAACAAACCCCTTCTTCACTATTTCTGTCTCTCACACATAATAGGGTACGTTGCGTTTTAAATAATCTGGCACATTTTAAACTGACTGCAGTGCACAGAAAAACACCGTTTCTAGCCTGTTGCAGTAATTATTAAATTTCCAATACAATATAGCAAAACTATTAAATTATATTTTCGACGGGTCAAAATATGACGTTCTGTATGTAATATTTAGTATTTGAAAAAATATTCCCTAAGTAATCGAAAGTATTTAAACAAATTACCGTCGTTATTTTTATTATTAATAAATCTCTTTCTATTAAAAAATTATACCTTGATCTAAAAAAAATCTAAAAACCTTTCAATTATGACTTTACAAATTATGAATCACAAGGTATTTAAAGACCACTAATTTGATAACATTAGACATTTAAGTAGATTATTATTAGCACCATAACTTTATAATTTTCAAAAGGAAATCATATATTTGCAAATGAATTATTAAATCACATAGAGCACACCACAACACCAATAAACACTTAGTAAACAAAACTGAAGGGATTCTGCCCGGAGCGCCTCCGAGGAGCCAAGTTGCCAACTCTGTAGCCTTTGACGGCCCCGATAAACGGCGTGTGTTGAGCAACCTACAACAATCCACGACTGAACCTCCCTCATACTAATTGAATTATTATTAAAAAACATAATAAATAAGTTAAAAAAATAAGTAAACAAAACTCTCAAGTACGTGTACTAATGAAAGCAATATCATACAAAAATCACTAATCATATATATTGTGATTAGTGATATTATACACATTACATATTTTAAAAAGTATTTTAAATAATTTTTGATTCACTAGTTATTAAATTAATTAAGATTCATGAAAAATCCATACCTACTATTTTTTACTAGTTTATCGTCCAATAAATTTTATTGTTCTTTCCATTGTACCTTTAAAATTTGGCTCCTTTATTTCTATCTTTTTAATTTTAAATTATGGTTGTCTTATGATGGCACATCACGAAGCGCTTGAACGATCCCCACACTCCTAACGTGGGTCCATCCAGTGGAACAGGTTCCACAAAATGGATTCCGACATTTTTTAGACCCCAATTGATAACGATGCAGGCACAGTTTCCTCTAATCACTGCTTAACAATACATTCAACTTTAAAAATTAAATTTTGTTCATAAAATCTCAATACCAACACTCAATAACATATAATGTTTATTCAATATATACTTATAGATAATAGTGATCAAGTCTACATCGCATAGAGTGGTTAGATGTTGTTCAGCTAGTTTAACTAAATTATTTCTTTATTAAAGAGTTAATTTTATAAAAACCAGTAAGTGATTATAGTTGTTTTTAAATTATTTTAACTTACATCCATAAACCCCAAGTTTTCGCTGAAAAATTCCTCTAATAATCGTCAAGACTTCCTGAAAACTTGTTTTCTGCTAATGTTAAAAAATTGCTGTGGGTTGGCTTTTGAAAGCGAGTACATATGTTTGTGTTTGTATTTCGTCTTATGTATTATGTATTATGAATTATGATATGCTCCTTTAAGGACGTTTAAATAACAAATCTCAATAACCGATCTCATTGTGTAAGCAGCATTTTATGAACTATATAGTTTCAATTTACAATTACTTAAAAAATAATGATAATAATACTCAATACCAAATTCTTACCATCAAACTTAATTATAGAGATTACTTTAACATATATAACCGTACCTGCATAGAAAACTTTTTAAGAGATTAAATGCAAAGGATGAATACTCAGCTCTCTGTGTGTATGAAAACATCCCGGGAAAAGGAGAATCCTTTTGATCATTGTGTGAAAGAACGGCAAATGCGTCCAAACACAGAAACAGCATTCAATACACAGCTTTCACTGAGTTCAGCGTTTTGTTGTGTAATCTCTGAAATGTGTACTTTAATAAGATTCTGTGGGGAGACGAATTGATTTGTTCAGTAGTTTTTATCAAAAAACGTCTTAAAAACGCATCACAATGGAAATAAAGTAGCCTATATCAATGTTTTAATACCTTAAGGTTTTATTATGAAGATAACTCCCTCAGTTTTATCAGATTTATACCATAATTCGTAAAATTATTAATGTGCTTAATTGCACAAAAGTAATGGTATTTATGATTTTTGGCAATTGTTAAGGATGTTAGCCTGATGATTCAATCAAAAAGTTTTCTCACACAACTGACAAAATAGCCTAAAATCTAAAAAAAACTTAAAACCTTTCGAACTTTTTTGTTGTTATTTTCACCGTTTTATAGAAAAAGGTGTCCCTAGAACTTTTAGACAACATATGGTTTCATACAATTTAGGAACTAAATCATTGAAATACACCAAGCAGTTTACTATCAATACTAATTCAAAATTTAGCCATCTTTTCAGTTTTCAGGAAAATTAAGGTTATAGTTTTTTTTTTTTTTTTCATAAAGATAAGTTCTAACGTCACAAGTTATTGTTTGAAATAAGCTCGAATCCATTGTAAAGTTCCATTTTGAAGTGTCTAGATTTAAAAAACAAAGGTGTTATAACATTTTATTTATTCACATATACATATTTATATATTAATGTACCCATTTGAATGCATTTATATCCATTCAATTTAAAGTGTAAAAAATACGAAACCAATTAACTTTGCAACTTTAATGTCTTGTAAAGATTTTGAAAAGATACAGTTTTTTTTAGATATTTAGCTTCAAACATTTTTAATGACCACCATTTTCAAACCGTAAAAGTAAGAAATGTCATAATTCATTTTCGTATTAATTAAAAACACATACAGACTACCGGAAAACGGATAGAGACTTGAATATTTTACTTGTTTTGACCATCCGAATAACCTGGTAAAGTTAGTTAAGGATTGAGGCTGAATACCCTGTATTGTGAAAGGACTAAATGTAATGTATTAAAAATCTTAGAATAAATTACGTATGCATTGCTCCACCCTATTATATTTCAGCTGTTTAACTAACATTGTTTTAATTTTCCTGGTTGTTGTACTGTAAGTAGGAGTTAACAAACACTTGACACATCAAACTCACGTCATAAACTGGTTACCCTTGGCCTTCGTTGGTTTCTCAGAGTCTTGTACCACACATTTCACAGCGGAGCTACCTTGAACTTGACACTATCTTATTATCAGAAATATTTCAACTACGTACCTGTTGTTTGCGTGCAATGATCGTGACGTTGAAAATTATTCTCACGAAGATTATAAATGGCCTTTTCAGCATAATTTAGCAACGGAAAAGAAATTGTCCCCTTTCAATGATGACAATACCATATCACTAAATACAATATTTTGTTAAGTCTACTATTTTCATTTTAAACATTTGCTCGCCAAATTTTATATAAATATTAAAATATTCGTATGTCACCATATGAAACATGTCAATTGTAGATAACAAAATGATATTATTAATCAAACTGTAATATATATATATATATATATATATATATATATATATATATATATATATATATATATATATATATATATATATATATATATATAAGGTATATCAATAATATTTAAATAGATAAAAGAAAATGGAGTCTGTCTTATATAATAGAGAGACAATGAAGGACTTAAATGAAAGGGCAGTGCATAAACAAAGCGTGTGAGTCTACACATGACAATGTCCACCTACGAGGTAACAAAGGGCAGAAGGCCCTCAGATGAAAAGATTAACGCCATTGTCTTCTTTGACTTGTCAAAAAGTGTCTCATGTAGGTTTTCATTAAGTTTCTTTGAGCAATACCTTTCATGTTTCAACGTATCCATTATGAGGCTATTTTATTAAAATTACAAATGCTTTCAGTTTTCAATTGTTTTTTTTATTTTTTATTTTGAAAGATAGAAACATACAAGACTAAAAGTCATTAAAGAAAATTAAACCGCATTTTGATGCGGTTAAGCATCTATATACGAATTTTAGACCAAAACGACTTATAGTTGATTACAGTAATTCAAAACTGAATTTTAACATAGTTTAAGGAACTTTTTTTCGAATGAAATAGAAAATACCACGTTATAGATAAACCTTATCCTAAGTGAGAAATTATTTGTGCTTTCAATTTACTTTAATAAATATTTTTAATACTCATGCAATAGTATAGATGAAAGGAGTCACCAAAAGGCTGCGAGTTAGACACGCAATACGATATTTGTGCTATTTTATTTAACAACAACAAATTTGAAGTTCAGTATCGAAGTCCAGCCTGGCGGCTATAAGAAACATTATCCAAGACGTTACGACGCTTTCTTGGATTTATGATCACGAAATGAAAACAGGATACTTCATTTACCTGCGGTCAGTCTTGAATTGGCTCTCAGGCCTTGATACGCCTTTAGTTTCATTTGACAATACGACTTATATTAGCAGGTTTATTTGTGAAGTAAGGTTTTAATGGACTTTAATTGATCACAAAATATACAATCATAATATCAAATCCCCCAATATAAATTTGATTATTTACTTTTTGATGTTAGATCCTAATATTAACCATAAGCAGCGTATTCATAAAAGAGGGGAAACTTGTTTTTTTATCTCAATACAATATTTCTAAATATTATATTTTAAGGGGGGGAGGGGTAGGGGCTCAGACAAAAAAAATGTATTTATATAAATTGAATAAATGTATACTGATTCTGGTTCTGCATTAAAAATTGAAAAAATTACACATAAATGCTGTTCTGTACTGTATAATATGTACTGTGACATCTGTTTTAACCATTATTTATTATTTGTATTGTTTGTTTCATATTCATTCACATTCATTCAAGTCAGTTTTATGTTCAATTAAAAATGCTCTTTCTGTTCCAAAATGTTCTTTTTTTTATTAAATATATTCCACCGTATCATAAAACAAATGCCTCAAATGTGCTTTCTTTGTAAAACATTGAGGTAGAAACAAAACACAAACAAGGGCCTTCAATTAAATTTTGTTAAACTTAACGCAGTTTTAAAAGTTACTCTTGTAAAAAGGACCCTTTTGTAAAATTTTCATTTAATGGGTTATATTCAATTTAAATTTAATTAAATATAAACACATGCATTTCTTTGCGAGTATCAAACGAAACATTAAGAAATAAATTAATTCCCCACATTAGCTGAGTCCTGTGTCTAACTTGTTAAACCTACTAGTACCCCAACTACCAATACAATGATAATAAACTAACCTCGTATTATAAAGTATTCGTATGTTGTGTTAGATGGTGTAACTTTGTAAAATAAATGTTTGTGTCATGTGGGAACTATTATTTGTGTTGTAAAATAGAAACATTTCATTACTTTACCTTTTCAGTCTACATTACAATTTTAAAAATAGGATGTTCTTAAATGTTAATTTTACTTATATTTGTATTTGGCCCTGAGCTGGTAAGACTAATTACAATGGTTTTAAATTACCGTAGTCTGCAGCTCGTATCCAGTTGCTTGTCTACAACCTGGTTGTAGACAAGCAACTGGATACGAGCTGCAGACGAAGGTAATTTGAAACCATTGTAATTAAATGTTAACATCCGTAATTTTTTAATGTGTCTTCAATTCAAGCTGGTCCAACCATGGGTGGAACGGTGGCATGGAGGTGGACTAGTACCTGATCCAATTCCTGACAGGTCACTGCTATTTTCGGTCGTACCTGTACGATGGGCAAGACCGGTTCACCGTACTGCATTTATTGCCCGGGCCTTCCCGATGATGCGGAGACACCTTCTCCCGCTGTCATTTTTTAAATCTAGGAGGATTTTAATTAAAAATTGAAGGTAAGGTAAGTATTCTGAAATTGTTATCAGACCATTAAAAACCTTTTGAATAACCCAAACAAAACATCTGTTTGTCGTTTTGGGGCTTGCGTTCACAAAAGGAACGTATCTTATCTTATCTCTTAACGACCGGTCATTATCTACTGCCCGAATTCACCTCAGTATTCCGCCGCTTCCCGAGTAGTGCAGTACCTTACGTGAACTATGGTTGTGTTATATGAATTTTTAGTGTTTTTTTGTGGTTTTTAAAGTGTGTTTGAGTGAGTTAAACGTAAACAAATATAATTCTTATATACTTTTAATAGTGCTTAAGTGTGTCTTTTTTATTTGTTCAATTTTTTTAGTTTTTAAACTTTATTAAGGAAAAACTTTATTATATGGAAAAATATGAAGTAACAGTTGATATCATGTTAATATTTGAGATTTTCCTTATTGGAAAATACCATATTTAGCTGCCTTTAAGTGCCTATTCAGAGACTGTAAATATTTTTCCAAAATGGGTCATAAACTTCGTAAATCAGAAATATTTGAATTATGGTGTAAATACAAGAAAGACGAGAGGTTGGAAGCAATTTTTCACCATGTTATGAGTTTGTATGGTAATGTAGACCTAAGTGATGAGATTAGTTCACAAATAAAATATACACTAAGAAGTTTATGCCAGCAAATGAAACTGAAATGGCAAAAATGTAACAGAACGAAAGCGGTGTTTTTGAAAAATAATGAAGAATGGCTTCAAGGGGAGGTTTGTTTCCCCAACGCGAATGTTGATAAACCTTCAACATCCGGTGAAACATCTCATGGCAGGCCTCAAATAAGGTTTTCTGACTGCAGTGACAAAACTAAACGAAGAAAAGTTAAAGAACTTGTAGAAGGTATAACGCCGGAAAAAATTGCTGTGGCAGCTGAAGCCAAACTTTTGCAGGAAGGGAAACGGGATTCAGCCGCTTTGGTTAAAGAACTATTTCAAGCATCACCACAACGAGGAACAAAAATTAAACATTGCCGAACTGAAGTTTAACCAAAGCAGACATCAATGCCACCTGATGATGCTCTTTCAATGATTATTGATGCCAATCTATCAACTCACCAATACGATATCATTAGAAAACAAGGAAATGAACTTGTTAAAAACATGTACCCCTCATATAAAGCTGTCAAGGAAGCAAAACTGCGCTGTTACCCATCCAACATTCTCATAAATGAAAACAGAGTAGAGATCCCCATTCAATCTTTAAAAGAGCATACAGCCCAGAGGTTATGTCTAGCCCAAAAAGAAGTTCTCGACGTTGTACCAGACTTGCAAGATATACGATTCCTCATAAAATGGGGATGTGATGGAGCCCAGCAGAGGCGTTACAAACAACGTTTTTCAGACCAAGAAAGTACCACTGATGAAAATATGTTTAGCTTCTCAATGGTCCCTATTCAGTTATATGGCCAGATTGGCCAATTGAAAAAAATAATATGGCAGAACCCAGCCCCCTCATCTACACGATATTGCAGACCAATTAAATTTTTGTTTGCAAAGGAAACACCAGAACTCATTGTTGGTGAATGTAAAAAAATCGAAGATGAGATTGAAACGCTTGGCCCTGTTACTGTTGAAGTAGGTGACAGTGTGTTTGTTATACAACCAGTTTTAGTTCTGAGCATGATAGATGGTAAAGTGTGTTCTGCTTTGTCCTCATACACCTCTTCTCAAGCTTGTTTTCTTTGTGGTGCTACGCCAAAAGACATGAACAAACCAAACGTCGAAAAAAATATTGACGAAAAAACTCTATCGTTTGGGCTTAGCCCTCTCCATTCCTGGATAAGGTTCATGGAATGTATATTACACATTTCATATCGATTGCCTTTAAAAGTCTGGCGAGTTATGGGCGAAGAGAATAAAAAAATTGTTCAAGACAGAAAAAAATGTATTCAGGACTCGTTTAAAAATGAAATGGGAATATTGGTGGATATGCCTACACAACAATCCGGCAACACAAATGACGGCAATACAGCGCGCCGTTTTTTTCGAAATGCAGGAAAATCATCAGACATAACAGGTGATGATTTAAGTTTAATAAAACATTTCCATGTTATTTTAGAGGCTATGAACTGCGGATTCCCTATCAACGCAGCTGCATTTGAAAGTTATACAAAAGAAACCTTGGCGATATACTTGAAAAATTACCAGTGGTACCCAATGCCCAGTTCTGTACATAAAGTTCTTTGTCATGGTGCAACAGTTATACGTTCCTGTATCATTCCAATTGGCCAGCTATCAGAGGAAGCTCAAGAATCCCGTAACAAAGACTGTCGAAAGTACCGCGAGTTATTCACAAGGAAATGTTCAAGAGTTGCTACGAACACGGATCTCCTTCACAGACTTCTTATCTCGTCGGATCCTCGAAACGGCAGAACCCCAAAAGAGGTTCAAAGAAGTCCCTGACCAGAGAAGTCATTCCACTCCTTAGTGTAGAGCCATTGGAGTTGGAATCTGATGTGAGCAACGCAGAACAGTCCTCGTCTGAAAGTGATTAGCAGGTATTTTTGAATTCCACATTATGTTTTTCGAGTACCATTTACTGTAGTTTTTAGTAGTAAAAATTTATTTCACATGTAGAATAATTAAATTCTGCCTTAATTAAAATTATAATTGGTTTAACTGGTTTATTATTTTAAATTATATAAGTAACATATTTCAGGATAAAACTTGACATGTAACAAAAATGTGTACACTATTACAGTTTGTAACTCTTTCGATTTTTTTTTTTTTGCATATTTTGGGCTAAACCATTTTGAGTTAATCATTGTAAAACAAGTGAGTAACAGGTTTTTAAGCCTCATTTTTGTTGAAACTACTTATATTTTGCAATATTTGTATAATTAATTGTCTGTAAAATAAGTATGACATTGTATTTTACATAAATTCTTTAATTAGCGTAAAATAAAAAAATAATTATTTTCCTAACATTAATTTAATGTAAAATTATTTTACATATTGTATAACGTAAAAACACTTCAATATTGTAAGTTTACAGATTTTCAAAATGTTAGGGTTATTAGAGACTTGTAGATTAAATGCACGGATTTATGTTATTTTTCTGTTCTGTTAATTGCTGCTAACAAACAATTATTTTAACATTATAACTTTTTCTGGACTAATAAATCACTAAAACTAAATTGTAATACACTAAATTACATTCAAAATCAAGAATTCAAGTGAAATAAAATTATTTAAAATATTTACGGCTGAGAATTAATTTTGTCCTCCTACATTGGTAAAGTGACACACTGTGCACCGTTAGGAAGGGCAACGCCTGGAGGTCACGCAAACTTCTGGTGCGTTTTCAGTGACTAGGCCTGCCAAAAGATCTTAAAGGATGAGGACTGCTGAGATTGTTTTTGTCACAGTGCGTCCGGGGCACCCTCCTTAGAAAACCGCTGGACCGCTAAGCGGCTCAGACCCCTGACGTGCGGCTGGTCAAGGAGTGAGACCAATGGGCTTAGGCTAATTTAGGCGTAGCCTGATGTAATGTGACAACAAATTCCAGACTAGATTCCTAAAGAGTAGAGGAGAGTTTTTAGTGGGTATACCCGTTTTTTAGGGGATTCCCACACTACAGGCTGGCCCCTGTGTGCGTAATGCATTTTTCCTGCCTCTCCCTCAACAAAAAGGTGTCTTCAATGTGTATGTACCAAAAACGTTATATTTCCGATAGACTACATCTCAAAATTGAATAATAGTGCATTTTTTTCCTTAACAAAATCTGTAAGAAATGTTTGTATGGAGGAAAAAAGTTCATCCTCTTCATTCTAATACAATCCTTATACACCAAATATTTTTCACACTACATACACCAAATATTAAGTCCAGTAGGTTACCACTTAAGATAGCCGGATCATATATAAAAAATCTAGAGCAACAAACTTTAGATCAGATTCCACACAAGACGAAGGGGAAGACAAAGTAAGCCAGCTGGATTTATGGTCTTGTAATGAAAAACTGCGCCGTTATACACCACACTACACCTGCCGCCACGCCGCGCCGCCAATTCTGCCGGGACTGAGAATACCGTTTCGATCACTTATGGATTTGATAAAAAAAAACAGCAACTCTAGCAATTTATAAAATACAGTCAGATACATTTAGCGGTATGTATGAGAAATAAGCGTCTCAGAAAAATGATCAGCATTTCAATATCTTTGAGGTCAGAGGTGTTTGTTGTTTTGTATAATTTAGGCTACTTGTTTAGGTTATTTGTTATAAAGAGAACATTTTTTATATATCACATCAGAACCAGGTGCCAGATATTACTAAATTGAGTGAGATACCATATATATATTATTATTATTATACTAGCTCTGGCGTTTTAAACCTACCCTAAAATACACCATTGGGGAAAGGAATAAATACATTACGAATCAATGAGTCCACTTACCATAAAGACGTTTTAGTTTTAGTTTTCTTCAGATAACTTAGTATAACTTTAAGTAGGTTTTCAAAGTTTTAAATAATCTGAATGATTTTTCCTGTTGAAGAAAGTATTTCTTACAACTTTCGTAATATGTCGAATATAACTACTTCCAGGGCTAAAATACTTTGGAACGAGTAGTCCTATTATATTTTAGGAAAATTAATTTACGAGTTAGCTATGAAACGAAACAAAACCACTTGCTCAACTATCAATTTACAACAATATCAGCAATATGAAAATTAAATTAGCTGTTGTCTTTGACGATGAACTGTTATGAAAATGGCAACCGTCCTTTTAAAAGATAGTGTTTTTATTCAAACGTTTTCGATTGTATCATCGAACAACTGAAATTTGTTGATTCAATAATACCTTGTTTCATTATATTAAATAAATATTAACAGAGGAATTAATTATTTTTGTCATATATTACCACTTTTCTCTATTTAAACTTGAGGAAAAGGTCAAATACCTATTACCTTGTTGAAGTGGAGAAAAATGTTCATGTTTACGAAAAGAATGAATTCCTCTGTTATTCTTGATTCAATATTAATAACTAAGGTTTAATTTAAATCTGAATAAAGTGGTTTAGCTTTTATGTCTCTTGCAAGTTTTTTGTAAACTTAACGGATTTCATGAAAGGCATCGAAATATTTTTAACAGACGTCATTTTTAAACGGTCGATTAATGTTGTTTAGGTATAATTTTTCACAAAGATAGAAGTAATAAGACAAACATGTGTGCAGGATATCTACGCTTTACTTCAAACCGCTTAGGAGTTATGTTTAAAATATGTTTTTAAAAAATCTTCTTAATAAAACAAATTTGAAAGAAACGAAACAACATCCCCGGTGTCCGGCAAGCCTGAGACAAGTTAAACCTGCACGATTTACGGCCTTGCAATGAAAAACTGCGTTGTTATATGCCTGCCGACACCCAACCGTGGTCTTGTGATGGGTTATCATGTGGTAAATGAAAATCAAGATCCACCAAAGATTGTTTTTTGTTTCAAAACATTTATTGATTATGCCTTAAATAAAATACTAGATATATCATCATAATTTTGCTCTAATATGAATGAATTCCATGTAGTTTTTAGGTCTCCGCGCAATTATTAAAGACTAATTGAAAATGTTTCCACTTTCACTAGTTTAACGCAGTGTGCCTTAAAAGTAAAACTTTTTTAATCTTTTTTTATATTTATTTTTTGAGGCATTTGTGCTCTTTATTAAAATATCGATTTGCACTTGGGTACTAAGATCACATATAAGTTCATTTAATATGCATAATTATCGGGGTATGGGTGTAAAAAGTAAATTTTTTCTCTTCTAAGGGGTTTGCTAAGGGCATGTCTTTTATTGTAGATTATATTCACAAAACATATAACTACTTGATCAGATGTTCTTTGAATACTGTTCTAAATTCTTGAAAAATACTGTTTTCAAGAGTAGTTTTTGAAACATGTTTATGTTTTTGATTTTTTTCTTCCCTCTGACCTCTTCAATCTACAATTGTATACTAATCACAATTCTTTAAAAATCTTTTATTGATAACTATTATATGTGACTGGCTCATTAAAGCATACTAGGGATCGCCCACTGTTAAAAAAATCACCAAATTCAGATTACATTTGGCCAGAAATTCAGTTGATCTCGAGCCAATTAGTTGTAATGATTCAATCAATCACCCTTCTTCCATATCATTAACATTGAAACTCTGAAGGCCTGTAGGGCGTAGCCCTGGTTGCCGATGTAAATTGTAATGGGATTCTGCTCATCTACAGCAATATACCTTCTAACGGTATGCACGGATTTCTTCTATGATGCACACAAGCTGAGAAAAAAGGAGGAAACGAAACATGCTTGCCTATTAATATTAAAGTATATGAACTTTCCAATCTAGGCCCCAAGAGTAATTTATATGCCTTAAAAACACCCTTAAATTAAGGCATTTAATAACATAACGCTTTGAAGAAGGAGTTGATCAAAGCTAGAGATCAAATTAATCAACTAACTATAGTTATTATTTCAATAGTTAACTTTACTCGTAGTTAGGGCCAGTTTCTTTTTTGGGTATTTACAATTATCTCAATAGTTTTGACAGATTAAGTATAGAAAATGTAGTTGGAGGCTTGTGCTTGAAAAAATTAAGCATACAATAGGGTCATACAATAACTTTTTAGTTAACACCTATTAGAAGTAACCATTACAAATAGTAATTTCCTTTATAATCATAAAGAGTATATTTTAACCTGACAATCGCCGCACTCAAGGCGATGTCTTTCGTCTGAGTTGGCGAGCAATGCCACAATGTTGTTCGTCAGTTACAGGGGTGTTCTATCCAGGGACAGAGGGCATGACGCTCAGAATAGTGTCCTTGATTGGTTGTCGATTGAGATTGCACAATTCGGCCTACGTTAACTGTCAATCGACTGTCTCAGAGTAGGCGGCCTGTTGTCTTTTTATTAAAAAATTACTTAAATTTTGAACCTTAAGACTCTTAAATATCAAACTGTATACGTCAGATTAGACCCAATTGGAATTACAGTGGAATAAATAAGACACTATTTGTTTCAATAAAACTGCACAGCTTAACAGTCAACAACTTCAGCTTCTACTAAATATGTGGAAATGTAAAGTACTGATATAAAAATAATTTTTCTGAAACAGAATATTATTTACATTTTTACAAAAGATGGATAGGAATTATGAAAAATAATTGTAATTAAAAACAAAAGACAACATTGTATCAAAGTTATTTGCTGTTAAATGTCATATATTGTGACTAACCTTAATATGAGTTTACAGATGGGTACACCGAAATGTCTAACAATTGTCTTGTGATGTTGTTATAAATGTTGTTGGCTCACGGTTGTCCGTTTGTGTTAGGTCTGTCTCGTTCAGCTGTCACTTGGGAAGGCGTTGCTGGCTGCGGGCGTCACTCCGTCTTGATTTGATTCATTTCAAAATTCAGCGTGTGTAAAACTTAAAACTGGTTAAGAAAAGATTGCATCACATAGCGTCCGTATTCTCATTATTAATGTATTTTATGTTTGTATCAGATTTTTTAAATCAGTTTGTAAATTAATTGTTGGCTTGTCTATTAACATTTTTTTCCTAAGTTCCAGCGTTGTAAGAAATGCCATAGAATTTGAAAAACTTAAGTATACTATGAAAATTATGGATTTTTTTTAAACGAATTAGTGATTTACCTGGTTCTTTAAAATCTCAATCGCTTTTCCAGACAGACGGCAACATTTCATAAGAGATTAATTTGCTCCATTATATCTTTGGCTTTTTCTGCGATTGAAGATTTTTTTTTTTATATTGTTTGATCTCGGTATTAAACTTTAGAGTTATATTTAAATGCACTCAATAGTATAAACCTAACAAAAGTAGTCTCATTATTCCTCCATCAAACTTCAAACGTTCCATTAGGCAAAATTAAAACAAATGCTGAAAACTGTGAATATGTGCAGTTCGTAGTTTATGGAATCATTTATCTCTAGGACGAACTGACTAAGCATGCGACAATGCAGTGGGGCAACAGTCAACAGTGTCTTATCTCACCTGCCGGACACCATCTTCGGACAATGAGGCGGACAACTGTTGCTGACGGCTAATACCTACAATTAAGAGTCATCTTCACCCCTGAGCCAGTAGCCCATTGTTGTGCAGACGGCAATGTTAATCATACGGCTTTTAGTGCAAAACATGGTATTGCATTCCCCTGTTTCGGACGCCGTTTTTCAACAGATTTTCTTTAAACTTGGTAAGTGTTTAGTTGAATAGTTATATTAGGTCTCTCATACCTCGAAATTTTGAAAAATTAACAAATATTACTCTTTGGGACGTAGCAAAGTAACTCGATTTTCCTCAGTAATATTTCAAAATTTAGTAAAATTTTCAAAATTTCGGGATATGAGGGACCTAATATAACTATTCAACTAAACACTTACCAAGTTTAAAGAAAATTGGTTGAAAAACGGCGTCCGAAACAGGGGAATCAAATACCATGTTTTGCATTAAAAGCCGTATGATTAACATTGCCGACTGCGCAACAATGGGTTACTGGCCCAGGGGTGAAGATGACTCTTAAAGAATACGTACATAAAATGAGTAACTTTTACATTGGTACTTTTTAACCCAAAACTGTTATCAACGGTAAAAACTAAATTAGGAATCTCCTCTTTTATTTTTTATTTGTTTCAACAACAAAATGCAAATAAAGTAATGCAAAGAAAGACGATATAGACTTTTATAATGTTTCGTTTACTGGAAGAACAACCGTGCAGACAATACCTGCTGGCGTGGATAGCAAGGGCTATAAATGTCTTCTTTTTCATAGTCTGGAGCAGAGTATTGTTAGAGCTTATAATTTATACCATGATTTACTTGAGTTTTCTTTGACCAACAACATAAATCCACTCTGTGGAGAATCGAACACATGTTTTATGGGATATTCGATCCAATAAATACAAAAGCCTCGAAGGCACTATTCTGCTCTTGAGTTTAAGTGAAATAAGTTCTCTCTTGACTTTTATCCAATGTAACATAGCAAAGTTTTTATTTTAATAGTTTTATATTCACTTCTTTCGTCAATCCATGTGTAGTTTGTATATAATTTCTTTTTGTTTATTTATAATCCTGTTATCAAATCTTCATAAATAATATAAATGTAAGAAACATAGAGTTTTTTTTTTATAAACATCTCTTATAAAAAAACTCTGAGTTAGAGGAACGCAAAACGTGTTGGATACAGTTTGCATATGGGTTGTTCTTCATAAAGACCAGTCAACTTCCTCTTTTTAAGACTTGACAAAACCATCGTGTTAAAAGCAACCAATAGGTTACATTAGGATTCCAACTACAAGATAACTCAAGGGAATCGACTAGTTAGTAAACGATGGTACACAAACTTTAACAAAAATAAAGGTGTACATAAGTGAAGCCCTTGAGAGTGTTTACCAAAGACTTCTGAATCTAAGCGTCCAACCCTTTGATCGGTTACATCCAACCGTGTTTGGGGCTTTATTGCTTTTAACTTGGTAGTGGAACTATCGACTAGTTTGCTAATCAAACCTTAGAATTGAAATAATCCAAGTATGTTTGTTTATTAACTTCATAAATTTTCATTTGATATTATCTAGTTTTGTAATGACCTTATTACATGAACAGCCCTCTATTGCCCGCCACTTGGCATATAACTCGTTGTTAGTAAAAAGGTTTGTGGTGGATTTTTCCAACGCACCATTGTTTTTTTTTCGCAAATTGATTTTGTAAAAAAATTAAAGGAATATAGGAATCTGGCTTCTTTTTAAAGTTTAATTAACCTCTATATTCGATTATGTGAAAATCGAACAGGACATATACATCAATTATGTATCATGTGAAAATCGAAATATGGCACACAAAAATAAGTAAAATTTTTTGAAAAAAAAAAAAATATATATATATAGTGTCCTTATTCTTCACTATAAGTATTCTTCCATATAGTAGTCCTTTATTTACATTTAAATTTGTACATAGTATTGAAATCGCGTATTCGCTAAAATAAATTTAATAAGTAGGCGAAAAAATTTGCTAATTTCCCTGTTCAAATAATTTAAACAATTAACTGTGAATGTTATTTCTCTTTACTTAATGAATAAAACATGCTTGCGACTTTAATAACTGTACTAGAAAATATTAGTCTTTTACATTAATGAAATACAACAGGCATAAGTATACCCACAACTGTGTCTACGGGTAAACATTTGACTGGCGCGTTATTTTTAAATTAATAAATGTTTTCAGTAATGCATGTGTTTATTATTTACTTACATGGTGGTTTTTTTTTTTTTTTTTTTTTTTTTTTTTTTTTTTTTTTTTTAGTTAAACGTTTCTTAGTGGTAATTTTGTTCATTTTCTCCTGGGAACTCTAAGCTATTTGTTCTTCCAACTCGCAGCTGGGGCCAAGTTCCTTCAATCCTACATTGACTTGACTATCCGTGACTTCAGGTCCCGCGGGCCAAGGTCCGTGTGCCCCCTTGGCCTCAGCGCCTCCCCCGGGGTCCGACCCTCCCACTCGCCGATGTCACGCGTCATCATTGTCGCCAACCCGCGACATTGAAGTGCCTGCGGTGCTCATTGTAGTCAATGCGGCTGTGACCACCTTGAACTATCAATGAATGACGGGCGGTAACTCCTCCAGCGTCAAAGTAGAATTAACGGTGGGTTAAAAACTCAAAACCATGCAGTAGTATTGAGGAATTTAAGGCTGGAAGGCTGCGAAGGTAACGCAACCAAAAATATATAGAATCGACTAGATTTGAGTCAAACTTTTAGTTTATACCTTTTAATACGTTTTGGTTTCCAGCCACCTATCCAGGAAGATCACCTCTGGGTTTCTTATTTGACCTTTGAATCATGTAACGGGTGTTTGCAAAAAGACTACGAATTAAAAATTCACATTTATTTTTCTACTACGAAAACTCTCTGATACGAGCTATATGTATGTATCGTATGGCATTCATAGCCAGCCACCAACTTCTGAAAAATATAAAACATTCTCTGGTGCATAGCACCTGCATCTAAACATTTAAAACTAAACTAAAACAAAAATTTATGATCTCTCTTTATAAAGCTAAATCCAGGGCGCTAAGCCATTGCAGCCCAGCTTCACTTGCACAATGCACAATACGGGCTCTAGTAGCAGTTAAGATAAAGGGAATTCCTTCTATAGACTTTCGAGTGTGTTAATCATGTACTTTTGTAAAAAATAATATCATTTTGCCTCTTATATACTTCGGCATTATCTTTTTATTACTGCACAAATACCCCCGTCACAGCAGACCTGCGTACAAGCGAATTTCCAGTAAAATTTGATGATTTATTCTCTTTAACCATAAATCTTTTTTTTATTCTCTGCAAGTAGGTTTGCTGCATTTGGACTTTATGATAAAATAATAAATACTATTATACTACCTTATTAAGATACATATCGAATTGTATCAAGACCTTGTATCAAGATTTGTATCATAAAAACACCATCGGGAAATGAGTACTTTTGAGGTTTGCCTCCATATGGGTGTTATAAGCAAATATAAATTAATTCTTACCTCATGAAAGTACATACCATATTTGATCAAGATAAATAGATAAAACAAAAAATGAGTGAGACAGAGTGGTTTGGTCCCAGGACAACTTTAAAACTGGTTTATACTAGTTGCGAAGTTGACATTGGGTACAGCAAACGAAGTTGTCATACTGTGGTAAGTCTTTTGGCTGTCCACTATGACAATTCCCCTTCCTTCATAATCCATTTATGTTCAAGATAGCGGGGGGGGGGGGGTTAATGCGATCTGCATGTAAGCCCCTATGGAACATATGTGGACAGCAGGGGGAGAGGAGAAATGCTATGGGCATGGAAACCCTAGCTGGAACATATGTTCAAGACAGCAGGGGGTGAGGAATGCGACAGGCATAGAAACCCCTAACTGGAACATGAGCGGACAGTCCCGTGTCTCACCCTTTTTCTTGCTTCATTATCCCATCCTTCCGGGAGCTTGCGCAAAATGCCCATTAGAGGCAGACGTGCTCAACGGTTCGGCCGGGGTCTCCTTATCCACCAATAACAACAAACAAAAATAGAGTGGATTGTTGATTTCCCATAAGAATAACGTGGGTAAAATTTTTATTGTTTTTAGTTTCTTCGTTACTGGTAAAGGTAGGTTAAACATTACATATGCTTGTTTTTTAGCTCCTTTTCTGGTTAAAATTGACAAATTTTGAAATATTGGTAATAAATGCCAAAAACCATTTTTGACCAGTTTTAAACCCCATAAAACCCCGTTACCATGGTATGATCACCCTGGTTTTCGAAATTAATCTGATGATTGCTGCCAAACACCTCTGTACAAAATTTTCGATAATTATCGTGTTAACTGATATACAAAGTTGAACGAACGTTGTTTCTTGCTTCTGGGACCTCTAAACGAAAAAGTATCATGGTCCCAGGCTTAGAACTTACCATGACTGCTACCGTAATAGCGTATTCCCTATAGGAAATTTCTTTAATATTAGATTGAATTAAACTAAAGATTTAGTTTTTAATAAATAATTAAAGTAACTGTAATAATAATAAATAGCCAGTAAAATCTGGATGTCAACGGAAACTTAAAAAAAACTTAATTTGTTTTAAATTGTCTATAAAACTATCCAAGCGATAAAATGTTTTTATGCAACAGGTGATAGACTGCAGTTTCACTAAAGTATTACTTGCAGCAAAAGGTAGGCTTTTTTAATTTTGTTAGAATTTTTTTATATACCACTAAAGGAAAGTTTGTTCTGAGAAGGAAAATCAAAAGCAATGAAATCAAACTAATTTTGCAAATATGCATTAAAAATATACCAGAATCCAACAACAACAACTAAAGAATAATATCATACCACTACTATTGTTATTTAAGTATATGGTGTCCGTCCTAAAGTGTTCCTGATAAATCCCTCTTCCAAAATGCTGTACTAAAACTTTATAGTAGTTTATCACAATCGTACACAATATTAGTAGTGCGAGAACAGAATACCAAAAGAAAAATTAAGAATATGGATAATACATAACATATGTAACATAACAAGTATATGAATGTAATAAACATGATAATGACAGATAAAAGTTTAGTTTATTGAATTAGTGTTCTATCGATGTAAAATCAAATTTAAATACGAATTCTACATTTACCTAATTTATGGTCATCAAGAATATTATTGATTTCTATTAAAATTTCAATTCTATGGATATGATTTTGTTCCATTTTTAACCTCTAAGCCGACGTGCACTCGGGTGTGCAATGAAGTATAAGAGGTACACAAAGGAAAGGGGAAGGAGAGGGGAGGAAGAGAGATGTTGACATTCCCCACTCTCCTGGATATCATTATTATTACTGGTGAGAATTACAATAATTGTGATCGACCACGACTCCACTAATGCCACATTCGTGCCGAGTTTGGGCAACGTATAAGGGACTGCTTCACTGTCGATTGCAATAGTTCTGGCCATCTGCTCACACATACATGTCAAATGGCGATCCAAGTTTATATGAAGAAAGAATCCCTGGATTCAGTTTTAAGATAATTTGTTTAACGGCGAAAATTTTGAATTTAAACATTTCTTAAGGCTAGGAATATATTATTTGAAGATCGATTTTTAATCTGTTGAATAACTAAATCCGTTTTATACACAAAATATATTACTGGTCTTATATACAATTATGTAATATTTCTTTCACTGAAATATAGCCTTATAAAGGCTTTTAGGTTTCTTAAAAACTATTTAGAAAAATCTTTTAATTTTGGCCGTAATCTTCAACATGAGTTGTATTACCCAGTTATATTCACTATCGATCGGCAGAAAACACTTATCTTGTAAAATGTTGTACCCAGGTGGGGGTTGATTGGAAATATATCTATATGTAAACGAGCTACTTGTCATTCAACCAGGCACATCTAGCCGAGCCAATCATAACTGTAGTGTATTATGTAACACAATGTGTTATGCCATTAATAGTTATGATAGTTCCAATAGGAGTGCAGGTCAATTTGAAACGATGGATACTTATTCAGATTCATAATTAATACCGTGTAATTTATACCTACAATTTTCATTATTTAAAGTAAAAACGAATTTATAATGTTTTTATGATAGTTCAACAATTACATAGAAAAATCTTCATTTATTTGGATGATAATTAGAAAAGGTGAAGCTAACGCGCTTGTACTGTTCATCTTGGGTATAATTTACCTTCACAGCATTTGAACGCTTAATATTTAGTGGTAAAATATTTTTAACCGATTACGTAAATTGCAAAAACCTTGCTTTAGGCCCGTTTATGGCGAGGAGATCGTAAATGGTTTACGATAAGCAGAATCGCAATCACTGTTCAGCTACAATTAAAAAGACATATAGAAACTGAGTTATAACTGTTAAAAATAGGAAATTAAAAAAAAGATTTCATTATTCAAATATTACCATAGCTATACTAACTTCAAACAGTAGTATAACTGGTGTTCCAGGACACCCATACACCCCTTTTAAATTTTACAGGATTATTATTTTTTTTTTTCACAAAAACAGATTGTGCCATTATAGGTAAAACCCGTTATGCTCTATCGATTTACACTAATTTCAAAGTACAGTGTATACCAGAAGTAACGTTTACAGACCGAAAGTAACTAATTCTAATTATAAACCCTCACTTTTTAGGACATTTTTAGATTCTATAGTGAATTTAAGTGTAACTTAAACTCACTTAACTTTACTATTTAATGTGTACTCTAAATCTAACGGTTAAGGAGATAATGGCGTTTAAAGTTTCGCTTTTTCCCATAAGAATTACACAAGAAAATTCAACACCCGAAATCTCCGAGTTATCTCAGAAAATTTTCAGTTAAACATGTCCCAACATAAAAATATCTTAAACTCTCATTTTAAACAATTTTTCATCATAAATTATAAAATTTTTTCATAAATGATTTTACTTTTATAATGATATATAGAAAAGTAAAGTAAATTATGTGATAACCGGTATTCTACGATAAAAAATGATTTATAATGAAGTTGTAAGTCATTTTCATGGTTTAACAGTTCCCTTTAACGTTAAAGTTTCAGAAAAGACTGAGGTGAAATTTTTACCATGTTATTTTTAGAGGAAAACTAAACTTTAGACGTCATTATCGTTAGAATTATTAGGGTACACATTAAATTGTAAAGTTGGTTTTAGTTTACGTGTAAAATATAAAAACCCCATAAAAGGTAGGGGTTTTTATTTAAAATTATTGAATTCTAGTCTGCAAACGTTACTTCTGGTAATAATGTACATTAAAATTGGTGTCAATCGATGGAGTGTTACTGTTTTGTCTATCATGGAACTATTCGTTTTGTGAAAAATTAATTCTGTAAATTTTATAAGGGTACATGTGGTCTGGGACACCCGGTATAATTTTATTATTGTGTTTCAGAATATTCAATATTTTGTAAGTTAAATAGTTTTACATGTAAAAATCAACCTCGTACTAAGAAATCAAAAGTGAACCAAACAAATCAGTTATAAAGTTATAAAATACATGATTTAACAAAATTCACACTTAATAACTACAATGTTTGGTTTCACACGTGTAAGAGTAAATATTTTTTTCATTGACCGATATTTGTTCGATATACATATCTATTACTCAGTAATGTATATACAGTATGTGCCACACAATGTGAGCGCTACAAGACGCGCACATAGCGGCGCGGTGGAGCGCAACGCTTCTGTTATCTCCAACCTTGTCTCAAATCCGCATTGCAGCCTACCGTCCTGTAAACTTCTCTTATCTTCTCTAAACCAACTGATCCAACTCGATGGTTTTGTTCTTTCTCTTATTGTGTTTTCTGTGGGTTTTTTATATTCAAACAAATAAGACATACCAAGTTTCTAAAAAATAAAATAATAAAATCCAATTATTATAACACTTCCTGTGTTTAAATGGTGCTATCGATGGTTTTTAGCCCTTATTACATAATAATCGGTTTAAAACCTTGATGACATTATTTCAAGAGTAATATTCTGAAATTATTTGCCTGTCTCGTCTAAGTCTTCAATGGCATAAACTTTGGGCCTCTCATGAAGATACGACCTATTTATTTTACTAGAGAACTTTTAAGAAAAGATAAATTATCAAATGATATTTCACTGATTAGAAGCAAGACCATTAAAGACGAAGAGTAAACTAGCCAAGCAAGGTGATCATTTAGCCTCCTCTCTATTCTATTGCATGTATGTATGGATGTAGCTTTGCACATTGTAGAAAAATGCATGTATAATAAACTTGAGTTAAATATTTAGGGAGTACGGATTGTCATTTACGGGTTTAATTTTTTTCAAACCATTTTAGCTGAAAACAAAAGCCAATATAATTGTTAACTAGCTGTTTCCCGTCACGGCTTCGCCCGTGATTGAATTTATTTTTTAGGTAGGCCTAATAAAATCTTTAAAAGAGCAACAAAATCTTTTTCCTTAAGAAATACATTGAAAGAACAAAGTAGTGTGCTCTGAAGTGAGTTGAGCTCTGAAAGAATTTTGCAAAACATTTTCTTAATGAAACCAATGAGCAAATAGGAACGACCAAGTCAAATTTCAACCCTGTAGGCCCTACAGTCATTTTGAAATCATGTGGGGCGCAGCCCTAAAGAACATCAAAAGCTATATTTGCAAAACTGTTTCTTAGTAAACGCCTATTAGCAAAACGGAACATAAACATTAAATTTCAACACCGTAGGATCTATGGTAATTTTGAGTATCCGTGGAAGGAGCCCCTGGATTGATTTTTAAGTCCTATGGGCGGAGCCCTAAAGAACTTCGAAAACTATATTGCAAAACCGTTTCTAAGTGAGCACCTATTGGCAAAACGAAGCATTTACGTTAAATTTTAATCCCTTAGGATCTACGGTAATTTTGAGGTTCTGTGGGGTGGAGCCCTAAAGTAAATTTGCTAAATTGTTTCTTTGTGAGCAAATATGAGCAAAGAGGAATGTCCATGTCAAATTTCAACCTCGGAGGGCCTAAAGTAATTTTCAAGTCCTGTAGGGCAGAGCCCTAAAGAACTTCGAAAACTATTTTGAAAAACCGTTACTTAAAGAGCACTCATGAGAAAAGAGGAACGTCCATGTAAAATTTCAACCCCGCGAATGCCCTAAAGTAAGTTTGAAATCCAGTGGGGCGGAGCCTTTAAGTGCTTTAAAAACTATATTTGCTAACCCGTTTCTTAGTGAGTATCCATGAGCAAAGGAAATCCTCCATCATTATCCACAACCCCGTGGGTCCAAGAGGAATCTGGAAGTCCAGTGGGGCGGAGCCAAAAAGTGCTTAAAAAACTTTATTTGCAAAACGTTTCTTAGATAGTACCTATGAGCTAAGAGAATCGTCCATGTCAAATTTCAACACGTAGGCTATACAGTAATTGTGAGCTTCTTTGGGGCGGAGCCCTAAAAACAATTTCAAAATGCATATTTGCAAAACCGTTTCTTAGTGAGCACCAATGAGCAAAGAGGAACTTCCATGTTATAAATTTCAACCCCGCAAAGGTCCTAAAGTCATTTTGAAATCCAGTGGGGCGGAGACCTAAAGTGCTTTAAAAAGTGTATTTGCAAACCCATTTCTCAGTGAGTACTCATGAGCAAAGAGAATCCATAATGTTTCAACCCCGTGGGCCATAGAGTAATTTGGAAGTTCAGTGGGGCGGAGCCCTAAAGGGCTTCACACACTATATTTGCAAAACATTTATTAGATTAGATAGATAGTACCTATGAGCTAAGAGAATCGTCAATCGTCCATGTCAAATTTTAAAACGTAGGCTATACAGTAATTGTCAGCTTATTAGGGGCAGAGTAATAAACAATTTCGAAAACTATAATGGCAAAACCGTTTTTTAATGAGCACCCATGAGCAAAAAGGAACGTCTATGTCAAAAAATTTCAACCCCACGAATGCCCTAAAGTAATTTTGAAATCCAGTGGGCGGAGTCTTAAAGTGCTTCAAAAACTATAGTTGCAAAACCGTTTGTTTGTACCTATGAATATTAAAAAGTATGTAGTAATAAAATACAAAATAAAGTAAATGCACTTAATTCAACCAAAGTACACTACACTAAAAATAATTGTACCATACATCACTCTATCAGAAAACAAATCTTGACATATACAAACATAAATAATTATTATATCTCACAGCTTGTTGTTACTTCTAAAATTATAAGCATTTTCTTGAATGAATTATCATGTGGCAGATATAAACAAACCTAATTCAATTTCCATAATCATGAGTTAGAATACAAAAATGTTACTTCCATAAGAATAACATGGTAACTATGAGAATATTAATATGAAAATAGTCAGACTTTCCTATTTTAAGCCTAAAGAATGAGTATACCAAATTTCAGCACTCTAGCTAGTCGGGAAGTTGGAGACTTAGTGAAATTATGATTGCCTGGGCTACGCCTCATACAAAACTATAATTAACCATGTGAAATCATTTTATGTACAAGATAACTGAGTACACGTAATTATGATAGTAAACAGTTTGCTAAGAAAATAGGAACAAAACAAAAGCTATACCAGGAACAAGCGGCCGTGAACCTGACAGGCCTTGGTCTCTTTTGCTATGGTTGGTAGGCGTAATTATGCTGATTTCCCATTCATATATTCTAGACATAAATGTATTACTATATCCTGGTAGGCGTCATTTTGAGCTTTGCCGTGAGAATTTTTTTCGTGAGAATTTTTTTCGTGAGAATTTTAATTTCCACCTAATATATACCTACGACTGATATATACTAGACGAATGTAATGATATTTTAATTAAGAAATAAATAATATTCACACAATGTTAACACAGTATACACACACAGTGGTGTTCACAAATGCTTCATTAGATTCTAGTCGTTTTTATTTCACCTATCTTTTATCTTATACCACTGAGAAGTACATATGTTTAAAGAATATTGTTTGATATTGTTTGTTTATAATCAAGTGGTCACTAGTCGTTTATACCAATGTATTAGTTATACGTTTTTTTAATGGATTGAGTGTAAGAGATAAGCTTCGTATTTTTTAATAGGACCAATATTTTTACATTGATAGTTGATTAGCGATCAGTTCTGTAGACATGTTACAGCAATAGTTGCTCCTACAGCTTGAGAAAGACGTAGGCAATCTCGTTAAGACTTCACCTCAGAGGCACAAGCGAGTTCCAAGATTCATGAAATATAACTTCTCGACAGGTCGATTGATCGTTCTTATAAAGATGTATTGGCTCTTCAAATGGCAACCACGTCCTACCAGACCTTACTACATGCGATTATTTTCTTTTATCAATCGGGTACTATACTTAAACATTTACTGATTTCATCGGTCTCTATACAAGCTCATAAACTTACAAAATTAAATATTTAGATAATTTGACATTCCAAACATTCTGAGATTTTACAAGGCCACGGGGAAACATGATCGGGTAAAAAAAACATTAAATCTTTTGCTCAGTTTACCCCAACAAAAAAATTTTGTAGCTCGGATCCACGGAGTCGATGTGACAGTCGTGGTCCGGATCTCATCGTGTGCACGTCGTAGCGCTGCCACTATTTTACTCGGTATTAGTTCAAATTTAAGTTTCTTACGAAACATAAAATAAAATAAACTATTTCCGCTTTTGGTTCGGTGTACGGACAAACTCTGAGGTGTATATTGCAATTAGTACAGCACAATAGAGACCCAGTCAACACAGTCCAGTTGATTATCAGGGAGACTGTTTTACCAGTCCTGTCGATGCATAGACGATCAGTGAGCTAATATTACATGGAGAACAACACACTAGTGACATGATAAACACTGAAGTATCAATATCAGTTTAGTTGATTATCAGGGAGACTTTGTTACCCGTCCTCTTGACACAAGATCAATCAATGAGGTCATATTACATTTAGAAAAACACAATAGTGACACGATCAACACTGGAGTACCAACAGCAGTCCAGTTGATTATCAGGGAGACTGTTTTACCAGTCCTGTCGATGCATAGACGATCCGTGAGCTAATATTACATGGAGAACAACACACTAGTGACATGATCAACACTGAAGTATCAATATCAGTCCAGTTGATTATCAGGGAGACTTTGTTACCTGCCCTCTTGACACAGTTCTATCCATGTGATCTATTACATGTAGAAAAATACACTGTGAGGCAGTCAACACAAGAGTATCAACAACATTCAGTTGATCATAAAGGAGATTGTGTAAGCAGCCAATTTCGATGCAATTTAGAAATATTAGTGAACTTATTCTGACAATTAATAAAAAAAACAATCCGTTGTTGAATATCCCATAAAATGTATTATAGGCTGTTTAGTGATGCTTGAGTTGCTTGTTTTTCACCAACCAATGTTTGTTTTTTACGTCCATGCGCCAGAAACAAAGTAATGCTAAAAAAATAGTTCCTGCTTCAGTAATACTGTGTACGGAAAAATTCACCATTCCATTAAAATAAAAAAATACAATAAATAATATAAAAAACAAACTTATCACAAAATTTGTAAAGTATGCAGTTAATATTCGTAAATTGATAGATGCGTTATATAAAACTTTAGCAAACAATTTTAGCGAATTTCTCAATAGGGAATACGCTATTACGGTAGTAGCCATGGTAAGACCTAAGCCCGGGACCATGTTACTTTTTCATTTTGAAGTCCCCAGAAGCCAAAAACACAGTTCGTCCATTTTCGTATATATGTACCTGTTAAATTTTAATCCCTTAGGATCTATGGTAAAGATGGTATATATATATATATATATATATATATATATATATATATATATATATATATATATATATATGTAATATGGTATATATATTCTATATATATATATATATATATATATATATATATATATATATATATATATATATATATATATATATACAATAATAATTAAAAACTTCATTTCAGGAACATAAACTGCTATATTTCGTCAAATTTAATGACTTCATTAAGCAGAAAACACACATTTTAAAATCAAATAAAAAAAAAACCAAAAAAACTAATATAAAAACTAGAAATACTAGGAACATTGTATAAATATTTACATTTTTGGGAATTTTAGTCAACAAAGTCACATGTATAAAAATTATTTGATTTTATATTAAATTCAGCCCATCAGGAAATTTGCTTTTTAATACTATCTGATGGGCTTGTTCAGATATCTTTAAATTCGTTCTATTAAAAATTTCATTTGCTTCCTCTTTAATTTTCTTCAGTCCAGTCAACTGGAAACAAATTTCAAATTTTTCTTCATTATGTGACAGGACATGCTTCACCACCGGTTTATCAGGTTCTTTATGGACTACACTGAATCTATGTCCCGTCATTCGTACTCTTAAGTTGTTCCCAGTTTGTCCGACGTATTGTTTGTTGCAAAGTTTACAATCAAGTTTGTATATGACATTTTTTGTATCACAATTTATATTTCCCTTTACAGGAAAATTGTTTCCTTTTTCTGTACTTATAAATTGTGACTTATTTGTCATAATATTACAAGTGCATGGGGCACATCCAGGTTTGGGCTTTTCTTCTGGAAATTTTTGTTTGCTTAACATATTTTTTTAATTACTAGGACGTTTGAATACAACCCTGGGAGACCTGGAGAAAAGAGTGTTTGTTTCGGGCGAGGATTCTAAAATCGGGTAGGCGGTTTTCATTATGTTATTAATCTTGTGCAAACCGGGATAAAACTTAGTAATAAACTTGGGGTCATTAGAAATGTTTATTTTAGGAATGTCTCTTTTATTCTGCTTAAACTGTTTTTGCAACATTCTTTTGGAATAACCCCTGTCAGTTAATGCATGTGCTAATTTAATTTCCATAGTCTTTGAAATCTGATTCATTGCTACGCAATCTTTTTGCTCTTTTAGTGAGACTTTTAGGAATAGATTTTTTTACTTTAAGTGGATGGCAACTTTCAGAGTGTAGGTACTGCATTGTGTTTGTGGTTTTTAAATGGATTTTAGTTTTAAGTGCATTGCTTTCTTTGAAAACGTCTACATCTAAGAATGTAATTTGTTTGGTAGAAAAACTCCAAATTTAAAAAAGTAGAAAAAAGTAAATTTAAGTGGGAAGAAGTTGTTCAAATCCTCTAAAAAATTTTGCATCCATGCCATTCCATATTCCCAAATGAAAATACGTCATCAATGTACCTAAGCCATATTTTTTGTTTCAATCTTTGGGAGTTCAAAAAATTAGTTTCAAAGACGCCCATGAATAAATTTGCATAAGCAGGGGCCATACGGGTGCCCATCGCTGTTCCTTTTTTTGTAGATAATTGGTGTTCTTTAATCTGAAGGCGTTCATTTTTAACACTTTAGTAGCTAGTGCGATCAAGAAATCGGTAGACGGAGTGGTCTAATTCCTTTTTTCTAAATAATATTTCATAGCAGATAACCCGTCCTCATGGGAGATATTTGTATATAATGATTCTACATCCACGGTAACTAAAATAGAACTTTCATCTATTGGTTGATTAACTGTTTTTAATATCTCTAGGAAATGAAAAGTGTCTTTTATTTATAAGACGGCAATTCTTTAACAATGGGCTGAAGATTATCATCTACATATGCATAAATTCTTTCTGTAAGACTGCCGCAGTTGCTAACAATAGGTCTTCCTGGAGGGGGTCTTTGGTCCTTGTGTATCTTTGGCAAAGTGTAAAATACGGGGGTTTGAGGCTGATCTGGTGTAAGAAGATTGATACACTCTTGAGACAGGTTTTCTTGTGGACCGTGAGTCTTTAAAAACCGTTTGATGTCTTTGTTGAATGATCCAGTTGGATCCTTTTGTAAAGCTTCATAAACCTCAGCGTTGTTTAGTTGTCTATTGGCTTCTTCTATATAATCATTGATATCTTAAATTACTATTTTGTCTCCTTTATCAGCAGGTAGTATTATAATGTTTTGGTCTAAGATTTTTAATTGCATTAAATTCTTCCTTGGACAAGTTTTTCTTAATTTTTTTCAAGGTTTATGTGGAATTCTGGGCATGATATATTAGAAATAAGAACGGTTATAAACTGTTCGATGGGATGGTCAGGGGGCAACATTTCTGGTTCCCAACCTGATGGTTCTTTGAATTTAGAAACATATTTTGGCAGAACTTCACTATTGTTTGAAATGTGGTCTTGCTTTTTCTGCGAGAAAAAATGTTTCAATCTAATCTTTCGCGCAAATGCAAGAACATCTTCTACTAACTCTATTTGGTTGAATGTAGGAGTTGGGCTAAAAGTTAGACCTTTGGATAAAACTGAATGTTCTGCATCACTTAAATTGTATTTAGATAGGTTTTCTATGTTGGTGCCCTTTAACATTTTACGTTTCGAAGAAATCATCAACTTATCAACTTTTGTATTTTTTATCAATTCATTATTTTTCTCAAGTAAATTGGGGTCATTTGGAAGATTTTGATAAATATTATCATCCGTTTCAGTCATGTTATGTACACAACCGTCATCAAAGTCTATCTTATTTCTAGTTTTTAATTTTTTCAATTTTTTACTCAGGATCTTCTTTTTTGAGTTGATAAAATGATGAGACCTATCAAGTATGTCATTTACTTGGTTTAAATAAACTTGGTTTACATATGGATGACTATTTATACTATCAAAAGTTGGAAATAAAATTGCATTATGTTCTTGGACCTGTTTTTTGTAAGATTTCAAGACTATATGAGATAGCTGAATACTTGTATTAAATGCAAACTGTTCCACTTCTTCATGCATAAAGGGTGGTATAGCGGATAGAGGAAATTTTGGTTAAAGACCCTTCGGTGCAATACCACTATCTAAGCATTTTGATATGAACCAAGTGTGACACTGTATATGAGCAATCTTTTTGGCAGGGAACTTATAGGTTTTCATAAGATGGAACGTTCAGAAGTCGTTATCCATGAGTACTGGGGTCAAGATTGAAATCCAAATAAAAATCAACAATGAAAATTCAGCAACAAAATACTTCAACATCAAGATGTGTTAACAAAAGGAAATAAAATGTGTGTCTAAACAAAGTCTTCTTACCAGAAGGTTTGGAAAGATTCCAATATTCATAAATGCCAAAGGAATTTTATACAATAATACTTAAAAACTTCATTTCAGGAACATGAACTGCTATATTTCGTCAAATTTAATGACTTTATCAAGCAGAAAACACACATTTTAAAATAAAATATAAAAACAAAAAAAAATAATATAAAAATTAGAAATACTAGGAACATTGTATAAATATTTACATTTTTGGGAATTTTAGTCAACAAAGTCACATGTATAAAAATTATTTGATTTTATCTTAAATTCAGCCCATCAGGAAATTTGCTTTTTAATACTGTCTGATCGGCTTGTTCAGATATCTTTAAATTCATTCTATTAAAAATTTCATTTGCTTCCTCGGGGAAAGCACACATTGCTAATTGACACACATGTGTGTGTCCGTGGTACCGATAACTTTTGAAAGGGACCTCCGATTTTGATGAAATTTGGTATGAATGTGTAAGACCAGGTCTATTCTCATGAGTTCACAAACTAGCATGATCGGGTTATGGGAACGGGGTGTTATGGGGTTTCAAAGGGGTCAAAATGGGTTTTCGGCATTTTTTTGACCTAAATTTTCAAAATTAAACAATTTTAACTAAAGCAATTTAAAAGAGCTTGAAAAAACAAACAATTTAGTATTTTGAGTTTTTAACTTAACAGGTTACGGAGGAAAGCCAAAAATAGGTTTTCTATGTTAATCTTATGGGAAATCAACAAAAACCCTGTATCTCGCTTATTTATTGGAATAACTTGATAGAAGTTGGTATGTACATTCATTGGTAGGGTTTAACTGATATTTGCTTACGACACCCATATTTCGGAAAACCTCCCTATGGGGTTTATGGGGAAAATTAAAAGAACACCATAAGTTGATAATATTTGGTATGTACATTCACTAGGTAGGGTTTAACTGATATTTGCTTACAACACCCATATGGCGGCAAACCTACATACTCACCCCCATGGGGTTTATGGAGAAAATTAAAAAAGTGCCGAATATTGATACAGTTTGATATTTAACTTACGTAACTATTACATTTCCTAACAAAGCTAACATTTTCCAACAACATCCCATGGCAGCAAGCCTACATACATATTCCTATGGTGTTTATGGGGAAAATACGATATCTCAATATCGATTGGAAATTCACTAAGTACGCAGGTCTGCTGCGATGGGGGTATTTATTATTCGTTTATGACCATACGTGCAGAAGAGCGTGCCCCTAGTTATACAACACACCAGTAGCACATCCAAAAATGTAGTAATGCAAAATAGACGAAATGAATATCGAGGAATATGTTAATTCAATGTTATTTCGATGAATAGGCAATCGTTCTTTCAGTTTAATGTAACATACTATTGTAAAATCAACAATGGATCGAACACGGTTCAGTTAATTATAAGGGGAGCTGTGTAACGAGAATCCTATTGATGCATGTAACGCATGCTCTCATATTACATGCAATATAACAGACCGGCGACACAGTCAACACTCTAGTGTAAACAGTCAAGTTGAATATCAACCAGCCTGTGTAAGCAGTCCCCTGTTGATGCACTGACAATCCATGCCTTCTCATTAAACGTAATACAGTACTACACACTCGCAACCGTTTGGCCACTAGAAATGAAAGAAAATAATTATAATCAATCCCTAAAATATGAAAACCCAGTTTTAATGGTTAAGGGAATAGGGCATAACGCAATACCTCTTAAATACATTTTTAGTACTGTATGCTTAAAGATGTTTAAAAAAACCTATCTCATATTTTTATATAACCAACCATTTTGCTACTATAGCTCAAAATCAGATAGTAAAACCATTAAAAATTGTTAAAGAACATCACAAAAGCCTTTCTTGACAGTTAACGGAAAGATATGGCAATATTTTATTCATCAAAGTTCAGTGTCACTTATTTATTTGTTTATTTTATTGGGTTAAGTTAGACATGTTTTGATTATTTTTCTTTACATAGAACTAGTAAGTAATAACCGTGTAGAATTTTAAGTTTCTTGATACTTGAACAGAGAATTTGTTGATTGAAATTGCCTTCATTATTAACGAGTCAATATGAAAAAAGCCATCGAACCAAAATTTTATAAAATCAAAAAGTCTTCCGCCAGGACCAACCATTTGGCCTCTAGAGCTAAAATATCGAATTTCACTTTCCACTATTTCAAATTTACCCTCCCATCCAACAATCAACGCCAAATGAGAAAGGTTTTATGACACCGCTACCACGTGGGCTATTGAAATTATTGAGTCGTGTTTTTTTTAATGGAACACCTACAATAAATATCGATAGCAAGGGACAGCGAGTTAGTAATTTCGATTAAGTTAAGTTATTCTTCAGAGTTACGCCAATCCAGTCACCTTTGCCCCGATTCCTGTTGTCAACCTAACTACTTCCCTTCTAACTTATAGTATGTTACAGTTGGGCCTTAAAACAAGAGAGTTAGGTGTGGTAGTTAAATTTTGTATTTTCTTTTGAGACTTTATTTAAAAGACAAATTTACAATTTTAGTTTTGTAATAGGTACAATTTAATAACTTTGCTGTAGAAAGTGTAGATTTGAAATAAACAATATATGTATTAGTGAAAGTCAGAAATTTTATGTTTATATTAACTTCATGGTCAGCTTTCAAATATTTCCGAAGATTGAAATGTCACTTGAAAAAGATTCCATTCTAGGGTCCTAATTCTCTACTGCGATCCATCTGTTGGCGTCTTTTGAAAATAACAAAACTTGAATTTCATCTTTATTAAGTATTACTTGATTTTAACGTATCTCATTACTAAGGAAGGGAACAACAATGCATCAATGCCATGACACTGGGTCCAAAATGTACTGAAGTGTGATTGTGGCTAACGGTGATAATTATGTATAGTCGAGACAATAAATTCGAGTAGAACCAAATTCTGTAATTTATGTCCTTTACCTTTTTATTACTTTGTTATTCGTTTGAAAATTCGCTTGGACTTTAAATAATCTAATAATACGAGAACAGTAGTGTCCAGTTTTTGAACTGTGAACTATGTTTGCAAAACATATGAAATGTCTCGCTCGTCTTCAATTCGTACATCAAAAATCCTTATTGCCGTAGGATACAGTGAATACGTGTCAATTACAATAAAAAACTGATGAATAATAATAAGAGCTATAGCTAAACCAATAAGAAGAAAATTAATTACATTATTAAAAAATTGTTATATTTTAAAATTGATTGGGGTTTGATTTAATATTCTTAACTAAAAACTTCGTGTAAAAATAAATTTTTCTTAAGACACATGTATTGCAGAGCAATGGTCATAATAATATGTTCAAGTTAATTAATTTATGTAATAGTCAATAAAACCAAAACAAAATGAAATAAAACCATTGCTGCAGGTAAGATTGTAGCGTTGGAACAAATTTGAATCATAATAAATAACTTTGCTAATATTTGCTAAATCGCCTTAGTTTGTTGAATCAAATGCAGCAAAGAGAACCCCGTTTCTACAGCTAGGGAAGCCATAAATATCGTTTATGTTTGTGGAAACTCGAAATTGAAACGGGAAGCCTTAAACAAAAAACGAACCAGAACTTAGTTATACAAGTGTGTTTTGTGTTTCAGTGAATACTTATATGTGCTTCGTATTGCAACTTTGAGAGAAACACCAGACGTTACACAATCACCCAAGGGTAATAACCCCACAAGGCATCCTTAACTTTACAGACATTCATTTCGAATACCGCCAACTTGTAATGTCATTCCGTATACACTAAATTTATTACGATATTTCCAACTCTGTGTTTCGTTAGTTATATTCACTTTATTTCCTAAATTAAAAACATTATTTATGTTTTTCGGCATTGTGCTGTTTTTTAGTACATTCCCAAATATTACTCACATTGAAATATCTGTAGTTCATATATTCTTCATATTTAAAAGCTTGTATGGTAAAAAAAAAAAAAAACTACAAAAAATCATATGTAATCAATTACTAATCTCGCAAGAAAACCGTCTTGTTAATCTTATAAATAATCCGTCAATTTAATAATGGAGAATATTTCGTTAATTTTTTCATTCAACATTAGAATAAACCCGTTAAAATAGAGTTTTTTCTCCACTAAAAAGATTTGCATTATTAAGCTGTCATCCAACGTTTGTTTTGCCTGATTTCATATACTTTAATACAAGTAAGATATTTATTTAGTAAATCAAATTATGTCCGTCCAGAAGATGAAACTAGGTCAACTTTATTGCTTTACCTTGATTAATGCAGACAATGCTTGCAGTTACCTGTACCGGTGTTATTACTTTGATGACTGAAACAACGTTGTCCAAGTCACGCCTTATATTAGTTATCGTTTTATAGGCATTGTTATAAATTATGTTAGTTTACTTAAACCTGGTACTCTTTTAAACTTTTTGATTTTTTTCAAAACAATGTATTTCTAAATTGGACATTTATTTTGCATTATGTATTTATGCAACTAAGTTTTTCCATCAAACTCTATTTCATAAAATTAAAATGTTATAATGGCAACCATCAAATATTTACTTTTAAAATTTAATCAATTGTATACAACTACTCGCCTACGGCCCGAAGGGGGCTTCCTCCTGTGAGGTTCATAGTTTCCCCGATGTGGGTTAATCATAAATTGTTAGCTGAGAATTACATTTAACCTGCTAAATAGTGTTAATCATGTTCAGAATTGGCAGATCAATCGTGAAAAGTTACCAAGCAATTGCACCGTCTAGTGTATTCTATAGTAGCAAAAAGTACACTGGGAGAAAAATCTCATTTTAAGAACCATTAAAATCTGTCTACTGTCTACGAGTAGAGATAAGTAGTGGGGTTTGGTTACTTTCAAAACGGAAGTCGTGCCAATTGCCAGCCGCTGCCGGCCAGCTGCCATCGGCCAGCTGCCAAATCAGTCGCTGCCGCCATATGCCATGCCATATAGCTTCCGGTGGGGGAGGAGATGTTATTTGAAATTTGAAATTCAACTTGACAATTGGGTTATGGAAAGTATGTCAAGGTCATCCAGAGTAAGTTTTAAAAAACCCTATCCCGCTACCACCGGAGTAATAGTTCGGAGAGTGGAACTAACTCCGGTGATAGCGGGATAGGTATAGAATTAGGTTTGTGAATTTTATTTGTGAAAAACATACAATCAATGTGTGACAGCAGTGTTTAAACAAGTTGAAGTTTTGTTATGAACTACAGAGTTGTAAACACAAACACCGACGACGATGAGAAGGTAAACGCAGAGTCCCCAGATGATGTATTTAAAAAGTTTGAACAAACGTAACATCTCGAGTTGGTTTTCCCGTTCCATTTCCAATCGTTTGATTTCCAATTTCAATTTATCCTCTTCCATCCTTGTTACAAATGGAACTTCATCCATCATATCCATCATGTTTGTGTTTTTTTGAAATTTTGAAAGAAGCGATGTTGATAGTTGAAGAGGCGAGGATGGAATGAGAGTTAAAAGAGGGAAATGTCGGTTAAATAAAGAAGTGGTGGGGGGAAAGAGCGTTGTTACATAGAAGCGGTGGGGGAAAGATGCTGCTCATCATTTGCCTCAGAAGTTGTGTCCGACTGTAGAGGGGTAAGAGGAGTAGTATTTAGTAAACTGTCTTCATCAGAACTTTCAACCTTATTACAAATAGGACAAGCGTAAGTTATTTCCAAATTCATTGTAATAGCGTTAAATTTATCTATAATTTCATTTAAAGCATTAAATATTTCTTGTAAATCATCTTTTGAGTTTATTTCAAAACTAGCATTCATTCGTGCCAATGGAGAAGTGTTCATCGTTAGAGAGTTGGCAATCGAATGAGGATTAGCGCCTAGGGAAGGGGGCTTATATAATGGCGACCTTGAGCAGGTGTTTAGGGAGGGGGGCTTTCTAGGGAGGGGGCTTCTATATAGGGGACCTTGAGCTTATGATTGAATAAAACGTTTAGTTCTTCTTCTTCTTCGTCTTTTAATTCAATTATTTGAACCGAAGTAGTTGTTTCATCCTCTTCACTCGATGAAGAAAACAATTCACCAGGATTTAAATATTGAACTACAATTCTGAACCATCTTATAGGATATTCGTCAATGACAGAAAGTAAGTTTTGAAACAATTCTTCCATCTCCTCCCTGTCAGTTATTATATGTTCAAACTTGATAAATTTTCCTTCCATGTTGTTAGTTAGAGTGTTGGAAGTGGAATGATTTAATATTATATAAAAATTAGAACTAATGGTGGGGGAAATCTCAAGGTCATCCAATTGAAGTTTTAAAAAAGAGTGTAAAACTGAAATTATACATTTGATGGTTCTACAGGATCGGAATACCAATCTGATCTGTATTTACATCTTTTTATCATATGTGTACAAAAATCATCTTGATGAGACTTGGTGCGTTGACAATGAGCAAGATCTAGAGGGTGAAATTTGAAACATCTTTGAGGACAACATGTATGAAAATATCTTGATTTGTAAAATTTGAAAGTTCGCAATTCCGGTGGCGGTAGTTGTTTTGTTTTACATTTGCAATAACAAGATCCGAAGAATTCACATTTAGTACAAGCTAACCCATCCACCATCATTGGTCCTAAATCTGTACACTGTTGTTCACAACAGTAACGAGGTTTGTACTTGTATTTTTGCTCTTCCATGTTGACGCTGCGGAGTCTAGTGAAAGAATAAGATTGTATAGTGATGAATAGCGAGTTTTATGTACTATGAAAAGTGGTAGGGGTAATTTCAAGGTCATTCAAATGGAGTTTTAAAAAATTATACCTTACAAGTGTAAGGATTATTGAAATTTAGGAAGTTTGTTTCTGTTTGTTTTCTTCAGACTTTTTTTCTCTCTCCGCCTTAGCCATAGCAATAAGTTCTTCTGTTGATAGTGGATGTACTTCAGGAAATTTTAAAATTAATTTAGCTTGATATCCTTCTTTAGTTAATACATCTAAATCTTGAGTCATTTGTTCAACAGTGTTATAATCCTTTCCATAGATTTTCCCATCAAGTTCAATCATCATTCTGTATAACATTTTGTAGAATAGATCTTGTTGTGGCGAGAGCTGAGAAGCGAATGATTATTTATCAAACTGTTACATCCTTTTTATGAACTTGATATTGATCACGTGATTCCTTAGTTTTAATTTTATTTATTAAAAGTTATTCAACATTGGTAATACTTCTGGAACTTGACGTTATGTTGACCAGCTGGCGATGAAGAAGTTGTAGGTTGTGTAGAAAAAAATATTTCATCATCGCAATATTTTGTTTTAGTGAACATCCTTGTATTAGTAGCACTAACATCAACAGTTAAGTGATAACCACCGGTAAGTAAAACTCGCATTTCGTTAGTTAAATCTTCAAGTTGTTCAAAAGTAGTTATGGTGTTGGTATCATAAGATGCACACTTAACCTTTAGGGACATGTTGAAGTTTTGTATTTAGTGATAGAGAGTGAGATGTGTACGGTACGAAAGGTAGTCGTAGACTGATGAATTTAACAAGTTGATTTTCACTTTTATTATCACACAAAATTGGGTCAAGGTCATCCCATGGAATTTTTTAAAAAAGCAACATATTGTAATGTATAAACACATTACAATATGTTGCTTTTTTTATTTTTTTTTATTTTTTTTTTTTAGGTTTATATCATATTTATTGAGAAACAAATACAAAGAAATATTTACAATCTTATGTACAAACTAATCAGTAGTAGGTGTTACATGAATTGTAAGTTCAGTAGAGTTGTTTCCACTTGGTCCATGTGATACCAAATAGAGTGCGCCGGGTTGAATTATACGAAGATCTTCATTTTGTAGTAGTTGTACGAAGCGCTTTGGTAGGAAGATTTGAAATTTTGCTTCATCACCAATTGTATAAGGTGCCTCGCTTAATGTGCAATTTATAGCATCACCTACTGAAGTTTCCATCTTCTTTATTGTATGAATGATGTAGTGTTTTTCTTCTTTCAGCTCGGAACATTTCTTTGTAGGTAGGATTGTTGATTTTGAATGAGCGTTGAATTGTTCAACTAAATTTTGAAGTAAGTTGTTTGATGCCATCTTAATGTTTTTGCTGATGCTAATCTTCTTGTTAATAAGAATATCCGTTGGAGATGTTGTCTCTTCGGAGGTTCGAGTAATACTCATGCTGTGTCATGGTAGCGCTCTCACTTTTATTATCGAGACTACCCCCACCACTGACACTACCCCCACCACTGATGCTACCCCCACCACTTTGTTGAAGGAAATTATTCAAGCGGTAGGCATTTTTCAAAGCACACTGTGACCTTCGATGTTTAAAACTTTTTGATGAAATACAAAGTTCATTAAAGTAGCATTGGAAATCTCTATCTATTATTGCATTTATCACTTCATTGCTTGTAAATGATTGTATCCAATTTGCTTTTTCCAATCCTCTTGTGTAGATAGTTTTAAACTCTTTACAATAATGATTCATAATATGCGGCATCATGTTATAATGAATAAAACCTTCATCCCATTTTAAGTTATGAAAATGTTTGTTTAACCATTTGTTTGTAACTTTCGCTTTAGTTGTTAGTTTATTGAATGGAAATGGAGGTTTGAACAAGTAATGATAAATTACAGATGTGTTCATATCCAAAATTACTAATTCTTTAATAATGAAATTTCCATCATTCCCTCGAAAAGCTTGAAATTCAATTATACCTCTTTTAACTTCCATTAACTGTGATGCAGTAGAAAACGAAACCCGTTTGTTCATGATGAAGTCTCATCCACAACTGACTGTTATTACAAACACGATTGTTCTTCTTTTATTTCTTGCGCTTCTTCGTTTATATTAAAATTGGTGTGATAGTTGTTTAATTGTCTCCACATATCCACTTCTTGAGGTATTCGATTAAAAATTGAAGTATCCACAGGACCATATAAAATTGGAATGAATGGTTGTCTGTCCAATGTATCGATTAGATAATCTTTAATTATTGTACTTGAAAATACTAGTTGTTTTAAGTATCTAGTGACAGGACCGGTAGTACAACTTAAAGTGTAAAATTCTTCTTTAGTGAAATGTAATTTTACATCATGTCTAGTTAAATCTTTGAAGCGAACAACTTGTCCCCCACGATGTTTGATTATATCAACTTCAATATTTGATTCTAATAAACTTAATCTTGTTCTTTTTCCAAATGTGTTGTTAGTTAAATAACATTCCAAAAGATGTAAATGTTTCATTAGAGAATCCCAAGAAGTTTCAGTAAAGATAACCATTTTACTTCCTTGATTTAACATAACAATTGGTGAATAATCCAATGATTTTACAATTCCAACAGATATACTTTTTGTCATGCATGAAGAAATAGGGTAGAAAATTCGAAGAAATACTTCTGTTAAAATATTTGTTGTAATGTTAACTTCAACCTTTTTTCTTTTTACTTCTTTTTCATCTTCTCCTTCTTCTTCTTTCTTCTTATGTTTGTTAAACTTGAGGAATTCATCCATTTCTTGTTCAACTTGCTTTTCTATATCAGAACTATTTTCATCCATTAGAGGTGTATTTTCTTCTCCGTTAGTAGAATTCATCTTGCGAACGATGTTTCCCAAACGACGGTTGAAGATAGAATGAAGTTTCTACTAGTTAATTTCCTGCTTTTATATTTTTTGTAAAATTCTTGAAATTTATACAATTACATAATTGTTTATTTTCAACTTGTGTTTTATAAACAAAATTCTAACCTTAAAAATTGAGGAAGATAATTCTAACCTCAATATTTTGCAGTAGTTGTACTAATTCTTCTTAAAGTACATTCTTCACTATTCCGGTCAGTGGTGTGTAAGTAACTATTTTATCATGTAGAATTAGACAGTATGCCGAAGTTCCATCCGCTACTGGTTCTTCAAATTCCATTTCAATTTTTATATCCACACTTGATGATTTTACTGATTCATTTTGTTTTGAACAATCGATTACAATTATTGGAGCTTTGGAATAATACTGATCAGGTGATAATAGTGGTGTATTAGTCTTTCCATAATATGATGATTGAAATCTTGCATACATATCATATAAAATGGAAAAACGTTTTTTGCTAAACATGACATTTAAATTGTCATATGGAAAGAATTGAGAGTTTAAGAAAACTTTACAATTCTTTATTTTACAGTGATCAAATTGACCAGCATTTGCAGTAATAACATCTTTTCGCTTAGTTTGAAAACCGAGTATTATGTACCTTGCACGTTCCAAGTAAGTTGATGTTTTGACGGTCCATGTTTGTCGTTCTGTTTGAGGTAATGTAGGGTATTCATGAAATTCCCAACTTCGGAATGGCATTACAATGTCACGGTCAGATTTTAACTTTCTTAACAATACGATTCTATGTTCATCAGCCAATCTTACATGAGGTACTCTCCAAACAACTTTATCCAATTGTAGTTGCCATTCCAGTTTATCTTCCGTAGTTGCAGGGTCTGCAAGTATTAAGTCCTTATTAGTTGAAGATCTGAGTAATACTAATTCTTGTTTAACATTTATTATAACCCTTTTGTAATCTTCAGCAAATCCTAAAAGCAATCGTAAAGGTACATGAAAATCAAAATGACCGTTGGAAGCAGGTGTTATAGTGTCTTTATCAGGAGCAACCCATCCGGCAGTGACTATTGAATTCTTCTCATGTGGTGTTAATGATGTTAATCCTTTTAATGTAGTTGTTATACCAACCTTTTTTGTTGAATCAACTGTCACCCCTGATATCTCATATCTTATTTCATCAAAAAGATATGCCATTGGGTTATTTATAAAAGGAACTGTTGAAGCAGTTTTTCCATCCAATTTTAATACCCTTCCTTCGATGTACAAATAACTTTCACATGGTAATGTGTAAATATCTTGTTGTTGAATGGGAATTCTTATTTCATCATTATTGTTTAATTTTGATGAAGTGTAAGGGTTGTGTGTGTGATATTCCTTCTCCCATAGTGTTTCGTCGAATGTCGGTCCTTGAGATATATCCAGGATATCCATCGTTGTTAAGTTTCAATCCAATCTTTTGTAGAAAACGAATGTTGTCTGATGTTAACTCTTCCAATGTCAAGGAGCTACTGAGCTCCCGACTCTTCCGTTGTGGTTTAAATGATAATCCCATGTTGATTTTTATGTCGCCGCTCTGATGTGTATTCGTATAGTAATTGTTTCTCCTCTAAAGTCAACACTATGACCGTCTTGATCCAATATGTTCAGTACGATGTCTGAAATGAAACTGGTGTTTAACGGTAGGTATATCAAGTTTTGTGGCTTCTCAACAATTTTAAAACCTGGAGCAACTGTTGGATAAAATGTATGTAAAATATGCTGATTTACTCCTTCTCTATATGATCCATGTATAATATTACATGTTACATCAATACTATTTACTTTTAATATTGTAACAGTTGTATTACCTGAATGAGTAGTTCCAGGAGTTAAGATTTTCTTTTTTGTATCTGTAAATCCAAGTAAACTGCCAATAGAGTTTTTCATTCCGACATCTATATAATATTTTGAAGTTATTTCTGCTTTTAAAGTATTATTATTTCCTTTGATTGTGATATTATCTTCTCCGAGTTTTTTCTGCAATAATTGGTTTATATCATCAATTTCATAAGCTCCAGTAGGAAATGTAATTATTTTCAATTCTGAGTATTTTCCTGCAGCATCCTTAGTTTCATAATAATGTAGTAAATTGTTTTTTCCTTCTGTAACATTAGGAATTGAATTGTAGGTAGTCAAATCAAGTAATGCCGCTTCCCATAATCTTTCCTTGGATAAACGCAATGCTGGGAATAGAGTACTTTTTAATGTGGATGAATTTCCACTCAGTGACACTGTATACGATGACATCTTAAAGGTGACTGACACTTTTCGCTAGAAACTCCAAACATAAATGTCCACATATTTCAGTATTGTTAGGTTGTTCTCTTTTGTAATTGTAAAAAATGTTTTTGGAGTTTTGAAAATAATGTTGAAGTTCTTTAGGCGGTGGGAGATTGCCAAAACTGTCAAAGTAGTAAACGGTTTGTCCGAGCTTTTTATAGCATACCCAATGAGTGCCTGGACCATAGGTGGAATCCAAATTTACTATTCCAGTTTCATTTTTCCATATTTTAGTTGGTAATGCATCTTTCATAAAAACTCCTCGAAAGAATGGTATTTTCAAACATTTTACATAATCATTTAACTGATGATTAGTTAAGGCTTTATTTGGAATTATCAATTGATTTTTTTTATTTAGTACACACGGTACGGTCTTAGGTATAAACCTGCTCCGTTTTTTACCATTGACCAAACAGAAGCCTTTTTTACTTTTGCTTTACGAGTTCTACGACGTCTCTTTCTAATATTTCCACCTTTTTTGGGAGCTCTTCTTTTTGCAGGTCTTCCTCTGCGACGTCGTCTTCCACCACCAAACTTAGCTTTTGTCTTCATGGCTGTTGTTACTGCCCAAGCCGCTGCTTTTTCTGCAATACTTGCGTCACTTGATTTTACTCTTTGCCAAGCTTTTTCTGCTAGAATTTTATCTGCTATTGATCTATTTGTTGAATCTTTAAACTTTGAATATGCTATATCGTGTTGTTTGCAAGCTTGATCTAATTTATTAATTCCAGGATCTCCTCTTGCTAAACGTTTTGCCAACTTAGTTCCAGGTCCACAATATTGATAACCTCCAGGAATATGTAATTCGTATGGTAAAGCGTCTATTGCTCGATTTACAACAGCACCAATAGGTATCCGTCTAAGCAGGGATAACGCAGTTGAAGTTATACCACGTCCTCTCTTGTTGCTGTCTTGATGATGACTGAGTGATACGGCCTTCATTATGTAGTCTTATATAAACTGGTGTGTTTACTCCACAAGATACATTACATAAATGAATAAGTTATGTATAATTTTTTATATTTAAACACTTAGTTATTCAAATTAATTATATATTGATTTATAATTCTATTTTTAATCCAAGCTTCCCGTTCATCGGGTTGAATTATCACATGACTCGTTGTACTAGCTATATGATTATGGGTATCAATAAGTAAATTGCCCACTATTCTTATTAAACAATCTAAATTTACAGCATCTTTTGGATGTTGAGGATCATGTAATTGCATAATACGTTTATCATTACATGTGTAAGCTGTTGAATCACTTTTTGATGTTTTTATGACTTGTCCAATAGTAGCAGCATCATTTGAATCTTCACCTGGTAAAATATTAATTATTTTCTTCATCTTTGCATCATATTGGGTCCCAAAGTGTTTATCCCAAGTTATTGTTTGTTTCATTGTAACACAATCATTTTCTTCATAACCAGGATAAATATCTTTTATTCTTCTATTACGACCATTGTATGTACCTAATGTACCACCACTCGCAATTAATGTTTGCACCATTAGAGGTACATCTGTATCTTTTATACCAAATCTTCCATTTGTTATTGTTTTATGTCCTGCATCCCATTCATCATTATTTCCTTGCATTAAATTAAACTTTTCATTTCCATGTATAAATTTATCTCCCCGCTTTAACACGGCATCTTCATGTTTTACAAAATTGGATGTTTCCTTTTTTAATTCTTTAGATAATTGTTCCATAGTAACAGCATCTTTTGGTTGAGAACCAAACTTTACATTTGTCAATGTTTTACCATGACAATCGATTCCATTAACATCTTGTAAAATACAGTTGTCCTTGATGTATTTTAGGTTTACAGCATCACCGTCTTCCTTTGGGTATCCAATGTCATTTATAATAAATTTATAAAAAGAAAATCCATGTTCAGTTTTTTCCGGTATTATAGAATGTAAATATTCTTTATTAACTGAATCCTTATTATTTTTGGGATTTCCCACATTGGTTATTCTATAATTTCCAGCATCATATGTTTGTCCATCTTTTAAGTTGTTACCCCATTGCAATTTTAAAGTATTTGAAAGTTCAGATAATAAGTATTCTTTAGTAATTGCATCAGAATCTTCAGTTGGTTTACCAACATTAATTAATCTATGTGATTTAACATCGTAAGTATTCTTATGTAATTTCAATGATGTTGAAGTAGCTTCTTTTACTGTCTTTAAATTTGCTCCATCGGTATCTTCTTCTGGATCTTTAACTAATTTTAGTCGTTTATTATTTATGTTATAGTCACCTCCAGGTGTTTGCGGTAATCCGCTTCTTTTTCTGTCTTCTCCAACTTGCACTCCTAATGCGGAGTAGCGTCCGAACTTGTCGACGCTCATGTTAGAACTGATAAATCTTACACTTGCAACTTCTTTATATTCGCGGACAATTATACAACTATGCCGCGATTTTTAAGTTCATCAACTAGAGCCACCCATTCATTATTTAAACCAGTATGACCGGCTTCCATAGCTTCATGCAATAGTCTCATTCTGTCAACTAATTTATTGATGTCGTTGTAGTAGATAACATTTGTATTGTATAGATTTTTCATTAATCCTTTACCAGATGTTGAAGTATCTCCTTTACTCTTTTTACCATGTTGTTCAAGAAGTGATAAATCCATAAGTGATAAAGATTTTCTTTTTAATGGTTGTCTCACAGCCGGTGTGGTACGTAATGTTGGTAGTTTTCGTGGGGGAAACAATTTTTTTATAACAATATTATATTTTGTTGCACGTGAACGATTAATCATTGCATCCTTTGAGTAGTTTCTTTTATGAGCGTTAGTATTTTGTAAAATTTCTTTAAAAGTATTTAAATCTTTTGCTGAATATTTTATTGGTATATTTTTAAAAATTAATTCATATAATCCTTTTGTTCCTTTATATCTATGATCACCAATAATGATATAATCGTCTTGAGTTACTTCAAGCTTAGAGTTACCAATTTTCAATTCATTTCCATCAATTCTTGCTCCATATACATGTGATTTACTTAAATTTGGATTTGATTTCATGTCATGTAGCATTTTCATTATATATTTTCGTCCAAGAGGTCCATGTTGTAATATATCACTACTCAATTGAGTTAAATTTGGAATAGATTGTTCTGCTTCAGGTATTGGCTGTTCTTCCTTTTCAACAATTGATTTTTCTTCATCTTTTGTTTCTTCTTGTTCACTAGCACTTGTATATGAATCATCATCATCATCTTCTTTTTTTAATGCTTGTACTTCTTGTTTAGAAACTGGTAGTAAAACATCTCCTTCATAACGAGGTTTACCAATAGTTTCTGATATCTGTTTTAAAGGTTCCGTGATAGGTTTAAATGTATTCTCTAAAAATTCTTCTCTTTCACTTAAACCCATCCTTAATGCACGATTCTTTATCCTAATAGAATCACTGAGTGATTTTATTTCTTTTAATAGTTTTTCTTGATTCACCATGTTTACACTGTGAAGTTCAACGTGTTACTAGATGTAGCATAGGTAGTTCAACGTATTAATACAAATTTATCCAATCCTATACGATATCTACCATTTTTAATATCTTCTTCTTTCATAATAACGAGAAATCCATATTTTTCATTCCATGCTTTACCACACATTTCTTTAAATTTATCAAATGGCATATCCGCATTAACATGATCATTATATATATGCTTTAAATTTGTCTCATCTTGCTTAAAGATGATCAACATATTTGCATTGTCTCTTATAAGTTGTTTTGGAATTTTACTGTATGTTTGACCAATATAAATGCTATCAATATTATTATGTCTTCCCATAGCAAAATAATTTCTTATAGTATCATGATTTTCACAAGAAACATCGTCAAATATAAAAATGGAAAATGGTTTTGCTTCACTTGGTTGCATTATTGTTTCACTAGCATTAAACTTGTAGAAATTCACTTCAGGTACACTTGCAAGTATTTTATCTAATAATTGATATTTTGGTTGTTGCAATGATTTTGAAAAAATATATATATTGTTAAAGCGTAAACCTTTAGGATTAGTTATAAGGTTAAAGACAACATTAGTTTTTCCACAATTTGAAGGACCAGTTATTAAACATCTTATAGTATTTGGTAGTAATTCACCATGTTTACCATGATTTAACTTATTATTGTCAACTGTCAATTCATCAATATTATTAATATTAAATCGATCTTTTTGTTGTACAATCTCCATCTTGTTTAAAGGTTAAACACATAATGAGCTATTTAATAACTATACCAAGTCTTTTGAAGGAATCCAAGAGTCTTCACTTTTATCAAATCCTAACCACCTAACTTTAACCATATCCTTTTTCCTTTGTAAAACCTTTTCAACAAGATATACATCACCAACTGTTGATTTTAACAACTCATGTCCATAGAATCCACCTTGAAGTAATTCACCCTTATCATCCTTTAAAATGTAAGTTTCAGGTATAGTTGGTTGCACTTTATAAATTGTAAATACTTCATTAGTCCAATTTGGCAGATATCTTTTACTAAATACACCTTTGTATTTGCTTATACGAACTTTATCATTAACCTTAAACTTTTTTGGTTGTAACTTTTCTATTTTTGGTGTTGTATTATTTTTGATGCGTTGTAATACAATTTTAGCATTAGCACTGTTTACTTGGATAGGTTTCATTCCAATGGTGCGATGATATTTGTTGTTATACTCTTTTATAAGTTGTGGTAATATGTCATACCACACATATGATCCTCGTTTTGAAAATTGTTTATACATAGCTCCTTTTAATGTTCTATTAAATCTTTCAATTATTGAAGCTTTAACTTCAAAATTTGTAGAATAATGATTTATTTTATATTTTTTCATCAAAGCTCCAAAATCTTTATTAAAATATTCTTTTCCATCATCCGTTTGTAAATGTTTAATTTTAAATTTATTTCTTTGTATTGTTGTCTCCATAGCTTTGGTAACACTTTTACCAGTCTTGTCCTTCAAGGGTAAAGCATCAGCTATTTTAGTAAAACAGTCTATAATTGTTAAAATATATTTAAATCCTTTGTTTAATTTACTGTGTGGTATCATTTCAATAAGATCAGCTTGGTAAAGATCATTCATTCCTTTAATGATTGTACTTCTTCTTGGAAATCTTCTTCTTGCTGGTTTATGTAGTTCATTTACAATCTTATCCTTTACACTTTCCATCTTAAAGTGTTGCTTGCACACTGTTTGTAGAAATACTGATCCATACAATGGTTTATTCTCTTATATATAGTTCAAATATAGGTCAAGGTCATTTAATATTAGTGTAAAAAAGAGGGAACATGGCATTAGGCTTGCCATGTCCCCTCTTTTTTACGGAAAGGAAAAAGGAAGAAGGTAAAGGACGAAGAATAGGTTTACTGGTCGATAGGGTTTAAGGAATAGTGGCCAAATGGTAGAGTATTAATTTTATCTTCTAAAATATGTCGCTTGTCGTCTTTGTAGCTTAATGCCCACTTTGTTTGTTTGACACTAAAAAGTTGGTGGTTATAACTTCTAATAGTGTTAAATGTTGCAGTTGTTTCAACATTTTCAAACAAACATCTTTTATAATGTTGAAACTGTACGTTCTTCTTTAGGAAAGATGTCTTTATTCCTTTAGCTTTTTTTGTGACTTGATATTCGTTCCTTTCATTTATGTACAGTTGAAATGAATACAGTTTAGACATTAATGCTACAATTTCCATCATCGGCACACCATTTGTTTCATCTTTAAATTTTCCCAATACTTTTTTGTTTTTGTCATAGTCGTAATTTGGATGGTCCTTAGGATAATCGGAAAAATCAAAATCATCTTTATATACAAAGGTCCGTAAATCCTCATACATGTCATTTGTTTTAATCCAGTAAATAAGTGCATCCGTCCATATATGCAATACCAATGTTATCTCTTCCATAATAATTAACCATCTTCTTATAATGAAACTCGTACATGTGTGTTTTAGAAATATCCAATATTGACATTCCAAGATATAAAGGACGATCCAATAGAACTGATTTTTTGTTCATAGAAATGACGACAAGATTTTCATTTATAATTACGGATGAACCAAAGTTTGGTTGTTGCACTAGTTTCTGTAATTTTACTGGATCAGTTACTAATTTGATATTCTTATGTTTCCTTTTGTTTTCTAAAGTCTTGCCAAATATTGCATTGTTCATCAGTTTGAAGAAATCTTTTTGAAAACTTGATGTAGCAGCAGCTCTTCTTCTTGTGTTGTTGTCGATGTACGGTTTCAGCCAACAAGATTGAGAGAATTGTAGTATTCGATTAATTTTTGTAATTTTTAATCCCAAGTCTAAAGCCTGTTGTATCATCCAATAATGTCCAACATACCTAGACTTATTGTTTAAAGTCATTAATAATTTTGGCCATCTTCCAGTAGGGGAAATTTCAGTCTTTGGAAGAAGTGGTAAATCGTAATGATGATCATGAAGATGTTCAGGATATTCAAAATCGACGTCAAAAATGTAACCAGTTTCACCATGCTTTGGTATATCCATTATGTTTCCAATTGATTCTGGATCTATCCATTTAAAATTATCATATGGAAGGGGATTTGACATTGCCCATCCGTATAAGTTATTTGCATCGAAATAACCTAGAAATGTTGTTGGTTTTGATGCATCATAATCGGGCAGATACTTATTATTAGCCTTAACATGTCTGGTTACACTTTGTGTCAATCCCCCTCGAACTCCTGATTCTAACATTAAAACCATATCTATATCAGTAAGAAGTTGTAATTTACAATTTGTTTCTTTCAACATGGCTTGCCATGCTAGTCCAGGTGAAGTGTATGAATGAAGAGGGTCCAATCCATATGCTGCAAAACATGTATTTCTAAATTCTTCCATTATATCACATAATAAAGTTACATCTAATTTAACATAAAAATCTGAATATTCTCCCAATGTTGTAAATCCTAATTCATTCCATACTTTACATGCATGATCATAATCTTCTTGAGATATGTCCATGTCGTATAGTTTACTTTTAAATTCTTCTTTTGGCGGAAGTGATGTTTCATTAAACTTTTCTAAACTGTCTATATAATCATATGGGAAAACACCTTTCCGAAGTACGAGATCCAGTTTGTCGTTACTTACAATCTTCTTTGTTTCAATAAAATCTTGTTTCCTTAAATTTTCAGAAAGTTTAGACAAACTCGACGGCATAAATCGGTAGGAGTCTAAGAATCTTAATTTGACATTTCCAACTGTTTTAGAGAAACTTATAAATTTTTCTGAAGTTTCAGCCAATACATCTATTGAACCATCGTCTCTTCCTAATTCAGGTATTATAAAATGAGCATCATACCCACTGAGGTTATGCAGAACCACAGGAATAAATAGTGGTAAACGATAGCTCAAATTACATTTATTACAAGCAGCACCCCTGTAATAACCTGTAAGGTGGTCATGATCTTTAACTTTATAATTGTCAATGGTAAATTCATTTTTACATAAGAAACAATGAGTTGCATTTTCATGTTGAATTTCCTCTTCTTCCTCCATCGGTTTCATTGGTATGATATTTGTATATAATCTTTGTACATTTTCAGCTATTAAATATAAATGGTCAAGAAATATTGTTTCCACATTTTCACCACGATATACTAGAGGTTCTGAAGTTAATCCATATTGGTTTAAATGTTCTTCTGATAATGTTGATTTAACCATTAAACAAAAACTATTTGGTTTATGCATTTGATATTTGACACTTTTTCTAGCTTCACAATTTTCATCTTCTATAGGAATTAGTGTTGATTCAAAATCAGCATATACAACTATAGGGATACGATATTGATGATGAACTTTTTGAAATGTAACAAATGCTCTGCTTTCTGAAGGTAAAATAATTTTTGCTTCATAATTATTGTTACATAATCTTTTGTGCTCTTGTAACCATTCTATTCCTTGTCTTCCTTCTCGTTGGAAATTAAAACATCTTTTGCAGATCAGCTTTTTGTTTCGATTTTTTGAAAGTTGTTTATTAACAAGAGAGTCAAATTTCTTTATATACACATAATGAGATACATCTCCTTGTGTTAGTAGTAGTAAATCTGTATGATCTGCTAGTTCTTCTTTAGCAATACGTAAAGGATAAACTTTATTTGAACTATCTAATCCAAAAACATTAATAGATGTGCCGGGATTTTTCTTCTCAAATTTTGATATATCTTTTAGTGATACAGGATAACTAATTCCTTGAAAGTTATATCTATATCTTTGATTTTCATAGTGCTGGTTTGGTTCATTACAATGATTTGGTACAAATTTACATGTCATCGCATATCTAAAACATTCGTTATCTTGATTTTTCACATTAACACATGATCTTGTATCCTCAATTATTTTTGGTAAACGAATATAACTAGATCCCATTAGTCCATATCCATGTTTATGAACTCTTATATTTAATCCTTCAATACTTATAAGACTCCACCCTGATCCTCGTCCTTCATGTTCCTGAATTTTAGTTAATATTTCTTCTATACATTTTTCAACTATTGAATCAATGTCTGAACTTCCTATGATAGTTTGATTTTTAGTTATAAATCCTCTTGGTGATAATTCTTCTTGTACATTTATAAACATAGCTTCTAGTAGTAATCCAAATTTGAGAAAATTCAATCTTTTTAATTCTTCTTTTAAAGTTCTACTGATGATTGGTTTTGCTTCTCTAATAAATTCTTCTAAGTTTAAATCTTCATTTTGAATCTTATGATGCATTACTACCTTTCCGGGTAAAGCTGATACTTGTAAATTTGGTAAAGTTGTTGTAGGTCTTGCTGTTATTTCATTTTGTTCTTCTTGTTCTTCTTGTTCTTCTATGTTGTTGTGAATTAGTTCCTTATGTATTTCTAACAGAATATCATCATTAAACGATTCCAAACATTTATCGCAATGATACATGTTTGGTGGTGTTCACTCTTCAAAATTTCGCCAAGAAATGAAATGAGCTCTCCCTTTCCTTCTTTTATAATAGTTCCCCCACTACTATTTCATCTTCTTCTTCTTCTTCTTCACTTTCAGAAGAAAACAAACGTCTTGGACAAAATATTAATCTTCTACAAACAGATTCTTCATTAGTATTCTCTATATGAATTGGAGTTTCAATATGTATTTCTTCATATTCAAATGATGACGAAGACTCTGATATTACTACATCCATATCCAAATTTTCATTCTCCACATCATTGGCATTTTCTTCTTCTGATGTTGTTACATCCACATCCATATCATTTATAGTTTCTACTTCTGAAGTTTCGCTATTATTTTCATCTTCTTCCATATTTAAATCCTCTAATTGAATTTTATACAATATTTCAATCATAGATTTCCTTGGATAATCGGTGTTGTCCACAGGAGCCATTTCCAGTAAATGAGGAATAACTGTTTTTGATCCGGCTTATATGATATTTTGCTAAGTATGTCAAGGTCATTTTTGATTAAGCGAGAACTGGGAATAGATCACTAAGCAGCATGATGATTCATTACTACAAAGTGATCTATTCCCCATTCTCTAAGAAGTGTCCAATCAATAACCAAAGTCCAAGTTCATTTTTTTGTTTTGTTTAATTTAAGTCTTTTACATCTTCTTCTTTTATTACACAATTTATAGGTTCATTGTTCGATGTTTCAATATGTTGTTTTATCTTGTGCTCCAGCTCTTCTATTCTTGCTTCCTTTATCATTAATTCCGATTGTAAGTAACTGATGTAATCAGCCGCCATGTCTACCGTTCTTGATCTTATTTCTCCTAACTTAACACCAGGAATCAATCTCTGTAGTTTGTAAAATCTCAACCTTATTCTTGACTCTCTTACTTTAGCCATTTCTCGAAATCTTTGTTTTCTATCTTCTTCTTTGCTTGTGGTCAAGTCCATACTTCTGACAAGTTTACTTTCAGAGTGATTCCTCTACAGTAGGCTTCTCCTTTATACACTTTCCCCCACCATTTTCAATTTCCCCCACCCTACTAATGTAGGTCAAGGTCATCCAATATAACGCGAGAACGAGGAATAGAGCACTAAGTGGCATGTTAGTCCATTACCACAAAGTGATCTATTCCTCGCTCTCTATTCTACATCTACTTTTTTTCATTTTACTATTTTATTATTTTTTTTTTGTTTTTCTTGGGGGGAATGAGTGTTTACTTTTTACAATGTTCATTCTTCTTCTCCAACTTTTCAATTCTTTCTAACAATTCCAACAAATATGCATTGGTTGCTTGCAAAGTTTGTATTCTAGTACATCCCACTTTAATAGAGGGAACTGTTAACTGTAATTTTGTAAATTCTATCCTTTCTTTCTTGCACCTTTCTCTCATGTATGTGTTTTTCCTGATTCTTCCTGATTGAGCTGATATTAACTTATTACAATCCAAATGGGGTTTTGATACTTTAAATACTGATGTACAAAAATTAGTTGATGTTGTCGGCTGTTGATTTTCATAGAAATTTTGTGGTGAAGTAATAGTTTGCTGATTTCCATAACAATTTATACTTGAAGTGGCCGGTTGCTGATTTTCATACCAAATTGAACTTGAAGTACTAGGCAGCTGATTTTCATACCAATTTGAATTTGAAGTGCTAGGCTGATGATTTTCATAACAATTTGAACTTGAAGTATTTGGTTGATAATTTTGATGCCAATCCACAGATGCCAATACAGGTGTTGTGGAAGGATGCTCCATCGTTGTATAGAGTGAATTCTGTTCTACAATTTTTCTGGTTTTATCTCATTTCCCCCACCAATAACTTCTACATTTCCCCCACCACAATAATTTAAATTAGATACCAAACTTCTAGGGTCACATCCAAATCTTCTTCTTTTAAATATTTTATAAATGCAGAGCTTTCTGATGTTACATTAGGTGTGTTTAAATATGCCATTATTTTGTCATGACTTTCTTCATTGTGAATATAGCAATGTACATTTAGCAACTTTTGATTATCTTCTTTAGACTTGACAAATCCTGCAACAGAGCTCCAATCTTCATATTTAATTTTAAAATGGCAAACTTCGAACTGCATGTTGTTTCAACAAATGCTGCAACAATATTAAAAGTCTCTTCAAACAGCCTACATTTATACAAGTTCTCCCACCACTTTATAATCCCCACTCTTTTTCTTCCCCACCTTCTTCATATGTAGAAGGGATATCATGATTTTAATGCACTATACTTAATAAATTCAAACAAGTTTTGTGCACAAATGTTACATTTTTTCTTGACTGTTTCAAATTTCATCACTTGGCCTTTTACAAGGTGAACTAATTTACCTCCATCATCTTCAAATTGTTCAAAGTCTAAAACAGATGCTTTTCCACAATCATGACACATTTTTGTTCCATCTTCAAAAATAAAAGCAAGATAAATACCAAATCCACTATTGTCCTTCTTAAATTTCATGACCATTTCACGAATTGGTTGAGGTATTTCACATTTATTTGATGTTATTATATAACGGTAAAGAAACCCATTATTGATAATTTGTTGTAAACACAAAACTAACAAGCTGTCCATAGTGTTAGACTTGTACTGAAAGTTATATCCATAACTATCTCTTTATATGCTCTTACCCCCACCACTTTTATGTAGGTCAAGGTCATCGGATATTAAGCGAGAACTGGGAATAGATCACTAAGCGGCATGTTATTACATTACCACAAAGTGATCTATTCCCTATTCTCTAAAAGGGGTGCTGATAATTTAGATTCCTAAAATTTCTTTTCCTTCTTCTTCACCTTCTTGAACAGTTGTATTACCAGACATGTGTGATATTAATTTCTTCAATTCTCGATTTTCCATTTCTAATCTTTTCAATTTTAGATCTCTTGCTTCAACTTGTACTTTCAAAAATTTGATATAACTTCCAGCCCAGTGGAGAGTTTTCAATCTTGGTGCTCCAAGTTCAATTCCTGGTATTTGAAATTGTAGTCTATTGAATTCCATCTTCATATCTTCTCGGTCTTGTCTTTCTTTTTCTAGTCGTTTTAATCTTTGTTTTTCCCTGAAGGAAGAAGTCGGTACATGATGAAACATTTTGATCAACAATTTCTTGAAGAGTGAGCTTCTACACAGATAGTCAACACATTTATCCATCAAATTTAAGTCAGTAGTGGGGAGATGCCAATGGTGGGGAGACGTCAATGGTAGGGAGAGTTATACTAATGTAATGGTTATTTCTACCGTTACACTCGCTCCATTCTCGAAAAGATATTTGTAATATGGTTCGGGATACTGTTCTCTTTCAGATCCCGCATGTTCTTGAATAAAGTTGAAAGCCAATTTTTTTGAATAATCATTGTGAAATACTTCCCTCACACAAACAAGAATTTTTTCTTCCAAAAATTTGACTTGAACTAATGGTATTTTGCTTACATCGTCCTTGTCCATGATAGGTAGCTTGTAGGTAAAAGTATTAGGTGGTAGTTTTTGTGGTTTATCCAGTAGAGAACAAAATTTCTTGTACAATTTCTCCTCAATGTCTGGAAAACGATGTATATCAAACAGATTGTAGTATGAAGGATCAAAAGGTATTTTACGAAACATCTTCGGTCACTAGTCTCTTTAAGACTGATCTCCTGCACAAATATTTAACACATTTATAAACATTCCCCCACCAACTTTTAACTTGTGGTGGGGATATTTTCCCTCCACTACTTCTTCAAAATAGTGGGGGTACCTTAGTCCAATTCAGATTCAGATTCAGAAGACAGTAAAGGTGATATGGGTGATTCCAATGATGAATCCAATATAAATATTTCAATAGCTTCCTTAATTATATCTTCATCACTATCATTTATCATTTCTTCAAATAGTTCTTGTTCAATCTGTACCATTTCTTCCTCTTCCATCATAGAATCATTATCAGTTTCGTCATAATTTTCCTCTATGTTTTCTTCCTGTATTTCATTTGTGCTTTCAAAAACATCTTTAACTTGAGAATAATTAATAAATGGAGTATCTCTAGACAACATGTTTCTTTACTACTTCTTTTACTTCAAATAACAAACTATGCATTGCTTACTTAGTCTTATATATACTCCTACCCCCACTATTTTTGCAAAACCAAGTAATAGGAGGGGGTTTATATCTATTCTTCTCTATCTAGGTTATATTTCATTGCTGTCACATCTACTATAATTTTCTGCTCTTCAACTTTATTGCGAATAAAAATTGTCCAAGGAAATAGTTCATTAATATTGTTAATTGTTACTTTTATACTATACAAAATTTCAAAATGTTCTACTAATGAAACAAAAACTATAACTCCTAGCTCATTGTTTGCCATAATTTTTTCTTCAATTTTCATCCGTAAGTTTGTTATCAAACTCCATATATTAATATCATTGGCTATAAAACCATCAATTCTGGTAAGCATCTTCATGCCGCAAGGTGTAGGTACAGACTAGAAACTTGGAGGTTCATAGCCCGCCTTTTTATTAATTTTAAAAATGGGGAGGGGGAAGGAATAAGGATTGGGAAGGGATAGGGTGTATGGTGGGGGAAAGGTCATTTTTGTTATTACACTACTTGTGCAAGAAAATAGCCACCAGTGTCCACACCTTGTTCATAGCACTCCATCATAGATTGTGCCCACTGCAACATGCGGTCTCTATCATTTGGTGTGACAAGTAAAGAATGACTATCACCATACAATATAAAAGAGTCAATTCGTATATAACATCCTAAATTTAACCATTTATTAGCTTCAACCATAAACTTTTCTATTGTATCAAATGGAAATTGTGGATCAATTGCTATAACTTTACGTTCTTCACTAAGTTCAACACTATAATCATCATCGTCTTCACTCTCACTCTCACTACCATTATTTAAAATGTCTTCAGGTTGTACAAAAACATCGGAAATTTCGGAAGAATTAAAATGGTAATTCACATTAGGAGGCATTTTTTCAAACAAATAATATTTTAAAAGGTGGAGAAAAAAATACAAGAGATGTACTTCACGGCACAAAGTGCGAGTACAGACTAGAAACCTGAAGGTTCATAGCCCCACTTTTATAAATTTTAAATATGGGGAGGGGGAAGGAATAAGGATTGGGAAGGGATAGGGTGGAGGTGGGGGAAGGGTAATGTGGTTATTAAGCCACTCTTGCAACAAAGTACCCAACACCAATGTTCAGTTCGTATGATCTCATCACATCGTCCTGCCAAGTAAGAATTTGTTCTCGATCATTTGGAGTTAGAAGGAAGAAGTTACTGTTATTGTAGACAATAGGTGAACCAATTATAATGTTGAATCCTAAATTTAGCCATCTATGTGCTTCAAAAATAAATCTTTCAACTACATCAAAAGGAAATTGTGTTTCTATAAAATATACTTTGAATTGTTCATTAATTTCAATTTCATCTTCACTGTCATCTTCACTGCTATTATCCATGTCTTCTATCACATCTTCTTCATGTTCTTGGAAAGCATCTTCTTCATGATGTTGGAAACCATCTTCAGGTGGTTGAAAAACATCTGCATTTTCTGAAGGATTAAAATTTTCATTAAAGTAAGGAAGCATTTTAAAAATAAAGATATTAAGACTGGCAGGAACAAAGCAACAAGAGCGACGAAGCAACAAGAGTGGTGGAAGAAACCAGAATGAAACACTAGCCATAGCCGGCGCGTCTTTTATAACGGTATGCAAATGAGAGGGGTTAGCAGCCGGCCATGACCGGTCATTGGCCCGGGAGGTGGGGGAAGGAGTAGGGGAAGGAGTAGGGGAAGGAGTGGGGGGGGGCTCCATTTTTTCGGGGGGGGGGGGGGGGTCATTGACCTTTCAGGTCCGGTCATTGACCCTAAGGAGTGGGGATGGACACAGAACCCTCCTTTGCTTACTACTACACGGATCAAACTAGCCATGTACCAGAACTTATTTCTGCTAAGTCGCATGTAAGCTAAATGGCTTACATCCCTAAATTTAAGTCTTAGGTGGCCCTGAAAAGGGCCGTTTGGCTGGGTTTGGTGGACTGCTATGGAGCTTAAGGCATAAAAAAATAAGGGACTTCAATGTTGTTTTCCAAATGGATTTCAGCAGGATCGGCTTGTATAAACTTGTACAAATTAAGTGCACAAATATCGCATTTTTCTTCTTCTGGGATGATAAACTTGTATGACAAGTAAGATTTGTATTCATAAACTCCACCATCTATTATAAAATCCAATATTCCATTTCCTATTGCAGCCGAACCGCATTCTGGACACATATTTGTTCCATCCATAAATTTATACTGAAGGTAATGAAAAACTCCAAAATTTTCCCTATAAAAAGAATACACTTCTTGACGTAGTGTTAGTGGAAGGTTTGCATCTTGAAATGCAAGTTCCACCAACACTATATTTGAAACTATCTGTCGCAAACATAATTCTAATAGAGTAGGCATGTTGCGGCAGTGGCCTCACGGATTGGAATGAAGACTCTGGAGTAGCTAGTATAACGGTTAAATGAAAGTAGACAACCGGTCATGACCGGCCATTCACCCAGAGGAGTGGTAGGGGAAGGACTGGTAGGGGAAGGAGTAGTGGGGGAAGGGGGGGGGCCTCCATTTTTTCGGGGGGGGGGGGGTCATTGACCTTTCAGGTCCGGTCATTGACCCGAAGGAATGCAGACAAACACAGAACCATCCTTTACTCACTACTCACATGAAAGTAGGTCACGAGACTTAGAGTGTTAAAAAATAATGGGGGAGAAACACAACGCTATAACGCGTTGTGTTTCTCCCCCAGTATTTTTTTAAGCAATAATTTGGAAAAAGCTATGTGAATTTACTTGCTACGCCCCCACCTTGTAATACCATCCAGTTTGTGTCTCAGGAGATAGTCTTTAGAGTCTAACTCATAAACTGATTTCTCTTTGCGCAAGGATTCAATCACTTTAATATTATATCTTAAGCCGTTACAAGTTGCCAAAATGTGTTCGTTGTCAATAACACTTTCAAAAAAATAGACACAACCTCTCTTAAGCCTATTTCCTTTCACACCAATAATTTTGGATTGGTATTCAACAGTGGGGGTTTCTGTCACTTGTGGTTCAGAAATGTGTTTTACGACATGTACACGGCAAAAACTTTCGTTTTTTACACATTTCCTCCCACAAGGTGATCCTTTCTTAATTCCCCTAGTAAGCATTTCAGGGCAAGTAGTGGGACGGCTAAATGCCCTACGACGCTCTTCTTGTAATAATTGAAATTGCTCTGAAGGAGCGGGTTTAGGAGTAGGTTTAGGAGTAAGTTTAGGAGCTGGTTTAGGAGCTGATTTAGGAGATGATTTAGTAGCAGATTGAGAGGAATCAGTTTTGTGATAGGTATGATCTTTAGGTGTACTAAGTGGTGGGGTAGGAGGCAATGGTGATAGTGGGATAATGGGTGTGCTAAGACGATGAACAATGGTTTCAACGGAAGGGGTATTAGGATAGTGATGAACTGGCTTCTGCGGTGGCGGCATAGTAGTTGATGGTGGTGCGGAGTCCTTTGAAGGCGAAGGCGAAGGCGGTGAAAAAATACTACGAAGTCTAGAAGTGTTAGTTGGCGGAAGAATAGCTCTAGAAGTTGAAGGTTGAGATGCAAGTCGGTTCTTGTAGCAATCAGGAAGGTTTTTGAGGCGAAGAGTTTTCTTAGGTGCAGGAACAGCTGTAGTAGAAATAGAAGTCGAAGTAGAAGTAGTAGTCGGTAGAGAAGACATGGTTATAACTCTAAGTTCGCAGCGTAACGTCTGGAATCAGAATGAAACACTGGCCGCGGCTGGCTCGGCTTTTATAACGGTATGCAAATGAGAGGGGTTAGCAGCCGGTCATGACCGGTCATTGGCCCGGGAGGTGGGGGAAGGAGGTGGGGGAAGGAGTGGGGGAAGGGGAAGGGGGGGGGGCTCCATTTTTTCGGGGGGGGGGGGTCATTGACCTTTCCGAAAGTGGGTCAAGGTCATTCAAGATTTATAATGATCCAAGGTGATGGGAACAGTAATACTGTTCCCACCACCCTGTTTGCCTAGCGGTTCCCACTCCCAACCCACTAGTTACGTTCTGCAAGGGAGGTCCCTGGGCCGTCCGCATCAAAGCGTAACTTCCCGTCCGCATCAAAGCGTAACCATTAATTTCAGGGAAACTGGAACAGTTAATGCAGAAACGCAACTCTAACCCCACCCAAACTAATCCCACCCATCATATTCCTAAACAAAATGCAAAAAAAAGTCCGACTTGCGGATGTCCCACCCATTTTAAATGAAGTTCAACTGAACTTCTGAATTTACAGTTAATCTACCCCCTAACATCTAGCTGTAAGGCAAAACAAATGCACAAAACAAACATAAATTATTAGTACCAACACATCATTATTAAAAACCAAATACCATCATTATTCTTAAAATTAATACACCTTAATGCTAAATAACATCATTATTCTTAAAAATTAATACACCTTAATGCTAAACCCAACTTATAACTAACATCGCAATGCGCAAATTATTTCTTAAAACTAAACACACACACACACATACCACATTGCATTAAAAAACGCAACATAGTAGAAGAAGTTCAAATATATATAGGCCTACTATATATTTGAAACTTCTTGCTGAGTCGCCAACAACCTTTCGCTATGAAAGTTTGTTGGCAACTGAAGCAAAGGTATAGCTCCTATCGCTCCTCGGGTTTTCAAGGAGTGGGGGAAGTTGTTTCACTCCAGTACAGTGTTCAATCCAGTCCAGTTCACAGCAGTATAAAAGAAAGGTAAAGAAGTGGGGAGCGGCGCATGCGCAACAACACAAAACCAAGGTTTGAGGTTAGAATTATCCATGTGCAGTAGCGCTAAAGTGAGTAATACAAGACTAGGCGCATGCGCATAGCATAGACTCATTCCGATCCAGAGAAATTGTTGCATGCGCAGCAGGTTTGAGGTTAGAATTATCCATGGCAGCTGCCATATTTAGTCTGGTTTCACCACATAAAGTCAACAACCGGTGGTGACCGGCCATTGACCTGGAGGAGTGGGGGAAGGAGTGGGGGAAAGAGTAGGGGAAGGGGGGGGCTCCATTTTTGGGGGGGGGGGTCATTGACCTTTCCGGTCGGTCATTGACCCCAAGGAGTAGGGATAGACACAGAACCCTACTTCTCTTACTACTCAAGTGAAAGTCGGTCAACCAGTCATTTGCTTCCCATCTGCCGCCATCTGGCTGGAGTTATTGCCTCTATAAAGGTGGGTAGTTTATCTCGCTACAAACATTCATTGCCTCGCATCCGCTCGGTCATCATCTCTCGTTAGTTTTATGTTATGACTACTTCACTTACTAGGTTTGAGGTTAGAATTATCCATGAAATAGCCTTTGTAAATTCTAACCTATAAAATTACTACTCTGGCTTTCTGTTTCAATTTCTTTTACACTTCATTTTATATCTCAGTCTTCTTTTAACTTCTAAACTTAACACATCGATTATAATGACTGCACAATGTTTAAAATTAAAGCTTTTGCGAACACAACACATATTACGAAGTACTTCTAAACCTTCAATTTCAAAGTGTAAAACTAATTTAAATAGAGTTAGGAAGAAGTACAGTTTTAACCCATTATACTGTTCAACAACTTCTCAGGTTAATGTTGATGATAGTGTTATTTACGACATTTTACGTTCTATGTTACACTTAAATAACTTAGAACTTGTTACACCTATCGACTGTGTTCAACAAGTTTTTTTATTTTACCCCCACCATTCCCTATATAAGGGCCCCGACAATAATTCCTACTTCATTATCTTCTATGCTCTTCAGCTAACAACATCTCCACTCTAATTTACACTACAATAATAATGGAAACCAACCAAGAAAATGTTCAAGTTCATGAAATATCATCAACAACTCATCCAAGGGAAAATCCTTCTAGAAATTCAACTTCAGCAACTCCTCAGAACCCTGTACAAGTTCCAGATGTATCTTCTACAACAATAAATGATGTAGAAGCTATTCTTCAATCCCTTGTCGGTTTCGACTGACCTGTATGATGATCACCGATAAACTGAACTCTTAGAGTTCAGTCTTTTTTTAAACCCCCTCCGTATGACCTTGAAGCAATTATCCCCTCTCCTTTATACACTAACTCCTACTTCAAAAATTAACACCATCTCCTCACCCCTTCTCCACCCCTTCATTTGATTTAGCCTCTCCCCACCTAAAGCTATATGGCATAGCATATGGCGGCAGCGACTGATTTGGCAGCTGGCCGATGGCAGCTGGCCGGCAGCGGCTGGCAATTGGCACGACTTCCGTTTTGAAAGTAACCAAACCCCACTACTGAGATACAACAAAAAGTCAGTGGATCGAAATTAGTAAATTAATAAAGATCTTTGACAAAGATCATTTGAGATTATTGATGGGGCCTATCGTTTAGCCGCTATGAGATAGAAAAGAAAATATTTTTTTAGAATGTTCCTAAACATTGCAGTTTTTAATTTTTGTGAGGGGGTTTAAGTGTTTAAAAAGTAAAAGTTTAGGATTTTACCAATGTATTAATCTTTCAAGCTATGTCCATGTCAAATTTTAATTTTCTTGTTTGTTCAAAAGTACAAAAGAACGTTGATATAAATCATTCGGCTACACATGCGGCTGAGTACTGCAGTTATTTACAATAGAATACTGTTTAAACAAACGGGGTGCCCATTCGTTTTGTAAAGAAGAGTTCTTAAATTTTAATGCGTTTAGTTATAATAATTTCTCGCTTGAGTTTGCAAATTAACAGTTACATAAACAGAATTTATAGATGTCTTAAGTGTAGACGAGGTCGAAATAACTATTAATTTGTTAATTAAATGTATTGAACATAAGAAAAATTAAATAAGGGGAAAATTTTTACATAGAGTAATGAAATCGTTCAATAATTAAATTTTGTTAAAAAATAAAGTTGTAAATTTTAAGAGGAACGAAAACTATAAAGGAGTAAAATAAAGAAATTCCTCTCCCAGCTATATCTAGTTACCTTAACATGCATAAATAAAAAGTAAATTAAAATTAAATTAAAAGTAAACAATAGTAATCATGTAATATGCAACAAAAATTTTTTCAGTACGTATAATTCAGCAAAAGAAAAATTACAATAAAAAGAGAGACTTGGTGAGACCTGTGACGGGCATGTCACATAATAAATAATTTTTAACTTCTTTGAAGCAATATCACAAATTAAATTAAAAAATTATCAAATTCAAAACAAAAGTTTTTGTTGATATAATTTTAATGAAAAGTTTGATTGCCAGCCATTTTCAGGTCGATCTTCCATTTGAAATCCTGTTTGTGGCATTGCACTCTGCTCACAAAACCTTTATTTTGATGTAGGCTTAAGTATACATATAAACTCATGCTTAGATTTCAGAAAAACTCCTTACTCCTTCTTGTTCAGGTTACAGCATAAATCACAGTCCTTTTAAAAAGTGCATTTTAGGTGGAGTATTGATGTACAAAGTTTTATTGCAACTTTCAGAAAATATTAAACCGAAAGACATTATATACTAGGTACCTGTATATTGAAGAGCGCGAGTCATGACTATATAAAAGGGGGGGGGGGCGGGCCGATGAGGCAGTTTGGACTCCGGTTCACCAGAGGTCGCGTCGCCGCCTCCGGGTCAGTAACAATAACAATTATTATTTAAACAGACTGGCTTGTGTGAGGTCCGGCTCTATAGTAGCCGGGGGCTGTATGTACTTCAAGGCGAAGTGAACTCACCCAGGAAAGGTTATCTTGGAGCACTGACACGACTTGTTAGTGAATATGCAAAGTGAAGAGGGCCGAGGATACAAGACAATATCCTTTGTTAGAATCTTTGGTTTTCATTTTACTGGATAAATCTTTAAGGAATCGCAATGTAGACAATCAGTTGAGTTGACAAGAATATAACAGCATATATCAGGTTGACCCTACCAACAGCCCAAGTTAGAGACAGGAGCGGCAGCCGACAGATCAGGGCCGGGTTAGAGGTGCCAGATTAGCTTAACTCTACATTACTGACACAACGTGTTCTGATTGAGATAGCTGGCCCAGTGACCTATGCTACGACATAGTTTTGTCAATAGCAGTTAACATTTTCTATGTTATTTTTTATATTTTTTTAAAGATATTTATATTATTTATAAATGTATTAATTAATCTACTCGAATAATTCAATTGTTTGTTTTATCCATGAAAAATATGCGGATTAAATAAATTTGAGTTGGCAGATATTTAAATTTATTTAGCTTAATTTTTACTGTTAAGTCTTAGTTCTGATCGTATAGGCAGTCGTTCACTCAATGTTATTCCCTCTACAAAATAATAGGTCTAGTTCATTTTAAGACGTTGGACTCATGGGCTACATAAGTAAAATTCCGTTTTGTTTTACTAAGAGAGTATTGGGAATAACCAATGTACAGTAATTCAGTTAAAGTGTTGCAAGTTTCAGTAATTAGTGGTTTTAAAATCATCCTATTGCATGTATAGTGTATGCATTTGCTTGGTTAATTTTTTACATAAAATTTGTTTTTATTGACAAATGAAATATATCATAAACAACTTTGGGTGACATTAATTCTTTGGCAGTGTTAGAGTTTTAAAATTAAATTTAGTTTCCCATGCCTCTAAGAACTAGTTGCCATTCACCTGAAAGAAGTGACACTAATAGCCTTTTAATACCTACAAAAGAGTTCTAAATTTCATTGTGTCTTAGATAGAACGCCTTTAACATCCTTTTAAACAATATTCACACAGAGGTATAAACGTAACCCAAAATAATACAAAATAAAAAAAAAACATAATACAAACCTGGTTTAAAAATGGAGATAAATAATAACATAAAGGTAAACATTTTATCATGTTTCCTTATTATACTTTGATAGGTACCGTGCATCTACTTCCATCCTATATTTTCCGGGGAAATGCATTGTTTACAGACGATAAACATGAAATACAGCAGTTTAAAAGTGACAAGACATAAGCCCATGTGCTCCACAAGCCTTGTAAATCATGGTGCAGCCACTAAAAGGAACCGTCAAGTTGATTCATAGTAGCTTCAAGACCAAATAAAGACCGAACGTTCTCTACCAAGGGCACAGCAGTCGCAAGTTAGTGTTATACTGACATTAAGCACCCAAGTTGATCCCTCAGATAGTGGTTAGTTGAAACGCTGGCGGTCACGCTACGGAGAAGCGAAAATAGTTACCGTGCGGTAACTGTTAAAGAGCTCACGGTTATCTAGTTGAATCAGTTACTTGATGTTGCCTTCGTGAAATATATTCATTCTCTCTATTTAGTACCTAGAATTTTCAAATAAACTTATAATGTAATGTTTATTTTTTATACTATGTCACATTATTACCTTTCTGTGGTCACATACTCTAAAATTCTGAACTAAAAAATTCGTATACCTTTTTAATACCTAGTTTTTTTTCTCTGGTATATATTTTTGAACCAGATGTTGCAAATATATACTTATTTAATACGCTAAAGCTTTTTTTTGTTCTTGTTAAAAGAACCCTTACTACAATTCTTAACCAATTTTCAAGTTTTTGGTGTCGTTGGATTGGGCTTGGCCTGTAGTTCTTTCCGCCAAAAATTGATAAGAATTGCAATTAAAATAAGGGCGCTGTCCATAAATTAAATTTTAAAATTGCCAAGTAGAATAACATTGGGATTGGGTTGAGCATGTCAAACATCTGTTAATGTACAGCTGTAAATATGTGTAGTTTTTAGTGATTACTAATGTGATGTCATTGATTAGAACTAACCTTTGTATTGTATCAAAATAAATTGCTCTATTTTTAGGAATAAGTACACTAGTATTACACCGTTTAGTTGATATATATATATATATACAGTTATCAGCTGATATAGATTAAATTGACAGATTAAATTAACATTAAACCAGCTTTAATCCATTTTCGTGGTAAAAACCTCTTACAAAAAAGTAAAACATTGTTTGAAATAATAATCTTCCATCTAAACATTGCTTGTTCTGCCAAACAAGCGATTTTTCTCTCAGTAAATATTAGCTAATTTTCACGCTGTTTTAATTTATAATTCAACTATAATTATAATAGCTACTGCGGGAAAACACACTGCGTGTGGTATACCTAATTTTATTACATGCCGCTCATATTTCTCGCTTGTTTTCATGCTGCCTTCGTGATTGAAAAAAAAAAAACGCTCGGGTGGTCGTAGCCTTAAGAGTGTAAGGTTTAAGAGAATAGGTTTATTTCTCCTCAATGTAATTGGACAGTTTTTCTCTAAATTGTACATTCCTAAATACATTCAGGAATAATAATTAATTAGTTTCGGAATTCCAAAAATTTTTTTCAGATTTGTTTGAAAAAACATTTTACTCCTAAATTACTTATAAACCAAATATTCTTTTAATAATTTCATTTGAATTAATCTTTATATATAAAAGCGAAATACCACTTACTGACTCATCACGAAATCTCAGAAACTACTGAACGGATTTACTTGAAACTTTAAACACAGGTCCGTCTTGCCTCCTTGGTGCTCACTAAGAATCGTTTTGCGAAATTCCTTCAGAGCTCCGCCCCACAGGCCTTTGAGATTTCAAATGCTAAAAAATAAACTGTTATCCCTATAGCCTAATTTAAATAGGAACTAAGAAATTAATGAATAAAAAACAAAAAAGAAAACTATGGTGCATGCGGGGTTGCAAATATAGTTTTTTTTTTTTTTTTTATTCTTTAAGGCCCCACTGGACTTCAAAATTACTTTAGGGCCTCCGAGTTGAAATTTGGGGGAAACGGACACTGCGCCAGCTCATCGTTATCGGTTGGGGTCATAAAAATGTCAAAATCCATCTCGCGGCGGCTGCGCCAGTTGCCAGGTAGACCCGCGTTGGGGTTGGAAGAGAGAGAGGACGACGCTGGGAGAGGGGCCGGATGGCCCAGTGTAATGCGTTTCTCAGAAGGACCCCGTGCCCGTGACTAAACAATATAGGGGAAGTTGACACGGATATGAGTCACGGAACCCGGGGCTAAGGTTTTGTGAATATTAGAGATTTGCAAGGATATGGATCACTTCCTTTTCAGCTTTTATGCGGCTGTATCCGGACAGGAAGCTGAATCCTAATTTTCTTAAATGTTACAGTGAATTGTACGAGTATCTTATAATATACTTATTTCTAAAAGGGTTTCGTCTGTAACATCCATTTTTCTCTCGACCTAACTGATTTTTAAGATTGAAGTGTAATTTTAAAGCTTATGATGATTAAAAATATAATTTCGTTTTGGGCTTCGGCCCCCTGTCCGTTATTTTATTTCTAGAGGGCGCTTTATAATGTTGACCAACTTAAAAACAAGATCTTTAATGTGAACTAGAGATCGCCTCCTGGTCGAAATTCGACCAAAATGTCAGTTGATCTGGTCCCAATGTTTAAAAAATATTTTATAACTGAAACATGTGATCTTAGTGATTTGCTACTACACCAGCTGTCCTATGATTCAAGCAAACACCCTTCATCTATAAGATTAACATTGACACTTCAAAAGCTTGTAGGGCGTAGCTTTGGGGGCCAATGTGAATTAAAATGTGATTCTGCTCATCTACAGGACTATACCTTTCTAACGGTATGCGCAGATTTCTCCTACGCTGGGCACAAGCTGAGAAAAAGGAGGAAAAGAAACATGCTTGCCTATTAATATATAGATTGTAATTTAACAGATGATTACCTATATTTACAGATAAAATAATTAAAGCCGGATAGTACTAAAGCCAGTTTTAAAGCCAGTAGATAGTATTAAAGCCAGATAATTACAGATGAATTAAGAGGGCGTTGGAGTCAATCCAAATTCCGCCTTTCCCCCATAAGAGCAATGTTAAACGGGATGTCAAATAACTCTTTTATAATCAGAAAATAATTGTTTATAGCTCTAAATAAAGGGTTCATCAAGGCGGATTTTGTTTGCGAGAGTAATTTGTTATAAAAATTTTTGTTTTTTAGTAACTTGAAATAACAAATCAAGTTTTTTACTACTTTTAAAACATTTTCTACAGAATTTTATAATTTATTTACAAAGAATCGATCTCGCAAAAGGAACGTGGAATTTGATTGTGATTCAAACGCTATTTACTCTGAACCAATCGGAAAAAAAATAAAGAAATTATATGACAAATGCCGGGGACAAGTTTAGCATTGCTCTTATGGGAAATAAATCCAACATGGCGGCACTCCAACGCCCTCTTAAAGCCAGATAGTAGGCTAAACAAATATAGATATCTGTCACTCCACTAAAAGCCATACGATTATTATTCATTATTACTTCAAAATTAACATTCACGTACTGTTGGTGTGTTTCTCTCACGCACAGAATCATGAAATGCGCAAGCAATTTATTTTGAATCGCTCGATCAAGCAATTTATTTTGATAGAATACAAAAGTTACATCTCGTTCTAAATCAATGAAAGCCCACCAATCCAATATTGTGAATATCAGTAATTACCAAAAACTACAGCTGTACGTTAACAGATGTTTAAAGTGCTTAAACCAATCTCAATGTTATTCTAATAGGAAAATTTCAAATTTAATTTATAAAAAGCACCCTTATTTTAAGTCCGATTATCATGAATTTTTGATGAAACAACTACAGACCAAGCCCTATTAAAGACACAAAAAAACTATTAAAACAGCCCTATTAAAAGACAAAAAAGACAAAAAAAAACAAAAAAATCGGTTGAGATGACCGATAGACTGAAAAACCCTTAGCGGATTAAATAAGTATTGAATCTATATATTTAAAACACAAAGTTAAAAAACCTTTGGACACTTCGTCTGTGACTTCTACTGGACCGATTTACATGCGGGTTGTACCAAAATAAACGTTTTCGGTTCTATATTAGCAGGTTTTATTTGTATTTCAAAAATATTTACGTTAAATCTGTCAAAAATGAAAAATAAACTTTTCTTATGGAGATTTAACATGGGGGAAAAAGCCAACATTTTCAATCCTTTGGACAGTTCGTCTGAGACTTCTACTGGGCCGATTTACATGCGGGTTGTACCAAAATAAACGTTTTCGGTTCTATATTAGCAGGTTTTATTCGTATTTCAAAAATATTTACGTTAAATCGGTCAAAAATTAAAAATAAACTTTTCTTATGGAGATTTAACATGGGGATAAAAGCCAACATTTCCAATCCTTTGGACAGTTCGTCTGAGACTTCCACTGGACCAATTTACACGCAGTTTGTACCAAATAAAACGTAAACCTTTGTATATTAGCAGATTTTATTTACTTTAACGTTATCTTACTTCCTTAAATTAAAAATATCGACATTTTCAAACCTTTACAATTTATTTATTTTACACGCTTTCAATCAGCTGATTGTAAACACACGAGGTGTAGCTGTTTTAATAACAAATGCTATTAAATCAGGAAGAACAGATGTTTAAGTTGTGAAGCATTTTATTGGCTCAAGATTATTTCGAGTTTTGGTCGAATTTCAACCGGTAGGTGTATATAATTTTATTTTATTTTATTTATTACTTAATTTTCTAATAGAACTATTATTTTATTAATAATGATTTAGACTTCTCTTTTATTTTAAGCTTAATTTTATATGTTTTTTTTTTTCATTTGAGTCCGTGGTCCCTAGTTGAAATCTCTTATATTAATACGTGAGGGCTGTTTTTTGTGAACAAAACTCCTCCGTTAATTGTTTTGAATTTTAATTAATTATTTTCAATTCATTTATTTTGTTAATTTTCATTTAAGTAAATGATTTGATTTTTTTTAATGTATATATTATCAAATTATTTCACATGATTTAATCTGGAAAATCTGCAGCCCCGCTTCATTTATTGTTTTCTTTACTTTATCTTAAAATGATTTTATAGACTATTAAAGCTTGTATAAAATGGTGTATGACTCATACTTGTTTATACAGGTTTTGTAAATAAACAATTTTTACATTTAAAGTGTTATTTTTACATTATTTGGAATCTTTTGTGAATGAAAAATTAACCAAGCAGACCACTTATCCTCAAGGATGGGAAGCTGATACGGTATTTTTTTAATTGTATTATACTGTATTAACTGAGTAAACTGCTATTATATAAGTAAAACATTGCATTTATTTTTATAATCGCAAAACCGAACAAATTTTTAAATAAATATTAACTTAAATGATTTTCTTAAAAAAGTTTAATGATTTACATTACTCTCTATTTGAATTGTGTATAAATTCATATTAGGACTCGCTGGTTTTAGATTTGTCATCATTACGCCTACATTAAATGGATGCCCACAACATTCATATAGCCTAGGCCTATGTCTACTTCACTGTGTTTAAAAATTGTTACTTAAACAATAAATGATTTTAGTACTTGGCAAAATATCTAATGGTTTGGTATTCAAATTTCTTCTACTTTAAAAAGTATTAGCTTAAGATTTTGAATACAAAATTAACACAATTATTTTGTGATTTTATCAGTACTAGAGATCTCCCACTGGTCGAAATTCGACCAAAAAATCAGTTCATCCTTTCATAACCAACATCTGTTCTTGCTGATTTGTTAACATTCCTAGTCATCACAACAGCTGTCTAATGATTAAAACAGCTATCATCCTCATATAAGATTAACATTGAAACTTATAGGGTGGAGCCCTGGGGGCCTTTGATAATTATAATGAAATCCTGCTCATCTACAGGATAACCTTTTTAATGGTATAAACGGTTTCCTCCTACGATGCTCACAAGCTGAGAAAAAAGAGGAAAAGAAACGTGCTTGCCTATCAATACATAAATCTCTCAGAGAGGCCACGACCCAATCTAGTTGCATATTTTACGGTACGGTACGGTGGGTGATTTAGTGCGTTGCCAAAAACATAATAAAAATTTTGAACATGAAACAATTGTTCATATACAAAAGGTTAGTTATGTGTTATTTTATTTTCATTTCAAAGTTTTTTTAATCCACCATTGAACTTTTAATAGGCCTAGACTCGTAATTGAAAACCAAGCTCCAAGCGGCAACGTGGAATCCCAAATACAGCTATTGTGCTCGACTGAGCGACTAAGGTTCGAAAATTCTTGGAACCAGATCTAGGCTGGGGGGTAGCGTTCTCCCGCCCCTCCTTCCCCTTCGACTCTCCGACCTCTCTCGAAAGCTGGCGCAGTGTCCGCACCACGAGGGTCCATAAACTTACCCTCGTCAAAGTTTTTATAGAAGTTGGCGCACTGTCCTACAGCCGAAATTTGGAAAGGTCCAACCGAAATGGTTTAACATTTGGTTTTAATGTGAAATTTGACATAAAACCAAATTCTCCACCTTTAGGTGCATATAGGTTCCTCTTTGCTCCTGGGTAGTTACTAAGAAACAATTTTGCAAATTTCCTTTAGGGCTCCACCCCACGTAACCTCAAAATTACAATAGATCCTAAGGGGTTAACATTTAACGTGGATGTTCCATTTTGCTAATAGGTGCTCACTTAAAATGGTTTTGTAAATAAAGTTTTTTGTAATCTTTAGGGCTCCGCCCAACATGACTTCAATATAACTGTAGGGCCTACGGGGTTGAAATTTGACATGGTTGTTCCTATCTACTCATAGGTTCTCTTTAAGTAATGGTTTAGCAAAATTCTTTCAGAGCTTCGCTCACACTACTTTATCGTTTAAATATCATTCTAGTTCTTTATATATAAAAATTCAAAAGGCATTTTGACTTAAGGTTCTGCAAATAATAAAACATTAACAAAATTTAATAAAGCAGTTTTAAGTACTGTGTAATGATTCAAGCAATATAAAATGTAATTAAATTTTAAATTATCTACAGTAACTTGTAAAAAAATATAATTACTCATCTTTACTAAGTTTGGCACTAAACAAACTATCGGTATTAAGAATATTCAGGGATAGGGAGATGAATTAAAGTTAAAAGATAAAAAAATATTTTTTTTACATTCTACAAGGAAAAATATGAAAAGAACTATGAATTAAACTGTAAGCGTTGTGTGAATTCATTTTGAACCTCGTGGAATTTTTTATGTAATTTGATTAAAACGAAATTAAAGATTACACGCCTGTTATAGTTCGTTCCGGGCAACATCCTATATTCACTATGATCACTCAACCCACAGGCCTCGGTTGTAGTTCACGTGGTCCCCATGATGGGCCGAGCTTCCGAAACAATTCATCAATGACACTACTCTGCCTGGCTTGATCGCTCACTGCCACCTACACCAACGTGCACTGTGTAAAGTTACAGGATGTAATTTAAAACAATGTATAAACAGTTTTACGTAGTTTATATAAAAGTGTTTGTGTCCCAAAAAATACTTTTTTACGCACTTATAGGTTCGAGCAAATCTTCCATTAAGTGGTTAGATAAGTCATCATATTTGGAATATAATTAATATTTCAACCATGTATAGTTATGTGATAACAAATTAAGAAAGGAGAATGTTTTCATCTTACTCAACTAAGCGTGATTACTTATTTTAATTTAATTAAGTTATTCCTATCACAGAAAACTTTATAGTTGAATATTGATGTACAATAAGAATTAATTACTGGTTTAATAAAGTGCTATAATAATTATTATTATACAAATACAATGGATACCCTTATGGAAAAGTCTTGAGGTTCCAGATCTGGCTTTATATAAATATCAGATCTGGCCCATATCTAACAGATATGCCACCCGGATCTGCCAGATATGGCTTCCATATCTGGGGTAGCATGCAGATCTGGGTTTTATATCTAAAATAATAGACATCGGCTGTAGCTCAGTGGTACAGCTCTGGGTTATCACCCAGCGGGCCCGGGTTCAAATAACACTTAGATCTTTTCGGCCGCTCCCGTTATGCGAAAGTCACGTTAAGCCGTTGGTCCACCTGCATAGAAAACAAAAATGTGGAAGCCATTCAGGAGAGGAGAACTGTCAGTTAATTGCTAATCTCCCTCCACTAAAAGCCATACGATTATTAATTATATTATCTAAAGTAATTTCCAGATATAGATTCAGTGTGTGGCTTGTACTTCCACATGTGGATATAAAATTAGTTAATTATATTTAACCAATTTACTTGGAATGAATGTGCTAAACAGATTCTTCCAGAGGAGTTTAAATTACAAAGTACAAATAATGTAAAATCATACGTTTTAATATTTAAAGTTTTTTTAAAGTTGTAGCACTATTTACAACTTACATCTATTAGCCAATCATGAATATAAACATATGAATATGAACATAAATATATATCTTGAGTAAATAATTACTTTGATAATCATGAAGAACTAATTAATATAATTGATAATCGTTTCAAATGACGTGGTTTGATTAACCATTGCTGCTTTTTCTACTAAATGTTTGAATATTTTTTCATTTTTTTAATTCTGAACTTTTGCCCTGAATACGGAATTATTGGCTGACTGCAACTTTCTTTGGAGAGGGTATTAAAAAGCTTGTCCACAGATATGAAAAATGTCTCAATCTCTCCGGTGATTATGTCGAAAAGTAACCGTAAGTGTATCAATCCTTTGCTAGTAAAATTATTGTTTTACATGAACTTGTCTTTTACGTCTGGCCTATCGGAGGTTGAAAAAAGGCCCTTGTAGTTCTAAATGTCACTCTTAACAGGATATAGTCCCAAATTATGTCGAGTTGGTTATTGATCATTTCTGTTCACTTCTAAACGCAATGGTACGTGATTTGATCATCATAGTAATCATTACCAAAAATTTAAAAATACGCACACCACAAATAAGTATTATTTAAAAATCTTGTAAAAAATTAGATTTAACTTTGAATTGTATGTGCCTACCATTTCTAATAAATTTGTCTTAGCATATATGGTACTATTGTGGGCCTACTTTAATATATAAATTACAAACTGCATTCATATGAATTTGGAAGATAACTAACAATCTCCTTGTAAAAAAAAATAAATAAATAAATAATTAAAAAAATAATTATCTAATTATATTGTGTAAAGGGATAATATCAAAAGCAGATTAGACAGCCTTGATTGATATTAAATGCCAAAATTTTATATTGCACTCTTTGTCTTAAAAGACATAGTTTTTTTTTTTTTCATTTTATGTCTGTCAATGGCCAAAAAAAGTCTGTATGGTCTTATTTGTCATGACAAAAAACCTGATGTAACGTGACATATTATTGAGAGGGAAGATTATAAAGTACTGTATAATTATTACGTTTAACTGACTTTAAATAACTCATTGAAGTGAACAAAGTCTTATTTAATTTACACGTAGAAAAGAAGAGCACTTGTTTCCCAACCTTTTTGCGCCCACGTACCACCTGATACTTTATCAATTATTTGGCGTACCACTCAAAGTTACCGCCCCCCCCCTTCCTACCGGGGCCTACGATACCAGTACAGATACAGCCTAGAATATTGTGTTCTCTTTAATATGTTTTACTGTAGGCCCCTAAATAATGGTGTGTGAGGCAAATCTACAACAATTAGAATATAAAAGATCTATTTTAATTGAATAAACATAAATTCGAATGAAGATTATAGTTTAAAGCTATAGAATTATTAGGCCTAATGTGATTATAAATAATATAACTAAACTTTGGTTTCCAGTTAAAAACTAAGAACTGCTAGCTGCAGGTTTTATAAACTAAGTTGAATACTATGAAATTGAAAGAATTGTTTCAACTTCAGACTTAATACACAAAAAGAAAGTCATTTCGCATTTCTACAAAAGTAACTAAAACAATAAAATTCAAAAATGACCACACTAATGAATATTAACAGCAAAAAAAGTTGCTAATGGGAAACATGCTGTTGTTTTTTTGTTTAGGAAAGACTCAATATCGTGACTAATTCTACACAGAACAAATAACTGTCAAGACACAAACTATTTTGACATATCAATCACTGAGCTTTACCGAACGAAAACACAGCAGAGCAGATGTTTTAGCGGTACCAAGTGATAAAATAAAATTCTCTGTAGATAAGTCCAAATAAATTTTCCTTCTCTTTTCATTGTTTCTGCGAAGCGTGTCTCGTAACTTAAAATTAGTACGAGGTACATCTTAAAAAATTCAAGATTAGACGAGTACTGGACACAAAGTCAATATTCATTAATATAAATATGCTCAGAAAATGGGAATCTTAAAATAATTTTATCTACTAAGTTGGTAAGAAATCGTTTTAGCTAAGAAAAGAAGTTACCTACTGGAGTCCCTCAAACTATGTGGAAAAGCGTCGTCCTAACGCAGAACTGAGCTGACCAAAACAGCCGTCGGCGTCACGTCGATCATAATAGACCATGGGCCGACAATATGAAACCCTCCCCCCCCCGTGGGAATTTATGACTTATACTTTTTTTTGTTGGTATTGCCTACTAGATTAAGAATTCGGTTGTTTGCCTTTTTTAAATTACAGCATATTCCAGAAAACCAAGAAAAGACGGCCTATGAGGAGTCAGACAAAATTTTTAATCAGCAGCATAGGTCGAGTTTGGTATCAAATTAAAGGTCTCACATAGCAGAGTACAATGCCGCAAACTAGACTTCAAAAGGATGATCGAAACGGAAATGGCAGGCAAACAAAGTTTCCATTAAAATATATGGGTAAAACTTTAAAATGCAATAACTTTCTTTATACCCAACCTTTTAACGTCGGGTTTGCGGCATTGTACTCTACTAATTGAGACCTTTAATTTGATACCAAACATGACCTATGCTGCTATTTAAGAATTTTGTCTGACTCCTCATGGGCCATCCCCCTTAAGGGGTAAAAAAGTGTTAATGCCTTAAAAGAGTGGACATTTATGGCCATTATTGATATACCAAGTCTTGTAACTTTATCTATATTGGTAAAAAATATATTTCACCGTTCCGGGACTTTTCAACCACACTGTATATAAAACTAGTTATTTCACTTTTTCACCATAAATCTAAAAAAAATTCATAATTTTTTGGAAATATTTAAGTAGAGAGCTTCATAACGACCCATTAATTAATAAAATTGGCCAAGAAAACTGTTAGTATTTTCGGTCAAAAGATTTTTGAAACTGAATCATTTTAATGATGATAGTAGATTTTATATTTTTCATGGTTTTTTCGTATTTTTCGGGATATGCTGTAATTTTTAAGTGGCAAACACCTAAAACCATAAAGTACATGTCAATACAAACACAAAAATGTATATGTCGAAAATTCCCACGGGGGGGGGGAGCATATGTTCACATCAGCCTTTGCTCTACGCTTAATTGTTCGTGTGTATTAAATTTTTATTTCTTCCTCTGTCTGTCGCGTACCATTTGAAATGCTCTCGCGTATCACCAGTGGTGCGCGTACCACCGGTTGAGAAACACTGCTTTACAGGATATAGTCCCAAATTATGTCGAGTTGGTTATTGATAATTTATGTTCACTTCTAAACGCAATGGTACGTGATTTGATCATCATAGTAATCATTACCAAAAATTTAAAAATACACACACCACAAATAAGTATTAATTACAAATCTTGTAAAAAATTAGATTTAACTTTGAATTGTATGTGTCTACCATTTCTAATAAATTTGTCTTAGCATATATGGTACTATTGTGGGCCTACTTTAATGTATAAATTACAAACTGCATTCATGTGAATTTGGGAGATAACTAACAATCTCCTTGTAAAAAAAATAAATAATAATAAAATAATTATCTGATTATATTGTGTAAAGCAGATTAGACAGCCTTGGTTGATATTAAATGCCACAATTTTATATTGCACTCTTTGTCTTGAAAGACCTTTTTTTTTTCATTTTATGTCTGTCAATGGCCAAAAAAGGCTGTATGGTCTTATTTGTCATGACAAAAAACCTGATGTAACGTGACATATTATTGAGAGGGAAGATTATAAAGTACTGTATAATTATTACGTTTAACTGACTTTAAATAACTCATTGAAGTGAACAAAGTCTTATTTAATTTACACTTAGAAAAGAAGAGCACATTCACAAAATCACAAGCAAAATGTTCTGAAATTTTACATTTTTTTCTCGCTCTCTCTGACAAGTTAGGTTTTGATTTCAACGGATGTGATGGAAGTAGCGTTATACTACTCATCTTTTTTTTTTTTTTTTTTGCCTGCACAACAAAAAGCCCATTTACGTACTTAAAAATATTTGCTAACTGCATGGATATCTGCTGTGTTCCATGCATCAATTTCAACAAGCCATTGTTGTTTTCAAATGTAAAGACTGATGACGCCCAAAAGGGACCCATCTTTCTACACTTAATGGCAAATGAATGAGCTGGTGTAAATTAAATGTCATCTGCTCTTGACCACAAAGGTCTTCTACACTGCTACAAACAATACTTTAAAATCAATTTCAAGTTCGCTAACCTTTTCTTTGAACAGTGTAAAACAGAAAAAAAGAGAATCCAATGTTCAATATTTCTTTGATGTATCACTTTTGAAATAGTTGGTACTGGATAAAACAGAAGCCATGATCTGTACTCAGAATCCTTCCAATACTTTCTTAGGTCCAAACTGCGTGGCATTCTGTTTATTTCAAAAGGAGGTGTTACATTTGACAACATGTAATCCATGCCAACATTTTTTGTTGAGAGGCCCCATGACTGTGCCTTATTTGATGGGTTAAGCCAAAGATTAATCAACTGCCTAACAAATATTAAATGAACAGAATGCATGTAATCAGGAACAAAAGCCTCTGCTAGGTTGAAATAGAAAATAGTGCTTAAAATATATGGTCCTTTAACAAAAGTTATTTACAGCTTCTCTTACACTTTGAAGTATTGAGTCTTTGGTCTTTAATTTTGAATGATTTCTACTATATAAATCCTGGAGTTTCCCTGACCACATGCAATCACTGTTCCTTTATCTTCACAGATGTTACAACCGTAATCACCTTAGAATTGGTGGATGTTCATGACAGCAGCCCGAGGAACAGCATCTAAACATGAAACTGGGGAGAACAGTTTTTAAATAAATGCGCCCTTGGTTTCTGGTTCACGCCATTCAAAACCATTTCTGTAACGCTCTTGCAGGTTTTCTGCGAAAGGTCTGAGGAAAAAGTTCATGGCTCGTTTTTCGGCTCCGCACTATAATCCACAAAAAAAATTATTTATTCCCGGCGTTGGGCGGTATATCTGCAATCGTGTATTGAAGGGGCCAAAGTTGAGAGTCTATACTTCTTAAAACTGCAATTATGTTTGTTGAACCTACCTTTACACATCATGTCAATAAAATTAATATTTTATAATTATAATTAAAATGCAACTAATTAACTCCATCTGCAAAATTTAACTTTCTATTACGGTGATGAGAATCCCCAGCTATTCGGTAGAGCTACATCCAAATATTACTAGGCTAATTGCAAGTTGTCATTGTACTTACGTTATTTGGAGGATATGTTAAGTATGTCTTGTACCTCCTTTTTTAACAATGTTCTGTAAATAAATATAAAAAACACATATTTTAGATATAGATTAGGCTATATTTTTAATGCTATACACATAGAAAGAATATGAAAGGCTGTTTGAAAATAGAGCAATATCCGTTACACAAACAGCCAGAGATGGGCTAACTCAATTTGCAAGAACACAGACAACGGCCGCAAGGTCAAGGATATTGTCTGTGTTCAAAACTGAGGCACTGGTAAAATGTTATGTAAAAGGAAATGTAGCATAAGGTCCCTTGCGAAAACCAAACGAGACGAGGCCTTCCTTCTAAATTCCTTCTATTCCTCTGGGATACCATATTTGCAACATATATGATTCCCATGTCTGGCCCAGATATGGCAAATAGGGTTTTTGCACCATAAATACCCCACATATGTCAGATCTGGTTGTCATATCTGGAACTGATGTGTCAGATCGGGGAGCAAAATCTGGGCCAGATATGCTAGATAGAGTTTTTATAGGATGAAAATCTTGTCTACCAGATCTGGAAGATCTGAATTTTTTTTATCTAGCCAGATATTTTTTGTAAGCCTCAGAGGTTTTGGGCGAAATGTGAATAGTAAATTTTATAAACAGTTCTCTTTTGTTCTATTTAAGATCTTGCACGATCACTTTGGCTGCATTCAATAGGAAACAAGCAAACAAAAATACGTTGTTTTATTTTTAAGTTTTATTTTAACGTTTATAATCGATATAAACTTACAGTATTTAAAATATAGAAGGATTACAAGAACTAACCAAACTAATGGGACTTCACTGGCTGGGTAACTGAGTGGTTGTAGTACTCGCCTTTGATTTCCGGTAAAGATTGCCGGTTCGTCAAGAGAAAAGCTGATTTTGGATCCAGTCGACATTTGTTAATAGGCTATTAATTATAACCTATGGTTCTGATGTTGCTATCCAACAACAGGTCGAAGCTAGATAGTAACAAGACCGGAGTTTCGACCGTTCCCCATACATTGATCTACACAAAATTCGAAAACAATATTGTCTAGTACAATATGCTAAGGGAACTTAGGTTATGATCCCGATTATTTCAATGCGTTAAACTTACTTTTACAGAACTTTTTAAATCGTAAGTTATGTACTTACTCTATGTCCTCTACTTAAAGTGGTTGACCCTAGTAGGATGTCACCAAAAGAATGATTAATGGTGTGTATCATCCTCTTTAAGTTTGTGTCATTACTTAAAAAAAAGTCAATTCTGTATTAGATGCAATGGTAGAATATTGTTGCGTACAATAACCATAAACATATGAACATAAACATATAAACATATGAACATAAACATATGAACATATTCTCCTCATAAACAGTATGAGGAGAAATTAAATAAGAGTACCGTGTTAACCGAGCCTTGATCGTTAGATTTAATTAAATTTTATTATGTTATCATATCATGGTAATCAGGCTTTGAAATTCGCTCCAACTATACCATTTCACAGGTTACAGCTATCTGTATAAAAACCAATCCTTTAAAGAAGCATTATTTTTATTTATTTTTCGTTGTTATTTTGTTGCCTTAATAGCAACCCATAAAACCAATGGTAAAAAATTACAATTGTTTTATTTAGTTTTAGACAAAAACGATTTTTCATGGGGTTGAGGCTGATTCTAAATTTATTTTTGGACCAAAACACTCTCCAATGAAATGTATAACAATTAGATTTTGATATCGATAGAAAATACATCGTAACAGACACTCCTCGTATTAAAGTATATTACTTAGAAGCTATACAGGGGTCACTGCAAGTAGTTGAAAGTGAATAAACTTATACTACTTAAACGGGACACAAACAATTTTATCACTAGATAGAATATAGTGACTACATAAATCCAGTTTTATACGAGGTTGGTTCAGTCTGACCTAATTTTTTAAGTTTTAATTAAATAAACGTGTAATTTCTATAGATATGGCTGTCATTAGGCATTTTCATTAAAGGTTTAAAGTTGATTTTGTCATGTTTAGCATGCCATATGTATCTTTAAATCGGCTATAAAACAAGTATACCGGTTGTTGGGCTTACATTTATCTTTTAAATACATTGAGTAGATATTGTGGGGCTCGCCTTGTAGATGCAGGATACATTGAAAGCAGATGTTGTGGGGGGCTCGCCTTGTAGATGCAGGATACATTGAGCAGATGTTGTGGGGGCTCACCTTGTAGATGCAGGATACATTGAAAGCAGATGTTGTGGGGGGCTCGCCTTGTAGATGCAGGATACATTGAGCAGATGTTGTGGGGGCTCGCCTTGTAGATGCAGGATACATTGAAAGCAGATGTTGTGGGGGGCTCGCCTTGTAGATGCAGGATACATTGAGCAGATGTTGTGGGGGCTCGTCTTGTAGATGCAGGATACATTGGAAGCAGATGTTGTGGGGGGCTCGCCTTGTAGATGCAGGATACATTGAGCAGATATTGTGGGGGGCTCGCCTTGTAGATGCAGGATACATTGAGCAGATGTTGTGGGGGCTCGCCTTGTAGATGCAGGATACATTGAGCAGATGTTGTGGGGGCTCGCCTTGTAGATGCAGGATACATTGAGCAGATGTTGTGGGGGCTCGCCTTGTAGATGCAGGATACATTGAGAGCAGATGTTGTGGGGGGCTCGCCTTGTAATTCTGGTTGTCAGTCTAATGCTGATCCTCACCGGTTGGTTTCAAATTCCATGGCGGTGAAGATGGCTGACCGACCAGTGTGGATAACATATAAATTGTTATCAAAAAAAAGTTTTAATATACACTTTATACATATTTTAACGGAATTTATTACATGGAATCGACAAGTAATTATTTGAATATTACTAAAACTTAGTTAAATAGACGCATGCTACCGGTATAGACATTTATTTACGGGGATATGTTGCTAAATTAATGTTACATATTATTGATAATCAAACCATTGAGGGGACGAATTTTTTTAGATTTAGTAGGTAAAAAATTGTCGGTTCTTATTTAGAAAGAAACTTATACCATCTATAAAGCATAAAGAGTTGACAGAGTTAATACAAAGAAACAAATACAAAGCCGTCTAGGCAAGAGTACAAAGAAAATGTATAGATCTGTAGCGTTGTGTTTTAAAAAGTTTCCTTATGATACAAGCTTTGTTATAACTAGCAACAATGCATTTGATTTTAAAATTTTTTGAACGGTTCAACAATGTTTCTAATGATAATATTTTTCTTGTAAATTTTTATAATAAAACTTTTACTTCGTTGAATATTTATAATTACTATCTAGTGATTTCCAATTACAAAGGTAGTTTGAATTTAATTCACGTATCTCACTTTTAATGGCCACGGACTTGTATTTTAGGTTCCAACAAACCAAATTAATTAATGGCCATCAGGCTTTGATTTCAGGCGTTTAAATTTTTAGAGTATTTACAGGAAGCAATTGGTTTTTTTATCCACTTTCAGGTCTGTTTATGAAAATATGTAAAAAAGAAGAGTGAGTTTTTACTTTAAGAGCCATATAACAATCGTAAACTTAAGTACATAAAAAATAAAAGATACTGAAAATTTTGCAAAGTTCTTAGATTTTTTTAACCTTAGTACCTTCAACTACTTTAATACCAGTGTTTTCGAGCAAAAACAAGACATGGTAAACCCTTTTTTTGCCGAGGTAAGCTCGCAGTCACTACAAGTCCAGTTAGGCCCGGTGAATTACGAGTTTGCTCCAGTGATCTGTATCAGGCGGAGTGTGAGGAATGGGCCCGGGTAGCCGGAGCTGCGGGCCCCTGGGTCAGGGCCGGGTCCATCAGCTTCGGGCCCCGGGGCCCGGTGTCGCTGTTGCGTTGCTGGCACTCACACGCCGTGTCATTGGGAGTGATAAATGCCCTCAGCTAATGTGGTGCTGGGAGCTGAAATTTCAAACCTAATCACACTGTCAGATAAACCGTGGTTGATATCATTAATGACACCATTGCTCAGAATCAAAATGAAATATGCTCAACAATTGGTATACACTTTAGTTGGAAAAGTTTTTTTTTTCAAGTTAAAAAAATTAAATTGTTAAAGAAACGTCGGAACACAAATACTCGGCAAATAACTATCTTATCTTATCTTATACTCTAAAACAAGCTCCGTTTGTACGGGCAAAGTTTTTTTTCACTCCAAGGATTTTTTATTTTTTTATTGAATATGGTTTTTTGGCCACCAGAAATCGATTGGAGCTGGTCCCATAGCTGGGAAAAATCCGGTTTTTCCGGCTAGAGCCCCTCAAAGTTTCCATGTTATCCTTATGGAGATTTTATTAATTGAACAAAAATCAGCTGATAACTGTAGATATAAACCGATAAGTTACATCTTTAACCTGTAGTTTAAGACAATTATACCAAAGCGCAGCACCAGTCGGCTTGGCTAGTGAGCGAAGCGAACGAACTCGTCTTTGAAATGGAAGAAGGTGAGTGAGCGGAGCGAACGAGCTTTGTGTGAGAACGAAAGTAATAATTTTACCGAGCTTAAGCTCGGTCTCCCTGGTACTCTTATACTCTAAAACAAGCTCCGTTTGTACGGACAAACTTTTTTTTTACTCCAAGGATTTTTGATTTTTGATGGAATTTGGGGGTTTTGACCACCAGAAATCGATTGTCGTTGGTCACATAGCTAGGAAAAATCCGGGTTTCGAGCTAGAGCCCTTCAAAGTAGGGCTTATGGAAGTTTCCTTATGGTAACTTCCATAAAGTATCCTGGAAGTTGGAAGTGGTAACTTTCCTTAAAGTATCCTTATGGAAGTTTTTAAATTGAACAAAATCAGCTGATAACTGTAGATAAAACCAATGTGTTATATCTTTAAAGGAAAATTATACCAAAGTGCAGCACCCTTCGGCCTGGCGAATGAGCGAAGCGATAAGTTTTAAAGTTATCCTGGGGTAAGAATTCCATGATTTTTGTAATTGATAAACACGTGAAACACGTGGTTTTAGGAATTTCAGAGATTTCTTCATGATTCAAAACTATTGAATGGAACAAAACTAGACAACACAACATAACTACCTGTAGTTTTTAAGGGGCCAGTTAGTAATGCTTTGTTGCAGATGCATGTTTACTATTACTATTAATCATAGAACTAAAAACTTTATTAAACCTTTACCTGATTTAGTGATTTAGTACCAGGGGGACCGAGCTTAAGCTCGGTAAAATTATTACTTTCGTTCTCACACAAAGCTCGTTCGCTTCGCTCACTCGCCAGGCCGATGGGTGCTGCACTTTGGTATAATTTTCCTAAACTACAGGTTAAAGATGTAACACATTGGTTTATATCTACAGTTATCAGCTGATATTTGTTCAATTAATAAAATCTCCATAAGGATAACATGGAAACTTTGAAGGGCTCTAGCGCGAAAACCGGATTTTTCCCAGCTATAGGACCAGCTCCAATCGATTTCTGGTGGCCAAAACCCCCATATTAAATAAAAAAATCCAAAATCCTTGGAGCGAAAAAAAACTTAGCCCGTACAAACGGAGCTTGTTTTAGAGTATAAGATTAGGATGGAATCCTTGCAAGGTCGATATTGTTATCAAAGATTACGGTTGTTTATTGGTACGCATTAAAGATTAATGGACACGCCAAAAGGTGTCAACATTATTTCCATTTCAGTCTTGTACTAATTTGACATACATTTGACACCCCTGTTTCCCAATGACAGCCCACCGGGCGCCCCCACGCCGCCGCCGCCACGCGTTACCATGTACGATGTACTGCTGGTTTCGCCACTGAGGATGTTATTGCCTATTGTGAACGGTTTTGTTTCCACGGGCGCTCCTCGGCCGTTTCTCACAACGTAATGTTAATGTTAATGTTAATGTCTGTCAAGGCGATAAACCAATCGGTTCTCTTTCAGTCACATCACACCTCGCCGCGCCGAGCTGTGCCACACAACGCTATAGCTAGAGGTGCTACAACCCATCGTTATGACTAATTGTTATAGTGCACTGAAAGTTCAATATATTGTATACAAAAATAGTACTATCTTCAGGTCAGTTGAAACTTAAATTAGCGTCTTTATTGATTCAGTTACAAATGGATTAGAGTTGAAAGTACCACAATAGGAACATTTGATTGTTGGCAAGGTTTTGTTGTTCCTGTAACAGTTTATTTCTCATTCACATAACAAATTTTCTTTTGACTTTAAAAACAGGCACAGTAAAATTCTAGAAATAAATATATGATTTGACAGAGAGAAATATTTCGATAGATTTTCGTTACGTAATGTCTATGTAGCATTTTTAATATAAGTAGCAGGAACTCTTTCATTTATAAGTTCTACAATTTGAAATAAACTTTATTATTAAGTATAACTTGAATTTGTATGTATTTTTAAACAAATACATTTGGTTTACATCGGTGTTTCAAACGTATGGAAAAAGTTAATTGTCATTGTTAATTGTAACGTTAATTTTAATTTATTTATTAAGTTAACTTTAGTTAGTTAACTTTAGAACTTAAGTTCTAAAGTTAACTGGCTGGGTAGCTGAGTGTTTTTAGTGCTCGCCTTTGAATCCAAAGGTTGCCGGTTCGATCCTGAGAAAAGTTAGTAGCTTTTTAAAGGTTCGATACCGGACCCAGTTGCCATTTGTCATTGGGCTATTAATTAATGATCCTTCTAACAACTGGTTGATGTTAGATAGTAACAAGACTGGGGTTTATAAACGTGTGCTTGATATAATGTACTCATATAAGGTACTCATGCTATAATGTGCTGGTAATTATGAATTCATTACTCCTTTTTCATCGTCTGCAACTTTGCTTTTGAATTAAAGAATGGAAAAGAGGTTTTTTTTCATACCTATGATACGGTAATGTAGTAGATGGTTTACCTATTACAAGATTTGTTATACACACACTTTATGTTGTCTATATATCAGCATTTAAACAAGAAAAGATCAAGTACTTAAAGGTTGAATTGGTCTACTTGTATTTTAACCTACCCCATAACAGGCAATGCCATAGACTCTTAGAGGATTTGCCTAAAGTTAATTATTTTTATTTGTTAATATTCCCTTATTTTTCATCAAGATATTTTCAAATATTTTACGCATTACATTCGTAAGAATTTATGTTCGGGTTTAGTATTTAACTTATAATCTATTATTAGTTTTAAGGAACCAAAATAAATATTCCTTATTTAATATGCAAATACGGAAATGAACTGATATAAAAGTAAATTTATTTCATTTGACAATACTTCCCCTCACCATATTGTGTTTGACAGTGGGGAAGAATAACTAATATTTTACTCAGCAAACAGTTGTCACTCACAAGAGATAAATTACCCTACGAGACAATTTGAGTTTTAAAGCTTGGGGTACCTTACTTAGTTCGCTGGCAAACACCAATATTAAAATACGCTTAACGGAACCGAAATATTTACACGTTCCCTTGATTAATCTTGTTGTCCTAATCATTGCATTTAGCACAATAGCCCTGTCCTGGCCCAACTTGCCACCGCTGGGTGGAGCCGAGCAGCACGCCCGGTCATTGGGACTGGTTAACGCGCTTGACTTGGCCTGACCCGCAAATTGCTGCTGCAGGCCATTACAGTTTATCGCCATAAGGTTCCATATATCGAAATTACCCGGTGATTTGTACCCTGATGCCTCGTATACGAGTGGTCATGTGGTCTACGAGTTGTCGTATACGATCTGCAGTCACGCCACTGCTGCTATCTACCGGTGAAACTATGTCAACATAGACCTGCAGTTAGTTACTGCTCTGATAACTCGCCGCTTTACTTTGATTTGTGCATTACTGCTTGTTTACGGTTTCCTTGCCCCGTTGCTAACAGGTGTCACTTTCATCATGGACAACTTGTATATCTAGTTTCTAAGTATATTTCTTGGTTTCCTTAACCAAAGTAAGCAACTCAGACTTCTTAAGTAAAAAATAGCAATACGTGTGTTTGAAAACTCTTTCGAAACTCCTTAAGACGATTCTTTAGGTCAAATGTACCATTTACCTCACGGGTTTCCGGCTTTGGATAGAGAAAAAAATGGATTACTCCAAAATGACAGTTGATCATGCTTTGAAACTCGGTCCTCTCAGTAAGTTTCGGTGGAAGGTTTCCGAACACCCTTTATATTAAGTAGCTAAGGTACTCAACCGTTGGGTGAGCACTGACAGAGCGGTGGAGCCTGCCCATCATCGAGTGTCATTATTTGCCCACCGAAGTACCACACCAGAGAGGTTTTTTTATGTGAGTCCAGATATAATCCTTTACTTAGCAATGTTTCCTACCTCATATCTAATTTCCCCCAAACTCTCTCGCTAGATTTTCAACATTTTTATTTCATGTTAGGATTTAATTAACTGGGGGTTTATGACAAGCCAAATGACCGTGCTAAACAAAACAAAACAAAACAAAATAGCCGTGCTATGTGAAAAAAACTTCTAGCAGCTGACAATTAAAAAGCTGGTTATTTAAACTCAATTTTACTATTTCATCATATTTGCATTCTACCGAAACTTTAAGGGGCTATGGGTTTCAATCTTAAAGACAATCAATCATTTGAAGGAAACTCTTCAAAATATCTAAGCATCATTCTCATTTTGCGTCTACCTACATCCACGTCCTAAAAAGGCTGGAGGGAAAAGCCCCCAACAGCTGCTGTCGGCTCTTTGGCTCACTGGAGCCCCACAAACACTGCACACACAAGTGTAGGTTCCCTGTAAACCGTAACGAGTCTCTCACAGTCCAGGCCCATTTATAAACCTGTGGCGCGGAAAACCCATTTCACTCCAACAATTGATATTAGTTGGTTGTAATAGAAGGAATATATGGCACGAATATACTGGTAAGAAACAGTAGGTTTATATCCCACAAATGATTCACATCCACTCCGGACTGTTTTGAGCCCGCTAACAAATTCTGGTGCCTGCCAGACCCTTCTCAGAAATATTCTTGAAATGTTTGTTTTCTAACTTCATAGCTAAATGGCCGATGATATGGAACCAAAACCCTCAGCTTTTTACTATGGCTACTATTTCTGTGTTCATCTAGGTTTTATTTTTATTTTTTTTACTCTTTATTATATTTTTATTATAAGACCAAAACGTTCCTCAGTACAGTATTTAATTTTTAATAAAACCGTTTTTTATGGAACTCTATGTTATATAAATATTTTTTTATCATTCTGCACGAAATCAGCCTGTTTTTTGTTCTCTCAACTGTACCAAAACCGATTCTTTATTGTCCTAGGACTGAAAAATCATCTATAGAATTTTTTAGGTCCTAGTACTGAAAAGTCAGCTGTTTGCTACGTATATTATTATTCATTTATTAATGTTGAGGAGCAGAATTTTGAAATTCAAACGTTATAAAGAGCATTGTTTGTAAATATCATAAATGTAAACACTGCATATTACTAACTTTGTAAATATAACCTCGAAAATACATCTTTATAGTTAATATTTTTAATGATCAAAAGTCTAATTTCGCATTATGATAAAAAACGTTGTTCATCACTCGGAGCAAAAGTGTCTTTTTGATGCTTAATCGTTTTTAAAAACTCGGCTGCGCCTCGTTTTTAAAACACGATTGCGCACCAAAAAGACCCACTTTTGCTCCTAGTGATGAAAACTACTATTTTATCATTCTGCACGAAATCAGCCTGTTTTTTGTTCTCTTAAACCGATTCTTTTTGTCCTAGGACTGAAAAATCATCTGGAGAATTTTTTAGGTCCTAGGACTGAAAAGTCAGCTGTTTGCTGTGTATATTATTATTCATTTATTAATGTTGAAGAACAGAATTTTGAAATTCAAACGTTACAAAGAGCATTGTTTGTAAATAACATAAATGTAAACACTGCATATTAATAACTTTGTAAATATAACCTCGAAAATACAACTTTACAGTTAATATTTTTAATGATCAAAAATCTAATTTCGCATTATGATAAAAAAAAAAAAAAAAAAAAACGTTGTTCATCATTTGGAGCAAAAGTGTCTTTTTGATGCTTAGTCGTTTTTAATAACTCGGCTGCGCCTCGATTTTAAAACACGATTGCGCACCAAAAAGACCCACTTTTGCTCCTAGTGATGAAAACTACTATAAAATATCATTTTCGTGGCCAACTGCTTGGTTGTTCCAAGAAACAGATTAAGTTTTTACCATTACATAATTTGTTTTCATGGTTTAATTCTTGTAAACATCAGCGATATTCTAAAATAAAACCCTAAAATCTCAGTATAATAACGAGGTAATAATTTCTTATGTTAAATAAGTTAGATATTAAAATTGTTCATTTAACACAAATTCTTAGTCCATAAATGCACATTGTATTAAATTGACATAGCAATTTTACAATGGAATGCAATTTTAGTGCACTACAGTGAACTACTGTTATCCTTGTACCTCCAAGAGAGGTATAAAAATAAGCTTGTTTTTTTTATTATGATTTGAATCTAATATGATAGTCCGTCAAAATTTTAATATATAAACCAACAACACTTCTCCAACAATTAATGTTGGATAATACAACAATAATTTTTGGGGTGTTTAGTAGTCAGTGTCAAACAATTTTAGGGGGTATTACATAAGTAAAATTCAACAAGAATACGTTATCTCACTCTACCTTCCAGTAACAGTAATTTTATATATATTTTTTTTAATTTCTCGACATTGCCCATCAAAGACTCGTTTTTCTTACGATTTACCAAACATAATGACACTTTTTATGAATTTTCAAATGACTTACCGTAATGGAAAGTTTGATTGCCTGCCATTTCTGATTTGGCCAACCATTTGAAGTGCAGTTTGCGACATTAGCACATGTTAACTAAGGCCTTTAACTAGCTGTAAACATCAACCTATGCTTAGGCTATATTTAAAATTTTGGACTGACTCATAGTTGGCCGTCCCAAAGGGGCAATCCTCTAGGTTGTGGTACAGGTAGGTAGGTTTTTTCATCAGTAATGATTTGTGAAAGCAGGTATTTTTATGTGTTGTGGTGTAAATGAGTTCCAAACTTAACTTGTCACCCTCTATAGTGTGTGATGTCGTTTAAAGTAGATTTTACAAGGCTTTAATAGCACTTAATTGAGACAAACTACACTGACCAAAAACACCCCGCATTAAACCCATCATCAGAAATTTAGAAATCCTTTATTCATAAAATATTTTCTTACAAAAAACACATGTCCCATGCACCTCAAATGGGGCGTGCGGGATCAAAAAATATTCAAGGTATCTCATCTATATTTTATCTCTGGCAGTAATTTAAAGTCTTAAATTGTTCAAACATGCTTGAGATCATGCAACCTTAACACAGACAATTCACATCCAGTTTTCACTATGCAACAATAAATAAAACATGCAATAACAACAAAAATAAATTATTAAATATATCAACATTCACAATAAATAGTCAGTAGCAAACTCCAATATCTTAAGTTTTACTGTGGGTTTCTTTTCTAATATAACATCATTCCCATATCTCTTAACAAATTGATTAAATATTTTTGGTCCCAAGTAGCAAAACTGATGACGGCTTAATTCTTTCCTCAAGTCAGGTACTACTAATGAGAGTATTTGAGCTGAGCGTGTCACTCTGTTTACTTCTTTATAAGAAAACTGTGCAAAATTGTTTAAAACGTACATTATTACACTATAAACATGCAGTTCAGAGACAGTTAATAGACCTTTTTCTGTAAACAGGTAGCTAACTCTATTCTTTTTTCTAATTCTGTAAATAGTCCTAACAGCTAATCGTTGACACATAACAACTGGTTTTATTAAAGTGGTATAGGCACCCCCATAATGAATTTTTCCATACCTAAGAGTACTCCCAAACCATGAGAGTAACCATGAGAGGCAGCATTCCTCTCAAGCCGCATCATAAGGTACGAAACCTTTTTAATGTGAGTCGACATTTTGCTAAAATACCTCTATGCACGTAAAGCAAGGCACGTTGACGAATTAACGTCCACTAAGTTACCAAACGGTCGTAAAGTCAAGGATCCCTTCGCAACCGATAAGTCAGATGCCTTTCCCGTCAGATGCTCGTGATTAAGGCCGAAGTGCGGTGAGAGGAGACTCTGTGTTTATCACTAATGACATCACACCGTCACGTGGTATTGTTCGTGTAATGGCCACCGTGTTGGCGCTGCTCTGCGATCGCTTTAGATCACATTCACAAGATGGACACTGCTGGAATGTTGTCATTAGTAGCTGCAGAGTGTGCAGACGAATGTTCTTACACATCCAATTGCTTATATTTTGATGTTAGAGCTCTCAGCAAATTTTTTAAAACTACTATCAAAATATTATTGAAATTGGGCTCTGATAAAATAGCTAGATTCTATAAATAACTCTTTAATGGGTCGTCAGTTTTATAAGAAGCCGGTAGAAATTCTTTCAAAGGAGTATTGGAGGATTTAACGATTCGAAGTAATGGAATTTCATGTCAGAAACTTTAAGACTCGATTTGTATTACATGGTGCCTATTGGTTGGCTTGGTTTGTGCCTATTTCGCTATGACGGTGGCTAAAAATCTAATGACTTTTTTTAAATATTAAATTAATAGCAATCACACGGCAATCTTTACCTTTTTAAGTAGTATGTTCGAGATGTTTTGTGAGCAAATTTCCAGCTCCGTAGAATATTGAGCAAGATGAGGTTCTCCACTTCAGACAATCTTACAAGTAAATCATTGAAACTTCTATTCCGTTTTTCTTTTTGCTGTATAGATAAAAAAAAGAATAAATTAGTTTCTTTCACGGTCAACCAGTTTCAATCCGCTATAGGACCATGGTTAGGCGAAAGATGGTTGTATTCTGAGTGGATAGCCGTATGCAAGACTCATCTCATAACCGAACTGTTTTCAACACATATGCCATTAAAAAGAAGAAATTTATACTTATAAATAGTGAATTCATAATTTATTCCATTTAGCTGAAAAGAATGTGACCTCAGCTCCCAAAATGTTTCGCGACTTGTTCACGTATAGAAAACAATGATCTTTATCCATCTAACACTGTTAAATTATACAGACAGCTAGCTGACTATCAATAATTAATGTTAAAAAAAATTTTTTAATAGATGCAAATCTGACTACTATTTTTTTGTATTTTTTCAGTGCACTATATAAAGCTAAATAAAGTTTAAGCGCTGGGTATCTTTATATAATAAAAGAGTGCATTTAAGGGTCTAGAGAGAGAACTACTGAACGTATCGAGGTCGTTTTGGTGTCAATTGATTTCTTATGACCCCTAGATGATAGGAAAAATATGGTATCCCTCAGAAAATGCCTCAACAACCCGCAAAATGAAAATTAGACCTTATTTAGACCAATCTAAGACGTGATTTTGTCGATTTGTTTACTGCTCCAGGTGATCCATATCTTACATTGAAATTTGACACCACTGCTGCTTTACAAAGTGTTTTTGTAAACAAAACAGACAACTTTTCAATTCTTTGACAATTGATAGACACAAATGAAATCAAGGACACGTAATGTTGCAGTGGATTTTAAGGCAGTAAAATAAATATTTAACAGCTACTGCTTTAGTAAAATTTTTGTTGCTATACTATAAAAAGAGTTTATTTAATATGTAGACTATTAATTTATGTATTTTAACTTACGAGTTATTTATTAATATTTGTTTACACATATGTTTTTATAACTATCAACTAATGAGCTTTATGTTATGAAATGTATAAACATAATCTTTTGATTGTAAAATTCTTCCCACCGTATTTTAATCCATAAATTTTTGTTATAACTAAGTCATATAACTTCCTTATATTCTTATTTTTCATCCTTTTAAGGCCGTGCAGGCTTATGATTCTACATGTTTAACAGTAGGTTTATTGTTCCCACTGATTTAAACAATGGAGTACAAAAATATGAAAATGTGGAACTATGAACTGGAAGATATAAGTCTTGAAATAAGAAATACCAAGAATAAGAAAAGGAGATGGAAGTAAAGTGGAAACAAAAGACAAAGAATAAACATTTTATATAGTGTTTTAGTGAAGGTAAAAAACCTACTACTGTATACGATTGACTTAGAGGACAATGCAGTAACACTTAGTACACCCAGGAATGTACTTCGATACCATTGCGTGAAAAATTCAAGTGAGAACTTGAAAGCAAGGTTCAATTAGATGCATAAACATTGTGGAAGAGCCCACAGAATGGTGCTCAGCGGTAGTGATACCAAAACCTAACGGGGACGTTAGACTCTGCGTGGATCTAACGAAATGAAATAAGAACGTAAGGAGGCAAAAATGCAAGCAGAGATTGAAGACACACTTAATCAGATTGGTAAATCTCGAACGTTAAACAAATAAGATACAAATTCCAAGTTCTGGCAAATTAAATAGAACCTGAGTCAGCGAAATTGTACCAATAAGTTAATTGGCCATACAACTGGTCTGGAATAAATGAAAATACGATTAAAAGACCTTTAATAATTATCTTTTTTTGTAAAGTCTCATTGGCCTACTATATTGTAAAACCATATGATAAACTATTAGCAAGTATTATAAAACTATTTAAACTTATAAACTATTAATGATATACTAGTCCATTCTCTGTTTGTTGTGAAATGTGAAATGTGAAATATTACCGTTGCATGTAATTATGTATTTGATGTAACCCTTGTGGTAAAATCAATAAATGAATTGAATTGAATTGAATTGAATATTAAATGAATTGAATTGAATTGAATTGATATACTAGCGATCGCCTCCTGATCGAAATTAGACAAAAATTTTAGATGATCTGGACCCCAGAAATTTAAAAACATTTTATAACTGGAACATCTGTTCTTCCTGTTTTAGTCATTGTTTTTACAACAGCTGTCTAATGATTAAATCAATTCTCCTTCCTCAAAAAAATTAACATTAAAACTTTGAAAGGCTGTGGGGCGTAGCCCTGGAGTCCAACGTGAATTAGAATAGGATTCTGCTCATCTACAGGACTATACCTTTCTAACGGTATGCGCGGATGTCTTCTACACTGACATGAGATGAGAAAAAAAAGGAGGAAAATAAACATGCTTGCCTATTATAGAAGACTATGAAATCACCCACTGATCGAAATTCGACCAATATTTAGTTGATCTTGAGCAAATTAGTTTGAAAAAAAAAAAAACTACACATAAAACAAACTAATCTTCCTGGTTTGCTATAATTTATTATTAAAACAGCTGTTTCATGATCAATCAATTATCGTTCTCCCATAAGATAAACATTGAAACTTTCAAAGCCTGTAGGGCGTAGCCTCGCGGGCTGATGTGAATCAAAATATCATTCTGCTCATCTTCAAGACACTATCTTTCAAACGGTATGCGCAGGTTTCTTTTACGTTGCTCACAAGCTGAGAAAAAAGGAAGAAAAGAAACAGGCTTGCATATTAATATATAGATAACTGTTCACATTGCTAAAGAAATGGGAAATTTTTAGTTTTAATACTGTGTTGTCTGTGTATATTAATAAATTCTGTTATCATTTTCAAACGTGAACCATCATGAAAATTACCCGTCATTTTTGACAGGCTGTTTGCTAGTTAAGAAATATTAGCTAGTAGTCTATATTCAAGTTAACTAAATAACTGTTTCATTTCGAAAATTGAGGTCCAAAAATGCCAAAAAACCCATTTTTTACCAATGTGAAACCCCATAAAACCCCGTTTCTATAACCCGATCATGCTGGTTCGCAAACTCATGAAAATTTGACTGAACATAAATTCCAAATGGGTTCCAGTTTTTCAGGCGTATTCATTTCAGTGCACCCACTAATTTTATGATATTCTGATTTTCCGCATCTACATCTACATATTTTATGAGATTTTACCGTTATGTCATTATTATGTCATTATATTAATCGTCATTATTTGCTTTTTATACCTTTCCCTGAATACTACGGAGAAATCCGTATACTCACGGTAGATTTTGTGTCAGTACTACATTATCAGCACTGGTTGATTCTTGCTTTGCGATCAAACTCGATCAAAATAAGTAATACAGACCGTAATATTGTCAGTAATTTGTTCAAATGACCGGATGATAAGGTACGCAACCAAGTCATTGCCTTCACAGTTCTCAATTACCTCCGGTATAACTATATTGCGGCAGATAATCCATCTGGAAAACTTATTTTTGATCCAAGGTTATCATGTTACAACCACTCTATTTCCTTCCTGCAATTCAGACGTTGAAGGGTACTAGGGAAAAAACTTAGGTTTCCAGACTAATAATTTCCACTTAATTGGTGGTTTACAAAAATGTAAGTCAGAAATCGGAAACCAATCTTTATCACAAATCAACTTATTACTGTAATGTATATCAAATTGTCTGTGAATGTACGGTAAAAATGATATTATATATATTGTATTATGTAGTATATTGTAAGTTACCCAAGTTCTCCTGGTTGCATACTGCACATCACCATAAATAATGATAAGAGACAGCGCTTAATTATGTAGGCGCATATAATAGTCCAGTGAATAGAGGGATGTTTGCTTACAAACGGTCCGGTAGTTCTAATTTTTTTTATATGTTGTCTAGGATGGTTAGTAGTTGTTTAAAATGGAAAATGCACAATTTTCCCCCCTCCGCGCCCGCCGCCATATTGAAAAAATACGAAAAAACCTGTACCTTCTACAGATTTTTTGTTATATCATCGTTGGGCTTTCATTTTATATGGAAGACAGCAATGTAAATGTTGTAGACAATTAAATTTCCTATAATTTACATATTTAATTTGTCAATCTAGAACTTATGGTTACGGAAATATTCCCTTTTAAAAATATATAAATATTTCATTTTTTTTTTATTTGCCAACATTTTGATTTTGGAACACTACAATTCGTTAAAAGCAAAGCAGTTGAGATTATTTTGGGCCATTTTTTACTTGGTGAACTACACCCATTATATAGTGTTCCTAACAGCCAACACAAGAACGACGTACGTATTTTGCTGTAATGGAAGGTGACATTATGTATACAGAACTAAATAACTTTTTATAAAATTTATTCTAATGGTACTTTGTTTCAATAAACAAATTTTCACGAAAATGGTTTACGTTGTTTGTAGTTATTTGCTATTGAACATTACCTCTCACCTGTAAATATTCTTGTAAAATAGTAAAATATCACTGTTTCACGTGAAAAACTTTGGTATGATTTATGTTAATTTTAAGTTGAATTAAAGAATGGTAAACAATTGATGCGTTTTTATTAGATAAAATCATACACAACAGCAATAAATATCAATATGGTGTTGTTTGGATTTTTTATTTACGGATCAATTTATAAAGTCTGTAAAAAGAAATGTAAATAATTACATTTCCCACCGAGATATTATGATATTCGCTTTCCTAGATTAGGCTATAACAGAATTAGTGTCCCATAATTAAAATTCTGGCAAATTGAAAAAAATGAAACATTTATATATTTTTGAAAGTGAATATCTCCGTAACCATAAGTCCTAGATTGACAAATTAAATATGTAAATTATAGGAAATTTAATTGTCTACAACATTTACATTACTGTCTTCTATATAAAATGCAACCCCAACGATGATATAACCAAAAATCTGTAGAAAGTACGGATTTTTTCGTATTTTTTCAATATGGCGGCGGGCGCGGAGGGGGGAAAATTGTGCATTTTGCATTTTAAACAACTACTAACCATCCTAGACAACATATAAAAAATTTAGAATTACCGGAGCGTTCGTAAGCAAACACACCTTTTTTGTCTCTATTTACTGGACTATAAGGTGCACTAATGGAACACTTTAATGTGCAGTTATAACAGTGCATATCAGATGCACTGTTATGTTTATAGAAAAGTATTTTGAAACTGTTCGATTTTAACGTATTATTTTATTTAAAAACATTCGGGCCGCAGTTCAATACAATAGAAAATGCAGAATTTCATCAACTGCTTCCCTAATTGGTCTTTTGCCTATTTAATTCCTTCAAACAAACCTATTTTAAGTGCAAAACGTCTTAATGAGTTTACTCAAACCAAAGATTTCATGAATAAATCATAAATCATGAATATCTACTGATAATCATGATTATATGAACTAAACTTTGTTGCACAGTAAAGGTTCTGATTGTAATTTGGCAAACACGAAATAAACATACAATTAATTTCTTTTTAGAGGTTGGCGGACCTCTTTTTGCCTTATTTTGCCCCGCCCACATAGACTATTGATATGTGTATTGTATTAGACGAAGTAAGGGGGTGAGCCGCTACAGTGCAAGGAGAATGGTACTGATAAAAGTCACTGTCAGAACACGGATTCGAACCCACAACATCGCCAGAAGTCCAACGCGCTTACCACTAAACCACCGACTCACCCAACCAGTGAGTAAAAAATTACTCAAGATAATTTTAATTCAATAGTTAAATTTAAATTAGCCAAATCGTGCTATATGAGCCAGTGCAGCCAGAATCGGGCAAGTTTTTTCTTATCAATTAGGCCTCTAATAACTAATACATTAGGCACCTCTTTTCTTGGTAACATGGAATATTTATTTCAATTATTAATTGTAGATAATATAGATCTCCAATCATCTTGAAAGCCAAACTAAATGCACTGACCATTGATCTCAATGTTTAGTTTGCAAACATCACACTAACCCAAATAAATCACCTCAACAGAATTTGTAGAGTATTGCCAAAAGGATTGAACATTATATACCGAACTCATAACGATTATTACATTGTAATTTCTACATACAAGAATGTGGAGAAAGTAAACTGACCTTCGAATCAGTTAATGACATTCGATAAAACCAGTTGGCCTCGACTGGCAGGTAATGTAGCGCAGTATGGGAGTGCGGTGTGTGAGAGTTGCACACGGCTTCTGCGTCAAGGTTGTCACGTGAACGACTCACGAGACCTGTAACCTGACGGCTTCACCCTCACTCCGACGTTGCAGTTCCGTTACCGACATCACCGCTTGTTAGGATGGATACACAAATTAGATCTCGTGAGAATTGCACACACAATACCGACGTTACAGATTGTCACGTGAATGACTCGCGAGACTTTCAACCTGACGCATTCGTCTTCACCCTCACTCTGATGTTGCGGTTCCAATACCGACATCACAACTTGTTATATAGGATTCATACACAAAAATTACACTTCATGAGAATGTTATACATAATACTGATATTACAGATGTTCACGTGAACTAATCACGAGACTAACAAGTTGACAATTTCGCCCTCATCTGACATCAATTCCGTTACTGACATCACCGCAAGTAAGGATGGATACACAAATTAAACCACTTGATAATTGCACACAGAATACTGACGTTACACATTGTCACGTGAACGTCTTACGAGACTTGCAACTTGATGGGATTCACCCTGACTGTGATGGCGTTTAAAATGATGAAACAACACTGCCCAAATATCGAAGTTCTAGCCATTAAATCAACACAAATGAAATTGTCGTTGACATAATAGCTGAATAAAATGTTGACAAAGAAATCTTGTAGGGCTGATAACTAAGTATTATAGTGTAATATGTATGTTTTAGCCTATTGACTAAGCTTTTTATACTTATTGACGAAATAAAGTAAAATAAGATAAGGGTTAGGGTGAGATAAAAGTTTCAAATCAAAGAATTTGATTTGAATAATGAAGATGCTGTTCTTTGAATTGGGTAGCATGTCCATGAAATATCATGTTGATGTCACAAATACAACTATATACATTAGACGTGCTGTATTTATCATATACTAATGTTTTTACAGTGCCCTTCCAGTTGTTATTGTTTAGCAGGATAAAACAAGTTTTTCCTTTTGAGGTTAAAATAGATCATTTCAATTAAACGTGCAATGCAGAGATTTAAATAATTGAATAGGCCACAGATGAATAAGTATATGGTTATGAATTTAACAAGATACATTCTATGGTAAATACTTTGACCATCAAAAGGCCTTACAGACTGAGACTGGCCTACATTAAGAAAATAACGAGAAGTATAAGGAAACGAGAACTTTCTCTCTATTCATAACAATGGTCCATTTAACATGTCAAGGTGAGTTCTAACTAATGTCTAAATAGGAAATATGATTTTGCAGTTAAACTAATCTAATGCATTGCATAAACCAAATAATTTTGTTCAAATCAGATTTGAGTTTACTCTATAAATAGAGACATGTCAACCTGACAAGATGCCGATGCGGGAGTTTTCCTAACCTTATCTTGCGAAAATGCGTGAGAATGCAGAGGAATACACAGTCTTCAGTCAAAAACGTTGTTTTTATGTAAATAGAACTTGTGTAAACTATGAATTATGTGCAAAAACATATCATCCATCATGAAATTGAAAATAAACTAATTTTACATTCGTTTTAAGACGAATTAGACGATACCAATTAAACCTTACAAGGAAACAAACCGGCTCAATAATACTTTTGTATTCATTGATCATACGCTGTTGCATACTATCTAGTTGAGAGCTAAATAAAACAAGAAGAAGCTCTCTAATTAGTTCAGGCAACGGTGTTTTGTGCTAATCTTTACAAAGCAACCAATGGCAAAAGCCCTTTTATCATCAAATGCATTTAAAAAATTACCAATAATTGAGAAGGCTGTTTATATTAATTTCGCGTAGTTTTACCAGGAGCTCCTCTGTCAGGCTTAGTTTATGTGATTACAGACATCACATTAGGCTTAGTTGCATTGAGCACCCTCTCAATGCGTTAGTTTGCAGACCCTTGGCGTGGGAGCGTGAGTCGACGATCAAATGCGTGAGAATCACGCATTTTGCGTAAGAGTTGACAGGTCTGTAATAGCTTATATACTTCTACCGTTGATTGTCAATATCCATTAGAAAATTATTCCCATAGAAAGGCTGACAATAAAATACAGTTGAAGGCTACTTTTCAGATAGTTCCCAAGTAGCAGTCACAGCATGATTAAGCAGCCATTGTCAGCTGTTGGCGCAGACTGGATCAGCTGTTTGCGATGACGTCACCGGTCAGTCTCGTGCGCGGCAGCTGTTCACGTGACCTCGCTCGACCTTCGCTTGTCACTTCAACTCATTAGCGATAACAATCCAACAAGCCACCTCCCTGTGTGCAGCGCCCTGCCTAACAATCCCTGACCTTAATGTGGCAGCGAAAACTTCTGACCGGTCGACTGTATTAAATTGACCAATGAAATTGAGCTAACAGTTGAGCATTTTTAAACCATACTCAACATTCTCACAAGCGCGTTTACATTTTAAAAAACATACTATTTTGCACCCATGTTGGACACCTTATCAATCAGAAATGCAGTTACTTAGAGACGATATGTTTTACAATAGAGTTGCACAACAGAGTTAAATGGCAATTTTTAAAGGATAGTTTACAACAATGTTGTAAAATGTATTTTATTTCTACAACAATGTTGTAAAATGTGTTTTATTTCTACAACTTTGTTGTCAAACATTGTTTGTAAACGTTGTTGCTTTGTGTAAACACTTAACAGTATGGTTCCAACTTAGTATAAAATGTAGAATATACACAGGTAATCTTTGATAAATAATACATACTGAAGAAAATTTACAATGTGAATTATAAACTGAATGAAATGAAAGATAAGTGAACTGAACATATTGCAAAACCTTTTATTTATTTTACACATATATCTGTTTCATTGAGATTAAAATATTATTAAAATTGTTTTTAAAATAATATATATGAACGTATATAATCTTTCTAAAATTATACTATGTTAGGCATTATATTTAAAAAATAGTTCGCTAATTATATACAGTGGGTAAATTAAGTATGGAAAAAAATTTTTTTTACCAAAATAGATAGACAAATATGGTTTGTGGCATTAATCATTAACAAAGATTACGGACTTTTAGACATTGAAAAAATTTTCAACCACCTACCAGAGTGGGTTAGGGGTAACTTATTTTTTTCAACAACCCAATTGTGTGGCCGGCCCCTCATTTTGAACGCAATACGCTTCAAAAGAAATACGTTGCCTCAAACACGACCTCAAAAGGATGACCGAGTCAAAAATAGCAGGCAATCAAACTTAGCATTAAAATCAATCTGCTGAAAACGAAAAGAACAATAACTCCCATTATATTTGACCATTTGAGGTCGGGTTTATGTCAAATTGCTTAGAATGCAAAGCCCTTTAAAATGATATGTCGTATGACGTAGATCAATGCACGGACTTCCTTTAGTCGTCTGAAAAACTGCATTGGCCTACGTTATATGAAGAGTCATTTTAAAGAGCTTTTCGTTCTGAGAAATTTGTTACAAATTTGACCTCAAAAGGCCGAGTGTAACAAGTGTTATTGCAATTTTAATTTCGGCAATAAGATTTTAATGCAAAGTTTGATCACCTGCCATTATTACTTTCTCCCCCTATACCATAGTATATGGAGAAAGTATTGTATTCGTAAAAATGTTCCAATTCCTTTGATGATGTATGTATCCATTTTGGAGCCCCCTCTCCCCCTATAAATTTATATATGGAGAAAGTATTGGTTTTGTCAACATTTTAAAATTTGAGTAGTTGGTAAATTTATCCGTTTTGGTGCCCTCTGAGTCCAAAAAAGGGGGTTTCAGAGTGATGTCTGTGTGTGTGTGTGTGTGTGTGTGTGTGTGTGTGTGTCTGGATGTATACAGAGCTAGAAAATGCCGCAATGGTCAGATTTTGGTGAAATTTGGTACGTAGGTCCAAAACCACGATAATTCCAGGCGTTTTTTTTTCATTTTTTTAAATTTTCGATTTTTAAGGGAAGTTTACCCCCCAAAACCCCCAAAAAACGTGAAAAATCCAAATTTCTCAAAAACGGCTCTAACGATTTTGATTAACTTTTTATGGTTTATTAAGATTAAAATGCTGAATAAAATGACACCACCCGCATCTCCGGGAAAATGCGCGTTCAAAAGTTATAGAGCAAAATGTGTTAAAAAATACTCAATTTTTTGATGCAAAAACTTGTGCTGCTCACCTGATGGCTATCCGACTGAGCCATCAAGATATTAATGTTTTGAGGCTTTTAACACCTTTTCATATTCTTGGGAGAAAGTATGTGTCAGTTATCTGATAATGTTTATTTACTCGGTTGTCCTTATTAGGTCGTTTTTGAGACATTGTATTTCTTTAGACAAACTCTTTTAAATCACTCGATCGGGGTTGCCATTTGAAAAAATGAGTTACCCCTAACCCCCCACTCTAGTAGGAGGTTGACAGTTTTTTTCGATGTCAAAAAGTCCGCAATCTTTGTTAGTTATTAATGCTACGAATTAAAAATCTATTTTGGTTTTTAAAATGCAGATTTGTTTCCATACCTAAATTACACACTGTATATATACATGGAAATTCTTTAATACTGATGGCTTGCTCATACAGATCTCTGGTTTTAATGACAAATATTACTAATTTTAATTAGTTTTTATGGATTGAAAGAGGATAATAAGTACAAATACAGTTCGTTTTTGTTTTTTATTATATTTTTTTGCAAAATGTAATTCATTCCATTAAGTTAGCAAAAATCTTTATTTTATTTGATTACATTATTAAACATATATTTAATGCAACTAATTTTTACCTATTTGAATTACCTTCACAAAAAACTACAGTTCAGTAACTACAACACATATATTATTATTACGAGTCTCCTTACTCCACAATACCGAGCAAGGCAGTTTATGAATGAGTGGTTGTCTACGGGCAGGGAAAGGTGTAAGGTGCATTACTACATTTGCCCTATTGCCAAACCGTTCGTAACCCACATACCCTTCATGGTTTGTCTATCACCTTTTGTCTTTTGTCTAATAAACTAAGCAATTAAGTGCTTAACGCATTACCATTCAAACTGTTTCTGAAAGTACGTGCCGGCACATACGTGGGTTCTAATTAATGCTCGCCTTTTTAGGCATTGTAATAATTGTACTAGTTACAATGTTCGAACCTTTAAACAACGCTCTTAATTTTTGTACCATTAATTATTTGTTTTCTTTTAGTATTAGGTTATGTCTGAAGATTTCTATATGGTATATTGTTCGGTTTTTATTTTTCGCAATGTGTGCTTGTTTATTCTAAATAATTATTCTGTGAGTAACGATCAGAAATAGGTTATACTATACTTAGCTTACAGTTATCAAACAGACTTCGACTTACATGTAGAGTTCATTGGAAACCACATCCCGGGAATAATTACAATTATCAAGCAATAGTGTCATTTATATTACCTCTTTTGTTTTCTTACTTTTCATTGTTTACTTGATAAAATATATGTTTTGATTATTTATGTCTATATTCTGTATATTATTGGAAACTTTCAAGCACTATTAAATTGATATAGAATTTTCCTTCATGATGAACTAGTACACACATCCTTATTTTCCTATAAAAATAACTAAAAGCATTCAATTCGTATATAAAAACCAAACTCAAAGAGAATTTTGCCATATTGAATGATTTATTATTGTTACTGCAGATACTGCCCTACCAAAGGAATAAAAGCAAAGCCAATACTAGCTGATAGTGCTAGAGCAGTTCGGTCGAACGAATTTGTTATTAAATTGAATCTATCAAAGGAATTTTTATAAAGGCAGCGCAGCATGTTTGGCAGACATCCAATTGATAGAGTGATAAAGCTTTTAGAGGAATTGCATGTTCAAAGAGTAAAAGAAACAAAAAGAGTGAGACTGATAAATTAAAACCTTGTGAGGATCCCGACAAAGGCCCAGGACACGGTCGGCCCAGCGCCCTCCTATCTTTATGGCCTCATTGTTTATTTAAGGTTTTAAAATACACTTTGACACAATAGGTCTGTTTCTGTTAAGTATGCAAAACGAACTGAAACAACGGTTTGTTTATACCATATGCATGGCGATAGAGAATGATATCATCATATTTTACTTTACATTTACAAAGTTGTTCAGTTTTGAAATATTTGCGTGGTAAATAATTTGATGAAGTTAACTATGGGTACTGCGGTTAATGAATCTTTTACTATAGTTTCCCGTAACAGGATTCTTTTTAATTTAGCACGTTTTCTAATGTAACAATGTAAAGCCACAAAATATATTTTATAAACATGTTCAGGATATAGTTAAATAAAAAATAAGGGGAAAACAATACATTCCTATGACTTAGTAAATAAAACATCTCTATTGACGTTAAAATAAAGACATTACTCGAAACTGAATTCAGTTTTTTATGCTTCTGTGACACTAGGTTTTGTTTTCATAAAAAAAGATTCCGTTTTAAATGAAATGCAATATAATAGAGAAACTTAGTATAAGTATCTATTGCTATTGCCATCCAACTAATTGTAGCACTGACAAAAGTCACATATGTACTATAATAATATAAGAATTGTAAACACTTCAAAATACTAGCCTACATCTATTTACATTAAGATCATTTCTTATCACTAATATATTTTAACACACTGTAGTATTCTTTTGCAACTAAAAAAAATCTCAGCCTCCTAAAAATGCACGCATCTGTCACTAATTTGAGGTCGGGATGAACTAAATAATGTAAAGGAAGTAAAAAATCTGTAATAAGGTGATTTTGTGAAGAGAGATTGCAAGGGATTCAGCATTGTGGAAATGAAATCTCGAAGTTTGGATATCTGAAAGATATTTTTGTTTTTTGTTTTTTGACAGAAATTTCAAAGATAAAAAAATAAATATGCAGGAGAAAGTCATTAAATCATTTCCAGCAACTCCTTTGCACGAGTCAAGCCTTCCCTACCACAAGAAATGCTTTTTGCCTTTCTCTGCAATCTGAATAATTTCTGGTGCGAACTGATTCAGTTCCCCAAATTGGGGCTATATATATGATGTGTGGAAAACGATGTGTTAGAAACTATTGAGTGTCCCTTCGTGCAACAAAAATCCATACATAAATTCTCTGAATTGTTTAAGAAGAACTAAAACGAACGGTGAAGGTGGAACATAAACAAACGGAGTCACCTATGGAGTCAATTGACATAATTTAACAAATGGTGTGGCAAAGTGACAAATCGTTTGCTCTCGTGATGCATCACGCTGCACGCCATCCTGCGTCGCTTCGGCGTCTCTCCTTGTTGGGTATGTGCCGCACGCTACCACATTACCATCGGCGATGTGGTTGTGTTGAGAGTCTCTGCTAAAGGGCAACGCGGGTGAGGTCGCACACACAACCTGGACGTACTCCTCGTATAAAATCAGTTATTGAGTCATTTTCTTACATATGACCACTAGAGGATGACAATGAATTCCTCTGTATCATTAAGTGTCACTATTTTTTCTTCTTCCTGTTTAGTGTTTGGATTGGAATAAATAAATAGTTTTCATTTAGTTGAGCAAAAAATAACAGGCGAGTAGGGAATAAAAAATGAAAAATTACGTAGGTCAATTATTCTGATATTTTCTGTCGTTCATTTGGATTTCTTCTAAATAACAGTAGTATAACAGTGAAACAATAAATTATTTTCTTTTCCAACTACGAGAAGGATAATTAATTGTGTTTGATAGAATGTGGAGCCTTGAATGACTTATCGTGAAGTTTTGTAGAGTTAACCTGAATGTGAAATGGTGGTGTTTAACTATTTTATACTTTATATACTTATACAAACTTAGTTTTGTTTTCTTAAAAATCTTCTTAAAGAATACCTTCAATTGTGAAGTTTTTTATATGTTGTACTTAAATGAAAATAATCAACAAAAAAAATTGGCGTTAAGCATTATTTAACAAGCGTACAAGTAATTTTTAAATTACCTACGATTGTGTTAATAGCTAATTTTATATCTCAATTTGTCGTCTCAATGTTACTTACGATTAACAAATATGCATAGTGTACTATTAATATTATTAAAATGTACAAAAATTTCTAGTACTATGTGTCATTTATTATTTAAGTACAATTTTAATAGACAAATTAAATAGGTTTTAAATTAAGAAGATTTTATCGCTAATATTTTGCATGTTACTTTTTTATTAAGAAGTTTTAGAGAAAGTAGTCTATTATTTGAAGACTAAAGTTTATGTCAGCAATGAAACTCCCTCTTCTGCCTAAAATCCTTTTCCCGTAAATCCCACACTTTCTTTCAACAACCAAACCCCTCGTAAAGGGTGGTAGTTTCGAACCTTTATCCGTAAACTAGCCTTTTAATGCCATACAATAAGGCTCGGTAATTTTAAATTTCAAACTCCTGGTTTACTTTCCACCATTTAAAATACTCGTTCGATATTGCACCACTTCTCCTTAAATGTCGACATAAAATTAAAATTAAATGTATAAATACATATATATATATATATATATATATATATATATATATATATATATATATATATATATATATATATATATATTAATTATTAATAATATCAATAATGTGATCAATGTTATTAAAATATTCAAATTAATTATTATATTAATATATCAATAGGATGTAATGTTCCTTGGTTACTTAGCCATCTGTGAAACTGGCTGGCACCCATATAAACTTGCGGGGCTAAAGTTGTTCTTTAACACCCAAATGTCAGATGTTGGGAAAGTCATCGGCTCTTCGGTTTTACAATGTAGCAAAACTGCAGAAGCAGACAATAATATGATTGAATCAACATCAAGACTAACATGGAAGCCTGTTTAGTTGAATATTAAAAGGTAAAAGTCGTGATTTTTTTGTTTAAAAAAATGATTGGATGGATAAATTTATAAGTGTGACGAAAAATGTAGTTTATCCCGCGGCATTTAGAGTTACTTTTCTAAATTTGCTCATTTTACGATGGAAGCGAGGACCAAGAATTAAACCCAGGCCTACACAAAAACCTTCACTTAAGCACTGAATACGGTGTTGATGTGTTGATGTTGATATACGTACGAGATTATTGTTTAGGTAGCATGAAACAATTAGGATAATAATATATACCATGACTTGGATTTAAAGTGACACTTTTTGGACGAGGTCAAATTTACGATCGAGTCCTTGCAAGGGCATAAACAGGCCCAAATTCGGACAACCTCAGTCCCATGTGTCTTTAGTCCTTTTTTATAGAGTAATACTAAATTTATATAAGTTAGTTCGACAAATACAAGAATTACACTATAGCATTTTTTTAACTTCATTCTTCGTGGGAGGGGCCAAAAATAGTGGTGGGAAGGGTTTGTTTATCCTTGCTAAAATTAAATTGGCTGAGGTCCTTTTGGTCTTTTTGTTGATTTTGTTTTATTTCACTGTTGCATAACAGCGTTATTAATTATTATTTAACTCACAACATTTTGTTTATAAGTTTTGTAATATCCTTGTAACAGTTGTTTTTTAATCACTTGCTTTAAAAATGTTTCTTTTTACCAAGGTATAGGTGGCTTAAAAATAAAGCTCCCGACTGGGAGAAGAAACTATATGTTATTAAAAACGTTACTTAAGGAAACCTGCTACTCGAACACATTTGTCACAAGCTTAAATTGTTTTACAGTTTAAATAGGCAGTCCCATCCCCCCACCCTATAATTCTCTAGGAAGATCAAGTTAAAAAACTAACTATACTTGTTTGACTTGCTTACAAATAAAAAGTACATCTTGTGGTCGCTGATAAAACAATCAGCCGATTGTCTGATACTGAAGGAGTTTTACTATTTCGTTGATAAGAACAGCTGATGACCTTGAAAGAAACCAACTGATTCTTTTTTGTTCTAGGGTGAAGAAAAACTATTCTACTTCATCTCCTCAACGGTTGAATATAAAATGGCAGTATAAACCAACTGTTTATATAATTTATCTATTAAAATGCTAATGAAATCACAATAAGTGTGTAAAATTAAATTTTAAAAAAACTTACAAAGAATTAATTTGTTTTATGTCCCACGAATTTATTATAATATGAATATGTACTTTTATAAATTACAAACAACGCAATTGGATTCCAAAACTAGCCCACTACAGTAAAAATGAAATGAACGCGTGACAGCAAATCGAATAATAAAAATAACCAGAAATGGGTGACATATTAAACCATTGAAATGCAACATTATACATCAACGGATCCCATAACGACATGCAGCGCGTGTTTCGATTTAAAGTCAATGCATCGGAAGGTTTAAGATAATCTTGGAGGCTTCTCCACAGTCAGTGTTTCACGCCCATGACTCCAATAACTCCTCCGCGGTTCTTATCTCGAGTCGGTGACGTTGACAGACCGCCTCATAAGTCTCCACGCTTTAATAAAACTCTTTGTGATTGGCACCTTTTGAAAAATCTCGACTCTTACGAGTTCTACTTTCAAGGAAAACTCTCTTGATAAATGTCTAACTGCGATTGTTCTTACGTGCCTTCTTCTATTGGCGGTTCTTACACGGACAATATGGATCATCAATACTTACGTCATCTGGGTCGCAGCTCAATATCAGTTGATTGTTGTCAGTTGCCGTTTGAGTTATAGTGTAGTAAAATTAGTCGGGAAAAATTAAATAATTTTTGGAAAGCCAATTTCTTTTGAAATGTGTTCTATGGCATCCCCATGCCTTCCTCCGAAAAGTCCCCAGAAATCCCATGTGGGTATCACCTTTAAAAATGAGGGGTTGGCCCATTAGGAGTTACACATTAAACTTTGATATTAAGCATAATAAACTTAAATACATTCCAGAAGGTTTATATAATATCAAACTAAAGGTCTTCAAATGTAGAATACAATGCTGTAAACCCGACCTCAATATATCTGTCGAGAGTAAAATGGTAGGCGTTCAAAGTGTAGAAAAAAATAATATTATCAAAACTTTGAAATGCAACAACTTCCGAAATATTCGACGTTTTGAGTCTGGTTCTTGGCTATGTACTCTCCTTACCAAGACCTTTAATATTATGTATAGCAGAGCTATGGACTAAGAAACCTTTTTTTTAACTTCCGCTTTGGGACGTTCATGTAGAGAGGATGGTTCAAGGGTAATGGTAATACGATAGGCACATGACAAGCTATCCTCATTTTCAAAGCCAATTGTAAAAGCAAATGTTTGCCGCAAACCGCACCTCGAAAAAATCAAGTATTTTGAAAATTATTACATTTTTAAGCGTTTAGGTTAAAATTTGATTTTTGTTCAAAGTTTGACAGGTTGCCGTTTTCGACTCAGGCAACCTTTTGAGATGGGGTTTGCGGCATTGAATTCTACTACGTAAGAGCTTTAATTTGATGTACATAAACCCATTGGTCGAAAAATTTATTTCTGGCTTTACGTGGGCCATCCCATCATTTTTAGGCATGTTGCCCACTGGGGATTTGAGGGGACTTTTCTGAAAGAGGTCAGGGGATTGAATAGAGCACATTTCAGCAAAAATTCGCTGTCCAAAATTTTTTTCATTTTCCAACCATATTTTCTCTTAATTTTACTACACTATTGAAAACAACAGAAAAGCTTTTGCAGCAATTTTGATTGCTTTATCACTGAAAAGGAGGGTTAAACGCAAGCGGTGTTTGAAGGAATTGATACAAAAACAGGAAAAGTATAGTCATTTGAACCTTTTCAATGAAATACTGCTTACAGACATAGAAGACTATGAAAACTACTTTCGTATGTCTAGATCCTGTTCCGAGAAACTCCTTCAAATGGTTGGCCCATATTTAGAAAAAAAGGACACTATCATGAGGAAATCGATATCGGCTAGAGTATAGAGAAAAACTAGCAATAACATTGCAGTTTTACGCTACCGGGAGAACTTTTCAAAACTTATACTTTTTCATGCACAACTATAAAACGGTATAGTTGAATTAATATAGCATTGTATTATTATTGCTTGACAATTTAAAATATTATACATTATAGTTGTATACGTTTTTATGTACTGGCCATAGTAATCCAAATCCTAATGATGAGGTTTTGCTCTCCTTCTGTATTTAGACAAAACACCTCGTGTGTTTACAGCTGATTCAATACCGGATCTCAAACGTACCTTAGACGCTCAATACATATCGCTATATTGACGAAAAATATTGATGAATTTCAAAATCGTGATCCATATCGCGATCCATAAATTCCATCAATATTTGACTTTACACGCTCAATCCATATCGTGATCCAGGATCACAGTCCTAATATCGCGATCCGTATTGACTGTGTAAGAACCGCCATTATTCGTGGAAGATTAAAAATATGCTAATTCTGAGAATAAAGATTTTGAAATAACATTAATTATACAAATTGCGTGAAAATAGTAATAAAATTAATAAAGCGATGATGTCTTTGGATAAGAAATACTTATTAAAATGAGGCTGTTTGTAAGCGTGATGTTTTAAGTCTAGTGTTATACATTATTATATAAACCCGTATACTACTAATTTATACTCACACACTTTCATTCTAATAATAAATCATCTAATAATAAATAATGTAGATGTTTAATATACATTAAAACCTTTTTTACAAGCTTTAAGTACACTATCCTTCTAATAGCCTAATATTATTCGGATTGTTCGGTTAAGAACGTTATTAGAGTACTTATTTTAATTTTAAGTATGTAAAACTATTACGAGAATTAAACCAAAAAATAAACAAACTAAAACACAATACAAATACTAATCTAAAACTACATTAAAAGAACGTTTTGGAAAAATATTCAATGTAGTTCTTTATACAATCTGGCAGGATCGCTGATGTTTGCAAAACAATGAACACATTTGTATTCAAAACTCTCGAGATGAAACCAAATAAAGTTCAGCTATCATATTTTATGTTTGTTTTAGTGCTGAATATAACTTTAGCATCCCAGGACAAATAAAAACTTTGATTTCCAACATAAACGCATGCCTGTATGTATTTTTAGAACTTATCGTGCGTGAATTACAAATGAATTTTATAATGAAATCATTTATTTTATGTGTGTCAAATTTATTTGCTATACATATGAAATAAACTTAACTATAACTTTTTTATTTGACAACTGGCAGTTGTATTATAATAATATTGGTAATCGTAAAAATTCTGTTAAAATTAAGTCCTCTTTGGGTTGCGATATTGTTCACTTGAAATTAGTTTTTACTTGGACACAATATAGTAAATGTTTCTCAAAGAAAATGTGTAGAGAGGAAGATGTTAGTCAATTGAGGGAAAAGTAAAGATAACGTCAACCAAACTTTAACCTGCGAAATTACTATCTGGCGCGAAAATAACGCAACCGCTCACCAAAAACAAAGTGTGGAGAAACCGGTTCCAATCCGTAAACAAATGCATGATCATTTGAAAGCGAGAGTGTTCTGTATTTGTGATACATGAGGCATGCGGAGTTGAGCGAAGTGTGTCTCGGTCTCGTGCCTCACGTGTACTGAAACCTTGACACCGCACACACACGCGCGCACGCGCGCGCGCGCACACACACACACACACACACACACACACACACACACACACACACACACACACACAGGCACGACCTGCATGTGCCCTACAGGGCGGCGCAGTTGGCTATGAACGCCGTTCCGGTCAGTTTATTATACAAACCAGCTTGTTATGGCAGTTATTACCTTTATCTATCGTACTGCGTCTACTTGGGTGTCTGAGAGAGAAAAAACTAGCATAGGAGTCCGCTTATTCTACGTATATAAGAACGAACGGACAAAAAAATCTGCAACTTTCATTCATACCTTAAATTTAAAGTAAAATTAAATTTTTTTTAATCCTTTATTACTTAGGAGTTGGTAGACATGAGAGTTGGTATACTTTGAATTCTTAGCTACGCGAGTCATTTCTCGCATACGAGGCTAATAAAAAAAAAAAAAAATAACAAATTATCCTGAATTTTAGAAATTAAAATATTCACAGTACTGTACGTTGAGTATTATATTTGTTTCATTTCTTAATCTTGGGGTTTACTCCATTAAGATAAACCTACAGAATAAAAATCTTTCTTTTCTGTGGAAGAATAAAAATTTGAAAAAAAATTAACAATATAACGTTACTTTTCGTAGGAATGAAAATATCAACTTTTATTTACCATCCCATCTTGTTTCCAAGAGCAGAATCTCGGAGGATTGTATTGCTGGATTTGTGAAAGATTCCAGCTCAAAGCTCATAAAAGCCCGAGTGTGAATAAAGCCTTTATAAAACTGATTTAAATTTAGATGAAAGAGTTGATCTGACTACTGACCCGTCACTGATTAAGTGTCTAGAGTTTGATTGGTTTTCAGATATATGCGAGCGACTCCTCGTTTCCCTTGGTTAAAAAAAAATGTCCAGCTCCATTTTTAATTTCTCCGTTTTAATAAATAATAGTCATTCGAATCAGCTTATCTGTTCTGCGTAATTTATTCCCAGATGTTGTACACCATCGAGTTGCGAAATTGTATTCGTTATGAGAAATATTTGAAAAAATCGCGATCTTTGGTAAATAAAAAAAAACGCGTTACGTTAGTAAAACACTTTAGGGATTCTTTAAAATACTGTATCGGTCCGAATCTATTACCAGTTTGCACTACAATAATTAAATCTGAAGATTTGTTACAGTTCTACCAAAGAAAAAAAAGTTTTTGTCGAATGAATATTAGTAAAACTCTAAAATGTTTATTGAATCCATTTTATATTATAAACAGACTTAAATTTATATTTTTATTTACAGCCAAATTCTACAGACAATTTTTCTGTGTTAGACCTATGAATACTATTTATGTGAAAACGAAATCAAGAGTATTGAAGTTAAATGATATTAACTAAAAATATTACCCCAAAAATACCGGTGTAAATATGAAAACATTTTTTTTTTTTTGAAAATTTAATAAAAACCAGTGATTAGTGTGTAAGTACCCTAAACATTTAAGTAAAATATTATAAAATACAATAATTTTTTTAGAATGTCTTTGGTGTCATTGTCATTTAAAACAACATTTTTCACCATTTAAATATCCTTTCATTCGTTTACATTGCTGTTAAACATTTAGTACAAATTATCCGAAGTTATTTGTAATGGTCGTACTCCGTTCAACACCAAAGCCTTTTTTTTAAGTGAGTACATTAAACGCTTTAAGGAAAGCGTTCCTAACCCTTCAAAGTTTGAGGGCCTTCCGGGTTGGAATAGCTTGATCTGAAATCCAAGACGCCAACCGTTAGGCTAGCAAGATGCCTGTGTTATTATAAGTTGCAACAAGAAACCGACTGGCGATTATAGTTGCTTAGGCCTATGAGATAATTATTTACAACATTTTCTTTTAAATTCCAAGCGGGCACAACTTTAGATGATTTTGCGCAAGTATCGGCCGCTCGACCCGTGTTGGCGGTGACTGACCCACCACCGCTCCTTAGTGATGGTCTAATAGAGTTATAAGAAGAATTGACTCGCCTACGGCTCGATGGGGGCTCCGCCCCCGTGCCCCTCTAGGGGTCGTTCTGAATTCGTATATTAGTAACATGCCTCTAGTGTTAATCAGGCTAGTTCCATTTTTGTAAATTGAATAACAATTTTTTTGTCCAGTAATTTTTATAGTAATCGGGAAAATATTAAAATAGAGGAACACAGCCAATTAAAAAAAATGACAATATATATATATATATATATATATATATATATATATTTCATTTATGAAAAAGTATACTACATGCTTTAACTAAAATTTTTGAACTGTGTAAATAAAGCAGACTTCGGCAACTAATATTAAATAACTTGGAAGAGAAAAATGTTTCAATCTTCCGCTACTTTGAGAAAAGAAAAATAGAAAAGATTCTTTATGCTTGGTAAAGAAATAAATGGTCTCACCGCAATGGTGTGGTGATTCCAATCATAGGTTAACTTGAGTTATAGAAAATTAACTCATATGAAAATTAAGGTAAAGCTTTTCTTTCAACAAAATTAAAATAGGCTATCCACTTTGTTTTATTAAAATAAAATTAGTACTCTTGCCAGGCATAGTACTAACTTATACGTTATAGGCCTACATCTTTGGCACAATCTTCAAACAAATTTATTTTTAAAGTAAAAATTCTCGTGCTTATTCAAAATTTGTTCTAAAACATCACAGACGTTTTTCTCAGTCACAAAATACTGTTTTAACTAAACGTGACACTGTCAATACTAAGAATACAAAACAAAGAAAAATGGCTTCAGCCAGAGCAAAAAATAAAATCCTTTAGCAAGAATACGGATTTCCTTCTTAGTGCCCTAGAAGTATTTTTATGGGAATATTGATTTTCGTTCCGTCAGGTAAGAAGATAGTTCTCTTCTTGTTCCTTCTCCGCCAGCGCTTTTTCTTGGTCGGGCCACCCGCGAAAGTTCGGGACTCCCCACATTGTCCTTTAAGCGGTCCCAGGACCATCGCTCGAAATGGAGCAGGTGTCGGAGACGCACTAGAAAAGTTAACCGGATTGAGGTGTACCAGCCGGAGATCCGCGTTTGCTGTTCGACTGACGACACTGTCCGGCTCTGTCAATTCGAGTTCGATCAAGAGGTCGGCCGGCGTGTCAAGCCACAGGCATGGTGAGGGGCATCCCTCCCAGTCCAACTCCTGAGCTCCGTCTTCCACTCTCCGTGGCTCATTACCCAGATCCGTGATCCTTTCATCGCATACAGGTGAGTTTGCAACTGGAAGTGGGCAGACTTCGGATACGATTTCCTTGGGTATATCTGTGACAGTTTGATTCAAATCGTCGAGTATCGCATCCATCGTAGCACAAGGGGGGGGGGGTCCTGCACTCCTCCGGAACATCTAACAGCTCTCGGGAGTTCAACACTAGGTTCCCCAGTGACGTACTCAAACAATCTACCTCACCCCGACCCAGAGACTGTTTGGATAGCACCTTCTTGAGATGGCTCCTCCACCAAATGGTATCGAGTCTGTATGTGGTCTGAGTGTTTTGTAGATTCCACCAAGCCCGGGTCCATCCGATGCCTGAGCGTACCTTTGCAGGGCCGTAAAGATCCGTCGCATCTGTGGTTGGTGCTTGTGGTACAGATAATGGTATGATTTAACCTGCACCTTCCTGGGCTGACTGTGGCCATGCACCCAGTGTCACATCCGACCAAGGGTATGTTAGTGAGCAAACACCAGGTCGTACTTTAGGGGATTGACCTGCCAGAACCAAGGATGCCTAGGAATAGAATTGTTAACCAAGGCTCCATCAAATACCTCGCGGAGTAAAAGTCAAATTTATCCATCGCTTGACAAGTATTTAAGCAAAACCAGATGCATTATTAGCAACATGTTAATTACGACATTCTTAATGAAAATAATAGATGCTTCAAGAAATAAATAAGTCCCTGTTCAGGCGCCAATTGAAGCTGTATGTGAAAAAAGGGAATATGTGCAACAATTTAATCTTTTCAGGATAAAAAAATATATATCACCTTTACTATAGGTTTTAGGTTAAAACCCAAGATTAATTATTTACCTTCCATGTTCTCGGGAACAAAAATAAAATGGAAAATAAAATCAAATAAAATCTAACAAAACAATCGATGCATTGGTTCATTTTAAATCGATCCTATTGCTCCTCGCCAACGCCAGGGGTCGGGTCGGGTCGGGTCGGCACGGGTCGTGCAGGCGTTACCGTATCTAGGTCCCGGGATGCCCGCCTCACGTGAAATGCCACACTGCAGCCTTGCCGTCAAGGTCCTCCATTGTTCCCGATTGGTCAATAGGTGAGCATATATTTTTATTCACAGTCGTGACGCTCGGTGAGAGGAGGGTGATCCGTGTCGCAAAGCTCGGCCCCCGAGGGCGGATTCCCTTCCTCCGCCCACGCTCGGTCCCGCCACGCTGTCTGTGTTAGCGCACGTTGTATAACTCACACCTGTACAAAGGTTCGGGACCACCCCCGGGCTCACGATTGGACAGGTTGTTTGGTTGCCAAAATGTTTGCGTCGAATATTTGTTTACATGACCACTCGAGGGCACTGCCACCAACAAGCATTCAACGGGCTGTGCAGTTTGTATTTTATTTTTATAACTTATTCTGTCGATACGTTACATGGATATTTCAAAAACAAATAAACAAACACGCACAAAATCTGTTTTATTGTTTAAGGCAAAAGTTAAATTTATTTAAAAGTTTTATGAAAAGAATGTTTTGTTTCATCTTTTAATAGTATTAAAAAAATATCTTCTTCGACTGATACTTAAAAAATTTTTATAAAATGTTAAACCACGAAATGAAAAAAGATAAATCTAACGTAAAAAATAGTAAAACAAGTTTATTGTTAGACGTCAAGTGAAATGAAAGACAAATGTCATACCTGTCACACATAAAACTGTTAGCATGATTTACTATCATTCAATTGAAATAAGATTCCAAGCAGTTATCAATGAAAGCAGTATTAGTTGAATTAGTGTAAAATATAAAAAAAAGCACCATAGCTGCATTATTATTCTCAGTAAAACATACTTACGAGGGTGGTTTTTAAACCTCCGATAGGCTATAAATAAAAACATGTTCATGTAAAACAATAATTTAACTACCAAAAGATTGACACACTTAAGGTTACTTTTCGACATAATCACCGAAGAGATTTGTCGTATCTATGGACAAGCTTTCTTAATACCCTCTTCAAAGAAAGTTGCCACCGGCCAAGAATTCCGTATTCAGAGCAAAAATTAAAAACATGTAAGAAAGTCAAAAGAAGTATTCAAAAATTTTGTAGAAAAAGCAGTAATGGTGAATCTGTGGTTTTCTTTAACAATTCCATCAACTCGTTGAACCTGGTCATTTTAAACGACCATTTCTAATGTGTCAATCTCTTCGTTGGTTATGTCGAAAAGTAACTTAAGTGTATCAATCTTTTGGTAGTAAAATTATTGTTTTACAATAACATGTCTTTTATATCCTTTTCTAGGGCGTACCTTCATTGCGCACAGCGGTCAAGTTTTTGACGAGGGTCAGTTTTATGGCCCCCCGAGGGTCGAGCATCATTGCGCACACGGTCAGTTTTACCCTACCCATTCGCGGTACGCCGGCCGGCGCTGCACCGGCCGCTCGCCCCGAAACCAAAGCCCATTTCGATGAAGAATATTAAAATAAGTAGAGATATAAAACTCTGTAACCACATAATATTGTCTGTCCTATTATAATAATTGTATTACTTATTTTAAGAGAAATTATCTCACTCTTCGTGAAAACGTTTGTAAAGTGAAGTAGCCTACTTGTCTGGATTATTTTTCTAGACATTAACAGTTTGTTCATTATGATATTGTAAAAACGGTCAAATTTTACCTATATGACATTTAACACGTCGACTCCTAGAAAGCCAACTAATACGAAGTACAAAGAAAAAATAGAGTTTTTGGAAAAAATCCAAACAGAGCTGAAGGAAGGAAAGATTATCCACCTGAATTTCATGCAGAAGGCTTCATTTCACTTAAATAAGAGATCAAGTTCTTGTAATGGCTGTTTAGTGCTGTATGTTTGTAAATTTTGTAAATATATATTAAACTTTGCTTTACCGTGTAATTTGTTAAAATAACCTTCATATAGTAATAAGGATGTTTTAACCGGCTAAGACTATTTTCATCGTTATTTTATAAATTAATAACATCTAATCACTTGTAAACTTAAATGATTATGAAGCAATAATACCTTATTACCTGTATAATTATAACATTTATAAATAAATGTTATGATAATACTTGTAATAAGCTATTATTTCCCAAACTATTACGTGTGAAATACGTCACATACAGTAAAGTTTATATATTGTAAGATAACTATAATTTTGCCGAAATATTATATCCACGAATTAGAACTATTACAATAGTAAAATGAGACAATTTTGAAGTTTAAATATGCAGATATGTAAATATATATATTGAATTCTACTTGTTTAACGTAGGAACGGTACTACAAGTTTCGTTTTTGACCGTGTGCGCAATGATGCCACCCTCAAGCGTTGCCCCGAGTGACCACTGTGCGCAATGGTGCCCCAAAGTTTGACAGTTTTCTGACCGCTGTGCGCAATGATGCTATCCCCCCTTTTCTATATCCTATCGGTCTTTCATATCCTATCGGAGGTTGATAAAAAAGCGGCCGTTGGGCATGAAATGATAGTTTATAAAAGGCGTAAATATTTTTTTACAAGGTAATATTTTTAGGATGTATAATTTAAATATGTGATATTTTTCGGTCGGTAAAGTTAAACATTTTATATTAAAAACGCATGAATATGGTTTCAGACAAACTCAAATAAATAATGTAAACTCTATATTAAAATATAATTGAGTTGAATATTACTTCCGCTACGATTTACAAAATATATTTATAAGATAGTTTATTTCATCCGTTTCAGCAAAAGCATTTCACGGAATCCGTTTACTGCCGGTTTTACGACCCAGGAAAGCGACCGTACAAATGTTTTGAAGTGGAATGTTAAAACAACCTTCTGAAGCAATGTTTGTTTCTACGCTCATTGTAATCGCTGCTCTTGGCTTAACGAGGTAGTTTTTATAACTTTAAACACGATCTATAAACCGGAGACGAGAACTGCAATGAAAGCAAGAAACTGTTAAAGTGCTGAGTAAAAAAAGTTGTCACTTTGTCATAAACCGTCGGAAATTGACAGTAAAACCATCGGAAATATCACAAACTTTGGCAATGCGTCCAGCATATTGCATTTATTGAGTGTTTCCATCAGTTACTTTTTAAGGATCACATGTTTCTTGGATTTCTCTAAATTTCTCTGTCTTGAACTAACATTGGATGTGTTTCATGTAAGAATTAGAAAACCTGAAATTATAAAGCTGTTAGAAATACTTAGGCAACAATAAAAAAACCATTCCGGTTGCCTGTTTTAAAAGAAACTTTTTAAATAATGATACAAATGTTTTCCAAAGTACTGTGTGCATGAACTGTGCGAATTGACCTGAGCGAGGTAAAGCCCCCCACACACTATCAGACCAGACCTTCAGACCAGACCGTCTGGTCTGGTGTCTGACACCAGTCGTATCGTGTGTGGGGCTGTCTGCGGACCGATTTTCTCGGACCAGACTGTCTGCGTGTCTGATGGTTGAACCCTCCGACCACCGACGGTCTGAGGTTCCCCCACCACAATTTTTGTCTGGTCTGTGAGTGTGTAGCGCTGTCTGTCAGACGCCCGACCGTCTGCAGCACAGGTATCAGGCATGATTGATGACAGAAGCTGAGGCGAAATAGCGGGACTGAATTTTAGTTCCTCGCAACTCCTCCCAGTTGCCAGATATCGGAGAGTTACAATCAGCCTTTCCTTAGCACTCACTGAACTTCTAAATAACTGAAAGTGTTCTTTTTCTCAATGAAAGGCTTAACCATATTGAGTAAATCGGTAAAACACTGCTCGTCCATTGGCAAAAAATTTCTAAAATCACTCCCGTCTGTTCTTTTAACAGATTTAAGTGTGTAAACCTTTTTAAATCATTTAAGCCACTGCTTAGCCCGCATTTTCCGTTTCTTCCAGCGTTTTTCCTCAGTTATCAACACACAACTAAGAGCTAAACCTATTTTCTTATTCCTAGACAACACTGGTGCCATGGGGTGTTGTCATCAAGGTGTCTCAACTACGAATACCGTTTGGTCGTTTGGTCTGGGAGTGTGTAGAGCCGTCCAAGACGGCATGCTTGCAGCCAGACGGTCTGGTCTGATAGTGTGTGGGGGGCTTAACCAGGGATGCATCAATTGCTCGAAATGCTCCGAGGGACGCCCGGATTGGTGTATTAACTATGCGAAGCGGTCTGTCTATTTAATATCTTATCATTAGACAACATAGGGTTTTAATATTTTGAAATTAGATAGTTTTACATTACATTAAAATTAAACGGGTTTCGCGAAGATGATGCAAATCGAAGGAATTTTTTGCGCAATTGATGCACGACCGCCGCAACTTACGTTCTACACTAAAATGGCGATGAAATGTTGAATTCTTTACATACGGTATTTTAAAGTTTTCATGTAATCATATAGTTATATAAAAACTACTGAGAATATTAAACACCTTAATATTAATGTGTACTGATGTGTAGTGGATAAATATTTTACTTTAACTCTTATTACAGTTAGGTAGATTTATTCCTAAATGACATATTTAATCCTAATCCTCGATAAAAATGAAAACTTGAAAATATCCTATACTATAATACGAGCAATGTCTGAAGGGATGTGTGTTACACGATCTCGAAATCTAGCGGTTAGATTTTGCTTAAACGTTGCATTTAAGAGTGTTTTGGCTCAAAAATATGTTTATAAACAGTCTCAATCCCATGAAAAATCGAATTTTGTCTAAATTTAAGTTTAAAAATCGTAATTTTTAACATTGGTCGTATGGGTTGCTATTTGGGTAACGAAATAACAACCAAATATAAACCAAAATAAATGAACATTATTGTTAAACAGACCTTTTGAATTAACTGTGAAGAGGTACAGTTGGTTGTTGGTGGAAATGTTAAAACTGAATTAAAATCAACGAGCGAGGCTCCGTTAACCTGGTACTTCTAATTATTTCCACAGGTTTTATAGAACAGGCACAGCACATAAAAGACACATCACTGGTAGTGTGAAATGAACTCATTACCAAAATCTGAAAAAAACTTTCACCCCTCTGAATTTTTTCTATAGTAAAAGTTTTAGTAAAAATAATGTATCTGATTTGAATTTGATCTATTGTAAAAATTTTAATTGATATTCGTCTAAATCCACATTTACTTTACATGAAAGCTGATCCAGCCCGTTAAAGGCAGGTATTATCCGGATTTAAAGCTTAGTGAGCCTAAGCCCGAGACACGAGCCGTGGGGTGACAAAGGAGCTGATATCAAGTCTAACGACTCGCTAATGAGGCAACATTAGACGTCTCTGTGACGTCACTAATGAACGTGGTGGATGAACCGATGCCGCTCATCGTCGATACCCTCTCGGCCTCAGTGGCGTCCTCACCGCCATTCCTATAGTATCGGTTGTTCCAAAGTGCACTTTAAAAGTTTTAAAAGTCATATTAGGTGGTTGAAAGAGGAAACTACTGATAAAAAAATATTTGTGGAAATACACCAAGCTTGTATGCAGTACGAAGTTTACTAGTGCCGAATTGCGTTAAAGTTAACACGAGGTCCTACGGTAGTAGAGTTTAAAAGGCCGCATTAACTGGATTCGGGCTTGCCAGAGTAGTGCTTTAGTAAAATAATAGACAATTCTGAAGCATTCCTGGTATTATAAAATTTCCGTCTAATAGTAAATTTATCTTTAGCTTCCTTAGCAAAATAATTTTAGCCTTTTTCAAGCTGAAATTTTTTTTCACTGTGGTTTATTTTTCTAAAGGAAATAACTACAGACAATATATATGTGTGGTCTGACTCAACTTTAGCACTCACATGACTTCAAACCCCTCCGTACGGATTAAGAAACGTGCGTCGCTAACCGTGTATCACTAACACAAGAATTGGTCCCCTCTGAGTCATGGAATCATGTCTCTTCCGGGGACAATCCTGCTGATGGTGCCTCACGAGGCATACTTATGAATTACTTAATTGATCATCACCTTTGGTGGAACCCTAAGGTTCATGGCTTTTACTTTCATCAAGAAAATGACCAACACAACAAATACAACATATAAGTTTACACCCATAAGATTAGAATCAATAATCTACGATCGTGGATCTACTATTCGTGGTTTATAATCCACGAATTTAAACCAGACCCAAAAATCGTTCTAACCACAACTATTCATGAAGAATGGTAATTTTTTGTCTAAGTTTACTTCTTGGATTACACTGACTCGCATCATGACCTAATTATTGCGCTTTATTCTAACTCGTTATTCATCGTCACGTCAAACTGGATACCTCACAACTGAAGAAATAAGAAAATCGCGCACAAAAATATCTTACAACATACTATTATGAATAAAAACCCTCCTTTCGCGATAATTGTGATAAAATGTAAAACCTATTTTTGTTTTTAAAGTAAAACCTATATCTCGCGATGTGTAATTTTCAAAACATTGTGTGTTTTAATTTAACCTCGTAACATGGACTCAATAGTGTTTTAACAAAGGTGAACTTTAATTGAAGAAGATGCCATATGATGAACTGTTAACTCTTTCCCAAGCATGGTACTATGTTCCTACCTGCCCCTTGCCCCCTCGCCAATGGAAGAAGCCCCCTATGAAAGTAAGAAATTAGTCCGGCTCTGGTGAATGTGTCAAAAGTGCTTAAAGATACTATTCAACTGTATAACTACCCATTTAGACTTAGAAATGCATAGAGAATAAACCTTTTAAGTTCAAATCGGTAGTTATAAAGTTAATTAGTATCTTTAAGCACTTTTGGCAGGCTTAATGGCTGCAGAGTGCATAAAGAATAAACCTTTTAAGCCATTAATATAATTTTGACTTACTTGATGTTGTCCAAAAGGATTAATTTATTTTGTGTTTAATAAGATAAATCTTATTTGTACAACTATTTTCTTGTTGAATAATCTTGGGTTCCTATTAAATAGGATCTCTAGTCCTTCGCAAAAACTCTATTTTCTATCTGTTTATTTTTCAATTGATTGAATATGAACCCAAGAGCGTCATATAGGCTATCATAAACATTAAACTTATATAATAAATATTTGACAGTCGTAGGAATAATAATAATATGCAACTAATGGGCAAACTTTGCACTCTTGTTGCATAAATAACTATTATAACTTAAAAAATAATTATTAAATACTGTATTAATTAGAAATTCACCTAAAAAACTTTAAATTCTCTTTCTGGTTGGGGACTTTACATCATTTTCATTTTACACGTACTTTGAGCAATATCTTCACTTGCAGTTATGCTGTAAAATATTAATAGCTTATTGTTCGAGAATTTCGCAACTTTATAGGCAATCATTACATGATTCATTGACAGTGCGTTGTATTGCCGATGTTTATGTTGGGTAGCGGTCGCGGCAGCGTACCTTTATTTTTGTACGTGGCGATGTCTGTTCATCTACAAATGCGGTTTAGCAGAATATAATTCGTTGAAGTTATCTTAAAATACAGTTATCTTAAGTTATCGCACTGTATAAGATTGGCACTTTTGTGTTTAATCAAAATATATAAAAGGGAAAGCCCTCACTCACTGACTGTCTCACTCATTCATCACTAATTCTCCAATACCGACTAGCTAGAGTGCTGAAATTTGGTACTTTTAATACCTTAAAACCTTTTAATACCTTTACGGTATACTCCTTCTTTAGACTTAAAATAGGAAAGTCTGACTATTTTCATATTAATATTCACAAAGGGCTACGCCCTAGACGTTCTCAAAGTTACCATGTTATTCTTATGGAAGCAACATTTTTGTATTCTAACTTATGATTAAAGGATCGTCAATTATATAAACAACTGTTCTAATTTAAATTATTGAGGGAAGATTGGTAATAAAAAAGTTAAAAATAAAAAACCATACAATATTTTCAAGTATCCAGTACGAAACTGGAGTACTGTATAATACGGGGTATAAACGCAGGGAGAAATAATTATAGACTTGCGAAGAGTGAGCGTAGCGAACGAGCTCACTTGAAGGACAAAAAATTTCTCAAGTTGGCATTGCGAAGCACGCCGGGTAAACAGGTTTTACATAATTCTGAATCTGTCATTAAAGATTTGGAGTAGAAATCTTAAAAAATTCTTAAAGCTTTCGTTAAGACACTGGCTGCCATAGTTCCTTGGCATTTATTATGTTTTATGATTTGAAAATACCTTAAAGAATATTAAGTTATAAGAACTCAACTCTATAACTGAATTTTATAAAGCGGCTTTGTTTGGTGGTCTGTGGGTAGTGACTTGGAAAGAGGTAGAAGATTTCTGGGGGTTTTCTAAGTTTTTGCGGAATTTAAGTAGGTAGCAGGGCCTATAATCTGTACTTTGAACAGGCATTTTTTTTACCGCTATTTTTGATCGAAATAGCGGAACTCTAGTTGTTTTATGCTAATTTAATTCTATGATAATGATTGTGGTTTTAACTCTCACAAGCGAGAAAAGTCAAATGGTTTAATCGTCAAATTAAATAACATTTTTGCTTTATTGTTAATATATCCATAGAAACGAGATAAAATTCAGCTTAATAAAGTTTCGATGAAGATGACAGATATGACAACAAGGCCTATTAGACCCAAACTAGAGACACTCGTTAACAAAAAAAATTAAGGTATGTAAAAACAAGTGTGACATTACAAACGTGATTTTATTTTATTATTATTTTCATCTTGATTACTAAGACACCGTCCATTTAGGATTCATGAGACAAAATAGCTCTATTGTAGAACATAGTTTTAAGAAAAGTAAAATATTATAAAAGGTTTTAACACCATTTAAGTATAGATAAGAAAAGAATGTTAGAATTTTAAATTAGATTTAAACTTGTGATCTAATTTTCTTAATTTAATTGTTTTGAAATAAATAGTTTCCAAATAAATTTTAAATCTTTTATAATTTTAATTTACTTATAATACTGATCAAATAAAATATCAGCTCTATTGGAGTATTATTTTACAGAAAGAAAGTTTTTAGACGTCATCCGTTTCCGTCAACAAAATGAAGTTTAGGGAAATAAATAAAGTTTGGTGAAATAATGGGTCTTAAAGTGTCAATAATTTAAACTGTCAAATTATCCTCGCTAAGGCGGGGGGGATTTTAGTCAAATTGAGAGTTTCTTAGAAAGAGTTTAATTTTATGAAAGCTTACCCAAGATAGCATTTTTAAATTTGCAAACAATTCTTCATAGTTTCTTTAACAATAAGCCTTAAATATGCAATTTAACTGCTCAAAATATAAAAAGATTTGTTTAGGAGGTTACTGAGGAAAAACTCTATATTATATTATTTATTTATTTGCTATTTCAACTTAATTTACTTCAAAATAAGTAAAAAAAGAAAGTAATTTTCTTGAATGCACTAATATCTGCTGGTTCCTGAAATCCTACAATTTTAAACAAAGTATACCTGTTGAATAATACTTTAATATCTCTAGATTTATTAAATCTTTTTCTTACTTTAATTTAAGCTAAAACCTAATTCTCAAACCTTACTCAACATAAAGTACGGTACTTAATGAATAATATTGTCTTAGTCTTTTACCAATGTTTGGATCTGTTCTATTAATTCAACTTGATGAACGTTTTAATCTTTCATCAAATTTAAGGCTGTAAGGCAATCAACTGAATGAAGTTAAGTGCAGCGACCAGCCGACAACCTGTTATAGCGGACGCGGTATAGGGCAGCGCGCTCCCTTGAACCTGCGATGTGGTCCAGTGGTGGGGGCGGGGATCGGAGATGACTGCCGGTCTTGATGTGGCAAGATTGAGACATTAAACGTTACCGTTACCGAGTGACGGTAAAACTGTGGCCAGGAGTCCCCCATCCGTCACTAAGAGGCGCTAAACTAACGTGCGGTATTATGATATTTAAATAACCTTTTAATATCAAACTAAAATAAAGATCCATGGTAACTTCGACGGGTATATCCGGTTATATTTTACAAGTTACCATTTAGTATGGTTTTAAATATTGGGTTTAAAATCAACCAATTACAGGAACTTAAATTTTTTTTTTTTAATTAACTTTGAAAAGTAACAGTGAAATAATAAATAAAAAAACATTCTTCAAGTCAATCTTGCGTCAGCCAATGCAATATTATCAATGATAAACATAACCCTTCCACCAGTAATCATGTTTCCCTCCCATATTTTCTCAATAAAATATTAAGTTTAAGAACACTAAGTATACGTTAGTTTCAAATCAACTGGTGCACGGCAAATTTAGCGGGAAGCGCACGAAACGACTACATTTTTCACCTAATACGAGCAGGAAAAGCCGGGTTTTCCGTATTGTATGATGTAAAAATATATTACTGTAATTTTAATAACAATTGTGTTTTTAGTGCAAGTGACTCAAATCTTAAAATGTAAGGTCGATTCTGGAAACAAGCTAGATCTCTCTTATCAACCTAAAAAGTTAACCGTTAACCTACCACCACTACATTTCCTATTTACACTGCTACGCTCCAGTACCTCAAAGATATTCGAGGACAGGCACCAGTAAACATGCCAAAAAGTTGGCCAACTCGACATGGGGCGCGGTTGGAGGCGTGGGCAGAACGTATGCTCGGATCAGTCACGTGACCAGAGCATGCGTCAGCCGCATAAGCGCAGATCGGATAAGGTGACCCAACCTTGACCGCGGTTCAACAACCGTTCCAACATGGCGACGCGGGTCGACATCTTTCACTTTCAGGAATATCGGGGGCTAGGCCAGCGCAGTTGGGCAATAGCGGGGCTGCCGCCTCCACTGCCGGGTCAATGTGAATGTCAGAGAGACACTTGTCTTGGTAATAGTCCCGGTCATTACACAGGGCAACCCGAGCCGGCCAATTATAGCCGCCCAGTCATTTGGTTGATTGGCGTTTGCTTTCCAGGACGGAATGCTACACAACTGTGTACTGGATGTTAAAGTTTGTCAAGAAAAATACCTACATGTTGTAGGAAGTATGATTGATCTGTAAACTAGATGGGCTCTGAAACACTGTGATGATTGTAAGCAATTTAGTCTTTGCCTATTTATTACACAAATATTCAAATATGATTAAACATTATTGTCAATTTTTAGAGGATATGCGTTGTAATACAATACAGTTTTTAGAACTGTCTATCCTTCTTCACGGTGACACTACACAAGGGCACTTGGTACAACGTTCTCCTGTACAACGGCTGATGAGCAGACAAACGAGATCAACATAACAATCAATCAGCGAAAAATTTACTCTTAAATAAACTTAGGTTATCATGAGAGAGAACAGTAATAGTCATATTCTCAGACATAAACAAATGAAGTGAAATCACTTCAGTGAGGAGATTTTGCGGTGGGAGAGAAATTGTTTTGTTGGATACGTTACACTCAATTGCCGAATTCGGACAATTCCCGAAATTTTTACCGACTCATCAACGTAGACAGTGCGGAATACCCACATCGCGGAGTGAGCATTTTATTCGGACATTGGCCGAAGCAAAGTACCCAGGCCGCGGAGTGGGTAATTTTAAGTGCGCAAATGCCGATATAAACATGTTCTTCGGCGGTTGAGTAAAACCACGATACCCACACCCCAACGTAAGTAAGTTTAATTGCTCTCTTCGTTGTGTGGGTATTTTGAGTTTGCGCAAAAGCCGAAGAGCGTTTCTCACGGGCCAGACGTGTAGGTATAGACATGTTACCCTCTCCACCTACTACGACTAGAAATCAATTAAAAAAACAACCTACTGTCGGTGCGCTGTCGCAATACACTACATAATCGTTCAGTGCGAAAGTAGTAGCTTGAAGTTTATAAATTTTAAAGTGCTATTGTGTTTTGTAGTTTTATCTAAAATAAGAATGATTTAACAATTAATTATTAACATGTTAACCGAGCCTTGCTCTTTGGTTTTAATTCACATTTGTTATAGTGTCATGGTGATAAAGCTATTAAATTTACACCAGACTTCACAGTTAACAGCTGTTAAAACACTGCTTAAAATTAATGTTCCTTTATTTTTGTTTACCTTTAGTTGTTTTTTTGTTACCGAAATGTTAACCCATAAGAAAAATGTTAAATATTACGATTTTTCTAATCAAATTATAGACAAATTTGCGTTTTTCTGGGGTTGATGGTGCTTCTAAACTAATTGATGGGCAAAAACACCCTTAAATGCAAAGTTTAAGCAAAATCGACCCACTGGAACACACATACCTTCAGACTCTCGTCTTATAATAGTATAGGACTTAACAGATGTTTATAATTAACTGATTTTACTGTATTTTACTGATTAAGCTGTTATTTTTTGTATCCGTTTCTCCTTTATAAATATTTATGTACGTCAATTCTATACGTTTTTTTAATATCAATTAAAATCAATTTATCTACTTTTAGCGTTAATGCACTTATGATTTATTACTTTGGCAATATATCATAATAAATAAGTTTTTCAAACAAACAATTGAAAATGGTCTTAAACACAAAATTTGAGTTTATTTTACTTATTTATTTTACATTCCTCTTGGAAGCTGTGTATGCAGGCTATTCGGCATTTGCTCAAACTACAAACACCCACACCGCGACGTGGGCAATCAAATTTACCCGCGTCGTGGATGGCTATCGCAGTTTATCTCAACAGCCGAAGAACGTGTTTCTTTCGGCATTTGCGCACTTAAAACTACCCACTCAACGGTCTGGGTATTTTGCTTTGGCCAATGTCCGAATAAAGTGCTCACTCTGCGATGTGGGTATTCCGCAATGTCCACATCATGGAGTAGGTGAAAATTTCGGGCATTGTCCGAATTCGGCAATTGAGTGTAACAGATATAATTCAAATTTTGGATTATAACTACAGCATATATGGTCTTAATATTTTAAATTTGTCAAATAGTTTTAATCATGCTCAATAATAAAGAAGACATCCTTCACCGAAAACACTCTTGGTCTATTTAAAAGAGTAAGAGATACTACGCAACTCAGCATAATCAATCAAAAGGGGATGTCATATAATGATATACATCACAGTTTTTCCTCGGGTGCTTATAATAATTGTTCTCTATTTGTTAATGGTGTAGCAGTAGTTTAGTGTATCGCCGAGTAAATCTAGTCTGACATTACTGATAAAATATAAGTACAGAAAAGTAGTGGGAAAAAGCCACTTCTAAACCGGAAGTGACGTCAGCTGCCAGGGCAGCTGCAGGGGTCAGATGGTGTCAGTTGCCAGGGCAGCTGCAGGGTGCAGATGGCGAGAGCATATGCCCTGAATTTGAAGTAGAATTGGGCATGAATTAAGAGTTAGTTCAAAATTGAAATTCAACAGTTATAACTGGAGCCTGGAAAGTATGTCAAGGTCATTCAGAGTAAGTTTTAAAAAAGCCTACCCAACTACTACCAGAAATAGTTCAAAGTTGAACTAGTTGGTGATAGTGGGATAGGCTGAAGTAAATTTTGAATTTTATTTGTGAACATATAATTAATGTGCAACAGCAGAGTTTAAACAAGTTGAACTTTTGTGATGAACTACAGAGTTGTAAATGCAAACACCAACGACGATGAGAAGGTAAACGCAGAGTCCCCAGATGATGTATTTGAAAAGCTTGAACAAACGTAACATTTCGAGTTGGTTTTCCCGTTCTATTTCCAATCGTTTAATTTCCAATTTCAATTTATCCTCTTCCATTCTAGTTATGAAGGGAACTTCATCCATCATATCCATCATGATTTTGTAGTGTTTGAAATTTTAAAACAAGTGATGTTGATAGTTCAAAAGTTGAAGACGGAATGAGAAGTGAAAGCGAGAAATGTTAGTTAAATAAAGAAGTGGTGGGGGGAACGAAGAATTACAAAGAAGTGGTGGGGGAAATATTTTGCTGTTCATTATTACCATCAGTAGTGTCAGATGGTGCAGGAGTTAGATTTAGTAAACTGTCTTCGTCCGAACTTTCAATCTTATCACAAATAGGACAATCGTATGTTATTTCCAAATTCATTTTGATGGTTGTAAAATTATCTACAAGTTCTTGTAAAATATTAAAAATGTCTTGTAACTCTTCTTTAGAGTTTATTTCAAAACTAGAATTCATTCGGGCCAATGGAGAGTTGTTCATTATTGGAGAGTCGGTGATGGAATGAGGATCGGCGCATAGGGAGGGGGCTTATATAATGGTGACCTTGAGCAGGCATCTAGGGAGGGGGGCTGTCTAGGGAGGGGGCTTTTATATAGGGAACCTTGAGCTTATGATTGAATAAAACGTTTAGTTCTTCTTCTCCATCTTTTAATTCAATTATTTGAACCGAAGTAGTTGTTTCATCTTCTTCACTTGATGAAGAAAACAATTCACCAGGATTTAAATATTGAACTACAATTCTGAACCATCTTATAGGATATTCGTCAATGATAGAAAGTAAGTTTTGAAACAATTCTTCCATCTCCTCCCTGTCAGTTATTATATGTTCAAATTTGATAAATTTGTTTTCCATGTTGTTAGTTAGAGTGTTGGAAGTGGAATGATTTAATATTATATAAAAATTAGAACTAGTGGTGGGGGAAATCTCAAGGTCATCCAAATGAAGTTTTAAAAAAGAGTGTAAAACTGAAATTACACATTTGATGGTTCTACAGGATCGGAATACCAATCTGATCTGTATTTACATCTTTTTATCATATGTGTACAAAAATCATCTTGATGAGAATTGGTGCGTTGACAATGAGCAAGATCTAGAGGGTGAAATTTGAAACATCTTTGAGGACAACATGTATGAAAATATCTTGATTTGTAAAATTTGAAAGTTCGCAATTCCGGTGGTGGTAGTTGTTTTGTTTTGCATTTGCAATAACAAGATCCGAAGAATTCACATTTAGTACAAGCTAACCCATCCACCATCATTGGTCCTAAATCTGTACACTGTTGTTCACAACAGTAACGAGGTTTGTACTTGTATTTTTGCTCTTCCATGTTGACGCTGCGGAGTCCAGTGAAAGAATAAGAGTGTATAGTGTTGAATAGTGAGTTTTATGTACTGTGAAAAGTGGTGGGGGTAATTTCAAGGTCATCCAAATGGAGTTTTAAAAAATTATACCTTACAAGTGTAAGGATTATTAAAATTTAGGAAGTTTGTTTTTCTTTGTTTTCTTCAGACTTTTTCTCTCTCTCCGCCTTAGCCATAGCAACAAGTTCTTCTGTTGATAATGGATGTACTTCAGGAAATTTTAAAATTAATTTAGCTTGATATCCTTCTTTAGTTAATACATCTAAATCTTGGGTCATTTGTTCAATGGTGTTGTAGTCTTTTCCATAGATTTTTCCATCAAGTTGAATCATCATTCTGTACAACATTTTCTTAAATAGGTCTTGTCGTGGTGAGAGCTGAGAAGCAAATGATTATTTATACAAGTATCACATCCTTTTTATTAACTCATATTGATCATGTGATTCTTTAGTTGTAGTTTTGTCTGTCAAAAGTTATTCAACATTGGTAATACTTTTGGAACTTGATGTTATGTTGACCAGTTGGTGATGAAGAAGTTGTAGGTTGTGTAGAAATAAATATTTCATCATCGCAATATTTTGTTTTAGTGAACATCCTTGTATTAGTAGCACTAATATCAACAGTTAAGTGATAACCACCGGTAAGTAAAACTCGCATTTCGTTGGTTAAATCTTCGAGTTGTTCAAAAGTTGTTATGGTGTTAGTATCGTAAGATGCACACTTGACCTTTAGGGACATGTTGCAGTTTTATATTCAGGGATTAAGAGCGAGATGTGTACGGTATGAAAGGTAGCAGTAGACTGATGAATTTTGCAAGTACATTTCCCCTTTTATAATTATACAAAATTGGGTCAAGGTCATCCTGTGGAATTTTTAAAAAAAGCAACATATTGTAATGTACAAAAACATTACAATATGTTGCTTTTTTTATTTTTATTTTTTTTGTTTTATATCATATTTATTGAAAAAACAAATACAAAGAAATATTTACAATGTTATGTACAAATTAATCAGTAGTAGGTGTTACATGAATTGTAAGTTCAGTAGAGTTGTTTCCACTGGGTCCATGTGATACCAAATAGAGTGTGCCGGGTTGAATTATACGAAGATCTTCATTTTGAAGTAGTTGTACGAAGCGCTTTGGTAAGAAGATCTGAAATTTTGCTTCATCACCAATTGTATAAGGTGCCTCGCTCAAAGTGCAATTTATAGCATCACCTACTGAAGTTTCCATTTTCTTAATAGTATGAATGATGTAGTGTTTTTCTTCTTTTAGTTCAGAACATTTCTTCGTAGGTAGAATTGATGATTTAGAATGAGCGTTGAACTGATCAACTAAACTTTGAAGTAAGTTCTGTGATGCCATATTGATGTTGTTAATCTTCTTGTTAATAAGAATGTCCGTCGGAGATGTTGTCTCTTCGGAGGTTTGAGTAATACTCATGCTGTGTCATGGTAGCGCTCTCACTTTTATAATCGACACTACCCCCACCACTGACACTACCCCCACCAGTTTGTTGAAGGAAATTATTCAAGCGGTAGGCATTCTTTAAAGCGCACTGTGACCTTCGATGTTTAAAACTTTTTGATGAAATACAAAGTTCGTTGAAGTAGCATTGGAAATCTTTATCAATTATTGCATTAATCACTTCGTTGCTTGTAAATGATTGTATCCAATTTGCTTTTTCCAATCCCCTTGTGTAGATAATTTTAAACTCTTTGCAATAATGATTCATAATGTGCGGCATCATGTTATAATTAATGAAACCTTCATCCCATCTTAAGTTGTGAAAATGTTTGTTCAACCATTTGTTTGTAACTTTCGCTTTAGTTGTTAGTCTATTAAATGGTACTGGAGGTTTGAACAAATAATGATAAACTACTGATGTGTTCATGTCCAAGATTACTAATTCTTTAATAATAAAATTACCATCATTTCCTCGGAAAGCTTGAAATTCAATTATACCTCTTTTAACTTCCATTATATGTGGCGCATTAGAAAACGAAACCCGTTTATTCATGATGAAGTCTTACTAACAACTGACTTAAAAATTGAATGAGCCGATGTTTATAACAGACAGGATTGTTCTTCTTCTTTCACTTCTTGTGCCACTTCATCAATATTAAAATTGGTGTGATAGTTGTTTAATTGTCTCCACATTTTAACTTCTTGAGGTATTCTATTAAAGATTGAAGTATCCACGGGACCGTATAAAATTGGAACAAATGGTTTTTTGTCCAATGTATCAATTAGATAGTCTTTAATTATTGCACTTGAAAATATTAGTTGTTTCAAATATCTGGTGACGGGACCGGTAGTACAACTTAAAGTGTAAAATTCTTCTTTAGTGAAATATAATTTAACATTATGTGTAGTTAAATCTCTGAAGCGAACAATTTGTCCTCCACGATGTTTTACTATATCAACTTCAATATTTGATTCCAATAAACTTAATCTTGTTCTTCTTCCAAATGTGTTGTTACTTAAATAGCACTCCAAAAGATGTAAATGTTTCATGAGAGATTCCCAAGTAGTTTCACTGAAAGTAACCATTTTGTTTCCATGATTTAAAATAACAATTGGTGAATAATCCATTGATTTTAAAATTCCAACTGATATACTTTTTGTCATGCATGAAGAAATTGGGTAGATAATCCGAAGAAATACTTCTGTTAAAATATTGGTTGTAATGTTAACTTCAACCTTCTTCCTTTTTACTTCTTTTTCAGCTTTTTCTTCTTCTCTCTTCTTATGTTTGTTGAATTTTAGGAATTCGTCCATTTCTCGTTCAACTTGTTTTTCTATATCTGAACTATTATCATCCATTAGAGGTGTATTTTCTTCTCCGTTAGTAGAATTCATCTTGCGAATGATGTTTCCCATACGACGGTTGAAGATAGAATGAAGTTTCTACTAATTATTTTCTCGCTTTTATATTTTTCGTAAATCCTTGAAATTTATACAATTACATAATTGTTTGTTTTCAACTTGTCTTTCACAAATGAAATTCTAACCTCAAAAATTAAAGCAGATAATTCTAACCTCAAAAATTTGCAGTTGTTGTACAATTCTTCTTAAAGTACATTCTTCACAATTCCGGTCAGCGGTGTGTAAGTAACTATTTTATCATGTAGAATTAGACAGTATGCCGAAGTTCCATCCGCTACTGGTTCTTCAAATTCCATTTCAATTTTTATATCCACACTTGATGATTTTACCGATTCATTTTGTTTTGAACAATCGATTACAATTATTGGAGCCTTGGAATAATACTGGTCAGGTGATAATAGTGGTGTATTAGTCTTTCCATAATATGATGATTGAAATCTTGCATACATATCGTATAAAATGGAAAAACGTTTATTGCTGAACATGACATTCAAATTGTCATAGGGAAAGAATTGAGAGTTTAGGAAAACTTTACAATTCTTTATTTTACAGTGATCAAATTGACCAGCATTTGCAGTGATAACATCTTTTCGCTTAGTTTGAAAACCGAGTATTATGTACCTTGCTCGTTCCAAGTAAGTTGATGTCTTGACGGTCCATGTTTGTCTTTCTGTCTGAGGTAGTGTAGGGTATTCATGAAATTCCCAACTTCGGAATGGCATCACAATATCACGGTCAGATTTTAACTTTCTCAATAATAGGATTCTATGTTCATCGGCCAATCTTACATGAGGTACTCTCCAAACAACTTTATCCAACTGTAGTTGCCATTCCAGTTTATCTTCCGTAGTTGCAGGGTCTGCAAGTATTAAGTCCTTATTAGTTGAAGATCTGAGTAATACTAATTCTTGTTTGACATTTATTATTACCCGTTTGTAATCTTCAGCGAATCCCAAAAGCAATCGTAAAGGTACATGAAAATCAAAGTGACCATTGGAAGCTGGTGTTATAGTGTCTTTATCGGGGGCAACCCATCCGGCAGTGACTATTGAATTCTTCTCATGCGGTGTTAATGATGTTAATCCTTTCAATGTCGTTGTTAAACCAACCTTTTTTGTTGAATCAACCGTCACCCCTGATATTTCATATCTTATTTCATCAAAAAGATATGCCATCGGGTTATTTATAAAAGGAACTGTTGAAGCAGTTTTTCCATCCAATTTTAATACCCGTCCTTCGATGTACAAGTAACTTTCACACGGTAAAGTGTAAATATCTTGTTGTTGAATGGGGATCCTTATTTCATCGTTATTGTTTAATTTTGATGAAGTGTAAGGGTTGTGCGTGTGATATTCCTTCTCCCATAGTGTTTCGTCGAACGTTGGTCCTTGAGATATATCCAGGATATCCATCGCTGTTAAGTTTCAATCCAATCTTCTGTAGAAAACGAATGTTTTCCGATGTTAACTCTTCCAATGTCGAGGAGCTACTGAGCTCCCGACTCTTCCGTTGCGGTTTAAATGATAATCCCATGTTGACTTTTATGTTGCTGCTCTGATGTGTATCCGTATAGTAATTGTTTCTCCTCTAAAGTCAACACTATGACCGTCTTGATCCAATATGTTCAGTACGATGTCTGAAATGAAACTGGTGTTTAACGGTAGGTATATCAAGTTTTGTGGCTTCTCAACAATTTTAAAACCGGGAGCCACTGTTGGATAAAATGTATGTAAAATATGTTGATTAACTCCATCTCTATACGATCCGTGTATAATGTTGCACGTGACATCAATACTATTTACTTTCAATATTGTTACAGTTGAATCACCTGAATGAGTAGTTCCAGGAGTTAAGATTTTCTTTTTTGTATCTGTAAATCCAAGTAAACTGCCAATCGACTGTTCCAAGCTGACATCAATATAATATTTTGAAGTTATTTCTGCTTTTAAAGTATTATTGTTTCCTTTAACGGTGATATTGTCTTCTCCGAGTTGTTTCTGTAATAATTGGTTTATATCATCAATTTCATAAGCTCCAGTAGGAAATGTAATTATTTTCAATTCTGAGTATTTTCCTGCAGCATCCTTAGTTTCATAATAATGTAGTAAATTGTTTTTTCCTTCTGTAACATTAGGAATTGAATTGTAGGTAGTCAAATCAAGTAATGCCGCTTCCCATAATCTTTCCTTGGATAGACGCAATGCTGGGAACAGCGTACTTTTCAATGTGGATGAATTTCCACTCAGTGACACTGTATACGATGACATCCTAAAGCTGACTGACACTCTTCGCTAGAAACTCCAAACATAAATGCCCACATATTTCAGTATTGTTAGGTTGTTCTCTTTTGTAATTGTAAAAAATGTTTTTGGAGTTTCGAAAATAATGTTGCAGTTCTTTTGGCGGTGGTAGATTGCCAAAACTGTCAAAGTAGTAAATGGTTTGTCCGAGTTTTTTATAGCATACCCAATGAGTGCCTGGACCATAGGTGGAATCCAAATTTACTATTCCAGTTTCATTTTTCCATATTTTAGTTGGTAATGCATCTTTCATAAAAACTCCTCGAAAGAATGGTATTTTCAAACATTTTACATAATCATTTAACTGATGATTTGTTAAGGCTTTATTTGGAATTATCAATTGATTCTTCTTATTTAGTACACACGGTATGGTCTTAGGTATAAACCTGCTCCGTTTTTTACCATTTGCCAAACAGAAGTCTTCTTTACACTTGCCTTATGAGTTCTACGACGTCCTTTTTTAATGTTTCCACCTCTTTTGGGAGCGCCTCTCTTTGCAGGTCTTCCTCTGCGACGTCTTCCACCACCTAACTTTGCTTTTGTCTTCATGGCTGTAGTTACTGCCCAAGCTGCTGCTTTTTCTGCAATATTTGCGTCACTTGATTTTACTCTTTGCCAAGCTTTTTCCGCTAGAATTTTATCTGCTATTGATCTATTTGTTGAATCTTTATACTTTGAATATGCTATATCGTGTTCTTTGCAAGCTTGATCTAATTTATTAATTCCAGGATCTCCTCTTGCTAAACGTTTTGCCAACTTAGTTCCAGGTCCACAATATTGATAACCTCCGGGCAGATGTAATTCGTATGGTAAAGCGTCTATTGCTCGATTTACAACAGCACCAATAGGTATCCGTCTAAGCAGGGATAACGCAGTTGAAGTTATACCACGTCCTCTCTTGTTGCTGTCTTGATGATGACTGAGTGATACGGCCTTCATTATGTAGTCTTATATAAACTGGTGTGTTTACTCCACAAGATACATTACATAAATGAATAAGTTATGTATAATTTTTTATATTTAAACACTTAGTTATTCAAATTAATTATATACTGATTTATAATTCTATTTTTAATCCAAGCTTCTCGTTCATCGGGTTGAATCATCACATGATTCGTTGTACTAGCTATATGATTATGGGTATCAATAAGTAAATTGCCCACTATTCTTATTAAACAATCTAAATTTACAGCATCTTTTGGATGTTGAGGATCATGTAATTGCATAATACGTTTATCATTACATGTGTAAGCTGTTGAATCACTTTTTGATGTTTTTATGACTTGTCCAATAGTAGCAGCATCATTTGAATCTTCGCCTGGTAAAATATTAATTATTTTCTTCATCTTTGCATCATATTTGGTCCCAAAGTGTTTATCCCAAGTTATTGTTTGTTTCATTGTAACACAATCATTTGCTTCGTAACCAGGATAAATATCTTTTATTCTTCTATTACGACCATTGTATGTACCTAATGTACCACCAGTAGCAATTAATGTTTGCACCATTAGAGGTACATCTGTATCTTTTATACCAAATCTTCCATTTGTTATTGTTTTACGTCCTGCATCCCATTCATCATTATTTCCTTGCATTAAATTAAACTTTTCATTTCCATGTATAAATTTATCTCCCCGCTTTAACACGGCATCTTCATGTTTTACAAAATTGGATGTTTCCTTTTTTAATTCTTTAGATAATTGTTCTATAGTAACAGCATCTTTTGGTTGAGAACCAAACTTTACATTTGTCAATGTTTTACCATGACAATCGATTTCATTAACATCTTGTAAAATACAGTTGTCCTTGATGTATTTTAGGTTTACAGCATCACCGTCTTCCTTTGGGTATCCAATGTCATTTATAATAAATTTATAAAAAGAATATCCATGTTCAGTTTTTTCCGGTATTATAGAATGTAAATATTCTTTATTAACTGAATCTTTATCATTTTTGGGATTTCCCACGTTGGTTATTCTATAATTTCCAGCATCATATGTTTGTCCATCTTTTAAGTTGTTACCCCATTGCAATTTTAAAGTATTTGAAAGTTCAGATGATAAGTACTCTTTAGTAATTGCATCAGAACCTTCAGTTGGTTTACCAACATTAATTAATCTATGTGATTCAACATCATAAGTATTCTTATGTAATTTTAATGATGTTGAAGTAGCTTCTTTTACTGTCTTCAAATTTGCTCCATCAGTATCTTCTTCTGGATCTTTAACTAGTTTTAAACGTTTATTACTTATGCTATAGTCACCTTCAGGTGTTTGCGGTAATCCACTTCTTTTTCTGTCTTCTCCAACTTGCACTCCTAAAGCGGAGTACCGTCCGAACTTGTCGACGCTCATGTTAGAACTGATACGTCTTATGCTTGCACCTCTTTTATATCCACGGACAATTATACGACTATACCGCGATTCCTAAGTTCATCAACTAGAGCCACCCATTCATTATTCAAACCTGTATGACCGGCTTCCATGGCTTCATGCAATAGTCTCATTCTATCAACCAATTTATTGATATCATTGTAGTAAATCACATTCGTATTGTATAGATTTTTCATCAATCCTTTACCAGATGTTGAAGTATCTCCTTTACTCTTTTTACCATGTTGTTCAAGAAGTGATAAATCCATAAGTGATCAAGATTTTCTTTTCAGTGGTTGTCTCACCGCTGGTGCAGTACGTAATGTTGGCAATTTTCGTGGAGGAAACAACTTTTTTATAACGATGTTATATTTTGTTGCACGTGAACGATTAATCATTGCATCCTTTGAGTAGTTTCTTTTATGAGCGTTAGTATTTTGTAGAATCTCCTTAAAAACACTTAAATCTTTGGATGAATATCTTAGTGGTATGTTTTTAAAAATTAATTCATATAATCCTTTTGTTCCTTTATATCTATGCTCACCAATAATGATGTAATCGTCTTGTGTTATTTCAAGCTTTGAATCGCCAATCTTCAATTCATTCCCATCAATTCTTGCTCCGTATACATGTGATCTACTCAAATTCGGGTTTGATTTCATGTCATGTAGCATTTTCATTATATATTTTCTTCCAAGAGGTCCATGTTGTAATATATCGCTACTCAATTGAGTTAAATTTGGAATAGATTGTTCTGCTTCTGGTATTGGCTGTTCTTCTTCCTTTTCAACAATTGGTTCTTCTTCTTCTTTTGTTTCTTCTTGCTCACTAGCACTTGTATATGAATCATCATCTTCTTCTTTTTTTAATGCTTGTACTTCTTGTTTAGAAACTGGTAGTAAAACATCTCCTTCATAATGAGGTTTACCAATAGTTTCTGATATCTGTTTTAAAGGTTCCGTAATAGGTTTAAATGTAGTCTCTAGAAATTCTTCTCTTTCACTTAAACCCATCCTCAATGCACGATTCTTCATCCTAATAGAATCACTGAGTGATTTTATTTCTTTCAATAGTTTTTCTTGATTCACCATGTTTACACTGTGAAGTTCAACGTGTAACTAGATGTAGCATCGGTAGTTCAACGCATAAATACAAATTTATCCAACCCTATACGATATCTACCATTTTTAATATCTTCTTCCTTCATAATAACGAGAAAGCTATATTTCTCATTCCATGCTTTGCCACACATCTCTTTAAATTTTTCAAATGGCATATCCGCATTTACATGATCATTATATATATGCTTTAAATTTGTTTCATCTTGCTTGAAGATGATCAACATATTTGCATTGTCTCTTATAAGTTGTTTTGGAATTTTACTGTATGTTTGACCAATATAAATGCTATCAATATTATGATGTCTTCCCATAGCAAAATAATTCCTTATTGTGTCATGATTTTCACAAGAAACATCGTCAAATATAAAAATAGAAAATGGTTTTGCTTCATTCGGTTGCATAATTGTTTCACTGGCATTAAACTTGTAAAAATTCACTTCAGGTACACTTGCAAGTACTTTATCCAATAATTGATATTTTGGTTGTTGCAATGATTTTGAAAAAATGTATATATTATTAAAACGCAATCCTTTAGGATTAGTTATAAGGTTAAAAACAACATTAGTTTTTCCACAATTTGAAGGACCAGTTATTAGACATCTTATCGTATTTGGTAGTAATTCACCATGTTTTCCATGATTTAACTTATCATTGTCAACTGTCAATTCATCAATGTTATTGATATTAAATCGATCTTTTTGTTGTACAATCTCCATCTTGTATAAAGGTTAAACACACAATGAGCTATTAAACAACTATACTAAGTCTTTTGAAGGAATCCAAGAGTCTTCACTTTTATCAAACCCTAACCACCGGACTTTAACCATATCCTTTTTCTTTTGTAAAATCTTCTCGACAAGATATACATCACCAACTGTTGATTTCAACAATTCGTGTCCGTAGAATCCACCTTGAAGTAATTCACCCTTGTTATCCTTTAATAAATAGGTTTCAGGTATAGTTGGTTGCACTTTATAAATTGTAAATACTTCATTAGTCCAATTTGGTAGATATTTTTTACTAAATACACCTTTGTATTTGCTTATACGAACTTTATCGTTGACCTTGAACTTCTTTGGTTGCAATTTTTCTAATTTCGGTGTTGTATTATTTTTAATGCGTTGTAATACAATTTTCGCATTAGCACTGTTTACCTGGATAGGTTTCATTCCAATGGTACGATGATATTTGTTGTTATACTGTTTTATAAGTTGTGGTAATATGTCATACCACACATATGATCCTCGTTTTGAAAATTGTTTATACATCGCACCTTTCAATGTTCTATTGAATCTTTCAATTATTGAAGCTTTAACTTCAGAATTTGTAGAATAATGATTTATTTGATATTTCTTCATCAAAGCTCTAAAGTCTTTATTAAAATATTCTTTTCCATCATCGGTCTGTAGATGTTTAATTTTAAATTTATTTCTTTGTATTGTGGTTTCCATAGCTTTTGTAACACTTTTACCAGTCTTATCCTTCAATGGTAAAGCGTCAGCTATTTTAGTAAAACAGTCTATAATTGTTAAAATATATTTAAATCCTTTGTTTAATTTACTGTGCGGTATCATTTCAATGAGATCAGCTTGATAAAGATCATTCATCCCTTTAATGATTGTACTTCTTCTTGGAAATCTTCTTCTTGCTGGTTTATGTAGTTCATTTACAATCTTGTCCTTCACACTTTCCATCTTCAGATGTTGCTTGTACACCGCATGTAAAAATACTGATCCATAGAATAGTTTATTCTCATTTATATAGTTTGAATATAGGTCAAGGCCAATTCATATTAGTGTAAAAAAGAGGGAACATGGCATTGGGCTTGCCATGTCCCCTCTTCTTTACGGAAAGGAAAAAGGAAGAAGGTAGAGGACGAAGAATAGGTTTACTGGTCGATAGGGTTTAGAGAGTAGTGGCCGAATGGTAAAGTATTAATTTTATCTTCTAAAATATGGCGCTTGTCATCTTTGTAGCTTAATGCCCACTTTGTTTGTTTGACACTAAATAGTTGATGATTATAACTTCTAATAGTGTTGAACGTTGCAGTTGTTTCAACATTTTCAAACAAACATCTTTTATAATGTTCAAACTGTACGTTCTTCTTCAGGAAAGAAGTTTTTATTCCTTTGGCCTTCTTCGTGACTTGATGTTCGTTCCTCTCGTTTATGTACAGTTGAAATGAATACAGTTTGGACATTAATGCTACAATTTCCATCATCGGCACACCATTTGTTTCATCTTTAAATTTTCCCAATACTTTCTTATTTCTGTCATAGTCGTAATTTGGATGATCCTTAGGATAATCGGAAAAGTCGAAATCATCTTTATATATAAAGGTGCGTAGATCTTCATACATGTCATTTGTTTTAATCCAGTAAATTAGTGCATCCGTGTCCATATATGCAATACCAATGTTCTCTCTTCCATAATAGTTAACCATCTTCTTATAATGAAACTCGTACATATGTGTTTTTGAAATATCCAAGATTGACATTCCAAGATACAAAGGACGATCCATTGTAACTGACTTCTTGTTCATGGAAATAACAACTAGATTTTCATTAATAATTATAGATGAACCAAAGTTTGGTTGTTGCACCAATTTCTGTAATTTTACTGGATCAGTTACCAATTTGATATCCTTATGTTTCCTTTTGTTTTCCAAAGTTTTGCCAAATATTGCGTTATTCATTAATTTGAAAAAATCTTTTTGAAAACTTGATGTAGCGGTGGCTCTTCTTCTTGTGTTGTTGTCGATGTAAGGTTTTAACCAACAAGATTGAGAAAATTGTAGTACTCGATTAATTTTTGTAATTCTCAATCCTAAGTCTAAAGCTTGTTGTATCATCCAGTAGTGTCCAACATATCGAGACTTGTCGGTTAAAGTCATCATTAATTTTGGCCATCTTCCAGTAGGGGAAATTTCAGTCTTAGGAAGAAGTGGTAAATCATAATGTTGATCATGAAGATGTTCAGGATATTCAAAATTAACATCAAAAATGTAACCAGTTTCACCATGCTTCGGTATATCCATTATGTTTCCCATCGATTCTGGATCTATCCATTTAAAATTATCATATGGAAGGGGATTCGACATTGCCCATCCGTATAAGTTATTTGCATCAAAATAACCCAGGAATGTTGTTGGTTTTGATGCATCATAATCGGGCAGATACTTGTTGTTCGCCTTGAAATGTCGTGTAACGCTTTGCGTCAATCCCCCTCGAACTCCTGACTCTAACATCATAACCATATCTATATCAGTAAGAAGTTGTATTTTACAATTTGTTTCTTTCAACATAGCTTGCCATGCTAATCCAGGTGAAGTGTACGAATGAAGAGGGTCCAATCCATATGCTGCAAAACATGTATTTCTAAATTCTTCCATTATATCACATAGTAAAGTTACATCCAATTTAACATAAAAATCTGAATATTCTCCCAATGTTCTAAATCCTAAATCGTTCCATACTTTACATGCATGATCATAGTCCTCTTGAGATATGTCCATGTCATAAAGTTTACTTTTGAATTCTTCTTTAGCCGGAAGTGATGTTTCATTAAATCTTTCTAAACTGTCTATGTAATCATATGGAAACACACCTTTCCGAAGTACCAAATCCAGTTTGTCGTTATTTACAATCTTCTTTGTTTCGATGAAATCTTGTTTCCTTAAATTTTCTGAAAGTTTGGACAAACTCGACGGCATAAATCTGTAGGAGTCCAAGAATCTTAGTTTCATGTTTCCAACTTCTTTGGAAAAACTTATGAACTTCTCTGAAGTTTCAGCTAACACATCGATTTTACCGTCGTCTCTTCCTAGTTCAGGTATTATAAAATGAGCATCGTACCCACTGAGGTTATGCAGAACCACAGGAATAAATAGTGGTAAACGATAGCTTAAGTTGCATTTATTACAAGCAGCACCCCTGTAATAACCTGTGAGGTGATCATGATCTTTAACTTTATAATTCTCAATAGTAAAATCATTTTTGCATAAGAAACATCGAGTTGCATTTTCATGTTGAATTTCTTCTTCTTCCTCCATCGGTTTCATTGGTACAATATTTGTATATAATCTTTGTGCATTTCCAGCTATTGAATATAAGTGATCAAGAAATATTTTTTCTACATTTTCACCACGATATATTAGAGGTTCTGAAGTTAATCCATATCTGTTTAAATATTCTTCTGATAATGTTGATTTAACCATTAAACAAAAACTGTTTGGTTTGTGCATTTGATACTTGACACTTTTTCTAGCTTCACAATTTTCATCTTCAACAGGAACAAGTGTTGATTCAAAGTCCGCATACACAACTAGAGGAATACGGTACTGATGATGAACCTTTTCAAATGTAACAAATGCTCTGCTTTCCGAAGGTAAAATAATCTTTGCTTCATAATTATTGTTACATAATCTTTTGTGCTCTTGTAACCATTCTCTTGAGTGTAGCCCATCTCGTTTAAAATTGAAACATCTCTTGCAAATTAACTTTCTGTGTCGATCTTTAGAAAGCTGCTTATTAACAAGACGATCAAATTGCTTTATGTACACATAGTGAGACACATCTCCTCGCGTTAGTAGTAGTAAATCCGTATGATCTGGTAGCTCTTCTTTTGCAATACGTAAAGGATACACTTTGTTTGAACTATCTAATGCAAAAACATTGATAGACGTACCAGGATTTTTCTTCTCAAATTTTGATATATCTTTCAGTGATACAGGATAAGTGATTCCTTGAAAATTGTATCTAAATCTTTGATTTTCATATTCTTGGTTAGGTCTATTCACATGAAGTGGTGGTACAAATTTAGCTGTCATTGCATAACGAAAACATTCATTGTCTTCATTTTTAACATTAACACAAGATTTTGTATTTTCAATTCTTTTTGGTAAAGGAATGTAACTAGATCCCATTAGTCCATATCCATGTTTGTGAACTCTTATATCTAATACTTCAATACTTGTAAGACTCCATCCGGATCCTCTTCCTTCGTGTTCCTGAATTTTTGTTAATATTTCTTCTATACAATTTTCTATTATTGAATCAATGTTTGAACTTTCCATAATGGTTCGGTTTTTTGTTATGAATCCTCTTGGTGATAATTCTTCTTGTACATTTATAAACATAGCTTCTAGTAGTAAACCAAATTTAAGAAAGTTTAATCTTTTCAATTCTTCTTTTAAAATTTTACTTACGATTGGTTTTGCTTCTCTAATAAATTCTTCTAGCTTCAAGTTTTCATTTTGAATCTTATGATGCATTACTACTTTACCGGGTAATGCAAATACTTGTAGATTCGGTAAAGTAGTTGAAGATGTTGCTGTTATTTCATCTTGTTCTTCTTGTTGTTCTTGTTCTTGTTCTTGTTCTTGTTCTTGTTCTTCTTGTTGTTCTTGTTCTTGTTGTTCTTGTTTTTCTTCTGGGTTGTTGTGAATTAGTTCTTTATGACAGTCTAATAGAATTTCATCGTGAAACGATTCCGAACATTTATCGCAACGATACATGTTGAGATGTTTACTCTTCGAAATTTTGCCAAGAAATGAAATAGGCTCTCGCGTTCCTCCTTTTATAACGGTCCCCCCCCCACTATTTCATCTTCTTCACTATACAAGGAAATCAAACTTTTTAAATAAAAATATTAACCTTCAACAAACTAATTGTTCATTCGTGTTCTTTATTCCCATTGGAGTTTTAGTATATACTTCTTTATATTCAAGCTTTAACTAACTTTCCCCCACCCAACTAATTTTAGTTACTTTTAAAACCAAACACCTGCCCTCCAAACATCTATTAGGACAGATGTTATGGGACAGATGTTGAAAGAACAAATGTTAGGGTGGAAATGGCTAGAGCACAGGCACTTGGTTAAACTAAATTTGCACATAAATTAACTAGAGTTGAACTAAAAATTCGCATAAATTAAAAGTTAGTTCAAAACTAAAATTCGACAGTGTTAAGAAACTCTAACATTTGAACAAGAATAAACATTAGTTCAAAACTGAAATTCAACAGTGTTAACCAAATTCTAACAGTCGAACAAATAGGTCAAGGTAATCCAATTTTAACGCGAGAACGAGGAATAGAGCACTAAGTGGCATGTTAGTCCATTACCACAAAGTGATCTATTCCTCGCTCTCTATTCTACATCTACTTTTTTCAGTTTACTTATTTATATTAAAATGTTCAAATTTTACTATGTAGAATGTCCATTCTTTCTCTTCAACTCTTCGATTGTTTTTAGCAATTGTAACAAATATTCGTTAGTTTTCACCAAAGTCTTTAGTTTGCTACATCCAATTTCAATGGAAGGTATTATAAGTTGTAATTTTATAAGTTCAATCTTTTCTTTCTTGCGAATTTCTTTCTTTATTATATTATTCCTTATTTTTGCTGAAGATTTAAACTCCATGTTGTTTCTGCTAAAGCCACAATAATAATAAAAGTCTCTTGAAACAACCTGCATTTATACACATTCCCCCACCACTTTATAATCCCCACTCCTTTCCCCCTCTTCTTTATATGTGGAAGGAAGTATTATAATTAGATTCCTAATATTTCTTTTCCTTCTTCACTACGTGGGGGAAGGGTAATTTGTTATTACACTAGTTGTGCAAGAAAATAGCCGCCAGTGTCCACACCTTGTTCGTAGCACTCCATCATAGATTGTGCCCACTGCAACATGCGGTCTCTGTCATTTGGTGTGACAAGGAAAGAATGACTATCACCATACAATATAAAAGAGTCAATTCGTACATAACATCCTGAGTCCAACCATTTATTAGCTTCAGCCATAAACTTTTCTATTGTATCAAATGGAAATTGTGGATCAATTGCTATGACTTTACGTTCTTCACTAAGTTCAACAGTATAATCATCATCGTCCTCATCATCTTCACTTTCACTGTCGTTACTTAAAGTGTCTTCAGATTGTTCAAAAACATCAGAAATTTCAGAAAAATTAAAATTTTCATTCAGATGAGGAGGCATTTTGAAGCAAGAAATATTATAAACAGCAGAGACGAAACGACAAGAGCGGCGTGTAGAAGAAAAATGAAGGGGTGACCAACGCTCGCTCCGCTTTTATAATAGTATGCAAATGAGGGGTAGGTGCTGACCATGACCAGTCATCGACCCAAAGGAGTGGGGGAAGTACTTTTCTTACTACTTGGATGGAAGTAGGTTAGTAGGTCACGAGACTTAGAGTGTTAAAAAATAATGGGGGAGAAACACGACGCTATAACGCGTTGTGTTTCTCCCCCAGTATTTTTTAAGCAATAATTTGGAAAAAGCTATGTGAATTTACTTGCTACGCCCCCACCTTGTAATACCATCCAGTTTGTGTCTGAGGAGATAGTCTTTAGAGTCTAACTCATAAACGGATTTCTCTTTGCGCAAGGATTCAATCACTTTAATATTATATCTTACGCCGTTACAAGTTGCCAAAATGTGTTCGTTGTCAATAACACTTTCAAAAAAATAGACACAACCTCTCTTAAGCCTATTTCCTTTCACACCAATAATTTTGGATTGGTATTCAACAGTGGGGGTTTCTGTCACTTGTAGTTCAGAAATGTGTTTTACGACATGTACACGGCAAAAACTTTCGTTTTTTACACATTTCCTCCCACAAGGTGATCCTTTCTTAATTCCCCTAGTAAGCATTTCAGGGCAAGTAGTGGGACGGCTAAATGCCCTACGACGCTGTTCTTGTAATAATTGAAATTGCTCTGAAGGAGCGGGTTTAGGAGTAGGTTTAGGAGTAAGTTTAGGAGCTGGTTTAGAAGCTGGTTTAGGAGCTGATTTAGGAGATGATTTAGTAGCAGGTTGAGAGGATTCAGTTTTGTGATAGGTATGATCTTCAGGTATACTAAGTGGTGGGGTAGGAGGCAATGGTGATAGTGGGATAATGGGTGTGCTTAGACGATGAACAATGGTTTCAACGGAAGGGGTATTAGGATGGTGGTGAACTGGCTTCTGCGGTGGCGGCATAGTAGTTGATGGTGGTGCGGAGTCCTTTGAAGGCGAAGGCGGTGAAAAAATACTACGAAGTCTAGAAGTGTTAGTTGGCAGAAGAATAGCTCCAGAAGTTGAAGGTTGAGATGCAAGTCGATTCTTGTAGCAATCAGGAAGGTTTTTGAGGCGAAGAGTTTTCTTAGGTGCAGGAACAGCCGTAGTAGAAATAGAAGTCGAAGTAGAAGTTAAAGTAGAAGTTGTAGTTGGCAGAGATAACATGGTTGTGGCTCCAAGTTCGCAGCGTAACGTCTGGAATCAGAATGAAATGTTAGCCGCAGTCGGTACGTCTTTTATAACAATATGCAAATGAGAGGGGTAGCAGCTGGCCGAGACTGATTATTGACCTGGGAGGTGGGGGAAAAGGGGAAAGAGAAGGTATTTATTTAAAATAATTCGCATAACTTTTGACTAAAATAAGATAACCAAATTCTTCTTTTACCAAAATGTTTGTCTTACATAGACCTTTTCAATGATGTATCGCTTGTCCAAATCCGTCAATCCGTTATCAAGTTATAGCCATTTTAATTTTTCAGGTCATGACCGGTCGTTCACCCGTAGTGGGGGAAGGAGTGGGGGTAGGAGTGGGGGAAGGAGGGGGGGGGGGGTCGACTCCATTTTTTCGGGGGGGGGGGAGGGGGGGGGTCATTGACCCTTCCGAAAGTGGGTCAAGGTCATTCAAGATTTATAATGATCCAAGGTGATGGGAACAGTAATACTGTTCCCACCACCCTGTTTGCCTAGCGGTTCCCACTCCCAACCCACTAGTTACGTTCTGCAAGGGAGGTCCCTGGGCCGTCCGCATCAAAGCGTAACTTCCCGTCCGCATCAAAGCGTAACCATTAATTTCAGGGAAACTGGAACAGTTAATGCAGAAACGCAACTCTAACCCCACCCAAACTAATCCCACCCATCATATTCCTAAACAAAATGCAAAAAAAAGTCCGACTTGCGGATGTCCCACCCATTTTAAATGAAGTTCAACTGAACTTCTGAATTTACAGTTAATCTACCCCCTAACATCTAGCTGTAAGGCAAAACAAATGCACAAAACAAACATAAATTATTAGTACCAACACATCATTATTAAAAACCAAATAATTCAACACAACCAAATACCATCATTATTCTTAAAATTAATACACCTTAATGCTAAATACCATCATTATTCTTAAAAATTAATACACCTTAATGCTAAACCCAACTTATAACTAACATCGCAATGCGCAAATTATTTCTTAAATTAAATACACCTTAAAACTAAACACACACACACACACATACCACATTGCATTAAAAAACGCAACATAGTAGAAGAAGTTCAAATATATATAGGCCTACTATATATTTCAAACCTCTTGCTGAGTCGCCAACAACCTTTCGCTATGAAAGTTTGTTGGCGACTGAAGCAAAGATATAGCTCCTATCGCTCCTCGGGTTTTCAAGGAGTGGGGGAAGTTGTTTCACTCCAGTACAGTGTTCAATCCAGTCCAATTCGCAGCAGTGTAAAAGGAAGGCAAAGGAGTGGGGAGCAGCATATGCACAGCAACGCAAAACCAAGGTTTGAGGTTAGAATTATCCATGTGCAGTAGCGCTAAAGTGAGTAATACAGGACTAGGCGCATGCGCAATAGCATAGTCACTATTCCGTTCCGGAGAACTCGTTGCATGCGCAGCAGGTTTGAGGTTAGAATTATCCATGGCAGCTGCCATATTTAGTCTGGTTTCACCACATAAAGTCAACAACCGGTGGTGACCGGCCATTGACCTGGAGGAGTGGGGGAAGGAGTGGGGGAAGGGGGGGGGGGAGGGGGGGGAGGGGGGGGGAGGTCATTGACCTTTCCGGTCGGTCATTGACCCCAAGGAGTAGGGATAGACACAGAACCCTACTTCTCTTACTACTCAGGTGAAAGTCGGTCAACCAGTCATTTGCTTGCCATCTGCCGCCATCTGGCTGGAGTTATTGCCTCTATAAAGGTGGGTAGTTTATCGCGCTACAAACATTCATTGCCTCGCATCCGCTCGGTCATCATCTCTCGTTAGTTTTATGTTATGACTACTTCACTTACTAGGTTTGAGGTTAGAATTATCCATGGAATAGCCTTCGTAAATTCTAACCTATAAAATTACTACTCTGGCTTTCTGTTTCAATTTCTTTTACACTTCATTTTATATCTCAGTCTTATTTTAACTTCTGAACTTAACACATCGGTTATGATGACTGCACAATGTTTAAAATTAAAGCTTTTGCGAACACAACACATATTACGAAGTACTTCTAAACCTTCAATTTCAAAGTGTAGAACTAATTTAAATAGAGTTAGGAAGAAGTACAGTTTTAACCCATTATACTCAAAGACTTCGCAGGTTAATGTTGATGATAATGTTATTTACAACATTTTGCATTCTATGTTACAATTCAACAACTTTGAACTTGTTACACCTATCGACTGTGTTCAACAAGTTTTTTTATTTTACCCCTACTATTCCTCATATAAGCGCTGTCACCACAATTCCTACTTCATGCTCCTCTATTCTCTTCAGTTAAGCTAAGGTTTGAGGTTAGACTTATCCATGGCGGCCGCCATGTCTAGTTCAGTTTCACCACATAGAGTCGGCGACCGGTTATTGGTCTAAAGGAGTGGGGGAATGGGTGGTGGGGAGAAGGTTGCCATTTTATAAGCCCTCTCCCTAGGCGGCGCTTCTCATTCAATCGCCAACTTTCAAACAATAAACACCTCTCCCATGGCACGAATGAATTATCCCACTATCACCAACTAGTTCAACTTTGAACTATTTCTGGTGGTAGTTGGGTAGGCTTTTTTAAAACTTACTCTGGATGACCTTGACATACTTTCCAGGCCCCCAGTTATAACTGTTGAATTTCAGTTTTGATCTTACTCTTAATTTTTGTTCAACTTTTAGAGTTTAGTTAACACAGTTGAATTTTACTTTTGAACTAACTCTTCATTCATGCCCAATTCTACTTCAAATTCAGGGCATATGCTCTCGCCATCTGCACCCTGCAGCTGCCCTGGCAACTGACACCATCTGACCCCTGCAGCTGCCCTGGCAGCTGACGTCACTTCCGGTTTAGAAGTGGCTTTTTCCCACTACTCAGAAATGTGCTATCGTGATTATACATATGTTTTATTTTAGAGGTGTCTGCTTTCTCTAACCGGACATCCCCAATTGGTTATGTAATTATGTTCGTGATTGTTTCAAATGATAATTAATGATAAAAAATCCCTTATGAATTTAGTTATTCTTTAACGAAAGAATGCTTATCCAACCACATCACCATTTGGGTCATGATATTTGCTGATTCCTTTTTTCGATCAACCTGGTTATCATTATAAAACACGTAGTTGGTTGGTTAAGTAATGAATTATTGTTTTACATACTTTTTACTATTACAATATATATCACTTCCATTTAATTCATTGTACCACGTTTCGGATAGTAATTAATACTTTACTTTTTAATAAATTACGATGAATATAAAATTTAGGGATAAATAATTAATGATTTTTGCCACAGTACTATATTAGAGGCGAACCATGATTTTCTTTATTCTCAACAAAAATATAAAATAATGATAAAAAGTACAACAATAAATATGAATTATAAGTAATAAAAACCACAACCGGAACACCTTCCGGAAGTATAATTTTTAACAGTATCTGTTTTGTTTTCCTCACTTGGGAGGTCTATCTGGAGACACCGAGATAACTCGATATACTAAATGGACACTAAACACAGTCACTAGATATTTGTTTCTTAGAAATTAGAATTTGAATTACTGCCCATCACGATATGATTGTAGCATGTTTTTGGCACAATTTGAGGTAGTTTATGTAGTCCAGTAATTATTATCCAGCTGATGACGCGCTATCTCCATTTCGAAATTCCAAATTACTCGGCGTCTGGTAATTAGCACTTGATTTCTCATACCGAGCAATTTGAAATCCTCATTAATATTCAATATTCAGGGTAAACGTATTTAGCTCTAATCGGTATACTCTACTTCAGATAATTTAGAAGCCTTGAATGTCAGTTACAATGGGGTGGTTCAGTTAGAAATACAATTTTAAGTTGGTATGAACTACATCTTATGCTAAACAATAATCAGATTTTTTATTAACATTTTTTTGCTATGGAGCGTTATTCAAACGAAGAGCGTATTTTAAATGTTCAAACCTTTTACTAAGTGATTTTAAGTTGACGGGGTGATTGGTCCTTACTTTTTTTTAACTTCTCATTGCTCTGCAGTTAAAGTTAATGGAGAATTTTTTGGGAGTTAATAAGCCGTCTTTGGTAATAGTTGGAAGAATCTGGTGGTTATAACGCGCATTTGGTTTTAACAAGTCCAGCCACTTGTCATACAGCTCGAGACACCGTGCAGTTGTTGAGCACAAAGTTCCGACCGCTTAATCTCATGTTTAGGTGATCAACATTGTGGCCTGCGATGTCAAGTGAGCTCACACCACCGGATTATTTACTTTGGGGTTACTTGAACCAGAAGTTTGATGCAATAAGCTCAATACTATTCCAGAACCAAAGTATCAGATCCGCAGAGTCATCCATTTCATAAAAAAATTAATTGATCGATAAATTGATTAGAAATAGCGCTAAAAGTTCATTTGACGGATATCATTGTCCATGTCTAATATCAATCTTTGAGAAATTTGTCTAAAAATAATATTCTAAGTACATAAACTATAATGCATCGTAATTAATGTTTAAATTGCAACTTATAATTGGATAATCCTTTACAAACTAGAAAATCTTACCTTTTTAATTCGTTCACTAGATCTTTTAATTTTGTTTCATGCATCAATAGTTGTTTGCAATTTATAAATGAACGCGCTTTGATATTTCATATGATTTCTTCCCAAGTTGAATGACTCATTTTTTACAATGACCGTAAATGTTGTACCTTGGAATATTCACGTTCCAGATGAAGGCGGGTCATCAGTAGAGGCTCCAGTTACATCATTAGCTGGTATGGCCATCACCCTTAGTCCTGGGTTGTGTTACATCATTATACAACACACTCTATTGCATATCTCTGATACAAATTGATAGCTCGCCATCGACGTTAAGCCACGTAATTTTGGGTCAGTTAAGTGATGTGGATCATTTATACGATATAATGTACATTATGCTTCAGTGTTATGTTCAGTGTTACCTAGTGACAGGTAAATGAAATCCATTGTTTAAACGAACTTTACACTAATTTTTATGTGCCAAGTAATGTTCTCAGCTCAACTAAAATATATTTTTTACTGTTCGTAAGGGCCTGATGGGCAATGTAGACAAATATGCGAATACACCTTCTTTACTTTTTATCAGGATATTTCTGAAAACCAATATTCGGAACACAAACAGTAGGATAAAAGGTTTTTGTTGGTATTCTCATTTAGTATTAAGAAGAATCAACCTCGTGTAAATAAGCAAACGACCGAAATATATGTGATGAGTTTAGTTTTCTTTGAAAATTCTTAAGACACATAAATGTATCTAGGGTTCTGCCATTTATTATTTTTACTATTTTTTATAAAAAAAAAATTTAAGTATCTTTTTTGAGGGGTTAAGGCAGGATCAGCCAACTTTCATATAACACATTGTTTAAAAATTTGTAAAATGTTTTAATAAAAGTGGGCTTACGACAAACTTTTTTAAAACTGACGGTAAAAAATTACCAACTACAAGTACAAATTTAAATGGTACCGTAGCCCGTTTAAAAGTTATGAATGTATATTAAAACTTTTACACATAACAATATTTTTTTACTTTTGGTTGAACCTAACAATGTAAAAATACATGTATAGTGCGGTTCATAAGATGACCTATCCACAGTTTATCACCCTGTCTATCATATTGATAGTTATAAATTTTAATCTCCAGCTAAAGATAAGTAATCGTAATAAGAGGAAAAGCGACAAGTTTAACTTTGACACTAACTGTGCGAAACTACGCTGAGCTCAACTCAGCATCTCGCTAATGAGGTTGTATAGGAATAAGTAATTATAATTAATTATTCATCCAACAGAGTTGTATTAATTAAATCAACAAGAAACGTTATTTGGTTGATGGTAGCTATTTTTATTTGTTACTAATAATTTAATAAAAGTAAAAAATCATTGTCGATTATAAATGTACAAATATGTTAAGTGAGTTTTGCATACACAAGCAATTATTAACGTAAACAACCATAAAAAATGTGACATGATGATTAGAAAAAGAAATATTTTTAATTTAACTTCAATGTTACTGGTTTTCAATAACAAATATTTTCATCTTTATCTTAAATAAATTATTATTTTTTATTTCCCACGATTTACATTTTGTCCAAAAATATGAAAAAGCCTGGAGAATTGTACTATACAGGGTATTCGATAGTCAGTGTCAAAATACGTAGGGGTTATTATACATGCAAAATGCAACAAACATACGAAATTCAGGCTGTAATAACGCGCTCTACTCTTTTAGTTTCCACAATTTTTCGATATTTACAAATTTTTTGACCTTTCCAATAAAACTTCGTGTTTCTCACCATTTTTATACCGCATTTACTGCAATTTCTTATGAGTTTATAGAAACTATGCCAAATCTACCATTATAATTAGTAACATTTGTGCTAACTAAACCCTTTAAATCTTTGTAAAATGTATTTTTTTTTTATTGTGCCATCACCTAAAAAAGATAATTATAAGTCGAGCTACAAAATGTCAAACATCACAAAAACTTCCCCACATTCTAAACTTTAAAGCGGTAAAATGAAAGTGACCGCGTTAAACATAATTTTACAGTATCGACCCGTTCGTTATTAAATACTCTTAATAGAACTTAATAGCTTTTTACAAACTTCCTTTAAGCGTCGACGGAAAGAGAGTTTTAGAGAAAACTGCATTGATTAAACTGCATTGTTAATCATATTCCATCTGAGTAGTTAGATTTGGTTACTTCTGGCACAGGTCAGCTGCCCCGGAAGCCACGTGCCGGGGCACATAGCTTCCGGTCGTATATTAAATGAGGGGGAGGTATGCATAAATTAAAAGTTAGTTCAAAACTGAAATTCAACTTGATAATTGGGTTACGGAAAGTATGTCAAGGTCATCCCGAGTAAGTTTTAAAAAAGCCTATCCCGCTAGCACAGGAAATAGTTCTGAGAGTTGAACTACCCGGTGATAGCGGGATAGGTAGATTTAAGTTTTGAACTTTATTCGTAAAAACAAATACAATCAATGTGCAAAAACAAATACAATCAATGTGCAATACAGGTTGAATTTTTGTGATGAAATACGGAGTTGTAAAAGCAAACGCCGACGACGAGGATAAGGTACAGGCAGAGTCCCCAGATGACATATTTGACAAGTTTGAAGAAACGTAATATCTCGAGTTGATTTTCCCGTTCCAATTCCAATCGTCTAATTTCCAATTTCAATTTTTCTTCTTTCATTTTTTCCTCTTCCATCCTTGTGATGAAGGGAACTTCATCCATCATATCCATCATTAGCGTTGTTTTGGTGTTTGAAATTTTGAAACAAGTGATGTTGATAGTTCAAATGTTGGAGACGGAATGAGAAATGAAAGCGAGGAACGTTAGTTAAACGAAGAAGTGGTGGGGGGAGGTTGAATTACAAAGAAGTGGTGGGGGAAGTTGAATCACAAAGAAGTGGTGGGGGAAGGAGGTTGCTCACCATTTGCTTCCGTACTTGTTGTTGTCGTGTCTGATTGTAGAGGTGTAAGTGGAGTAAGATTCAGCAAACTATCTTCATCAGAACTGTCAACCTTATCACAAATAGGACAGGCGTAAGTTATTTCCAGATTCATTTTAACAGTGTTGAATTTACTAACAATTTCGTGTAAAGTATTAAATATTTCTTGCAAATCTTCTTTAGAATTTACTTCGAAACTAGAATTCATTTGTGCCAACGGAGAGTTGTTCATCGTGCGAGAGTCGGTGATTGAATGAAGATCGGCGCTTAGGAAGGAGGTTTATTTGTCGGTGAGCATGAGCTTGTTATTAAGTAAATAGCTAAGTTCCTCCTCTTCGTCTTTCAATTCAAATATCTTAGCTGAAGTAGTAGTCGTTGTTTCGTCTTCACTCGATGATGAAGAAAATTGAAATATCCTAGCTGAAGTAGTAGTCGTTGTTTCGTCTTCACTTGATGATGAAGAATCACGAGGACGTAAATAGTGAACATCAAGTCTGATCCATCTCATAGGATATCTATCCATGACAGAGAGCAAATTTTGAAATATTTCCTCCAATTCTTCTCTGTCAGTTATTATATGTTGAAACTTGACGAAAGGCGATCCCATGTTGTTAGTTAGAGTGTTGGAAGTGAAATAATTCAAAGGTGGATTCAATAAGATACAAAACTCAAACTAATGGTGGGGGAAATCTAAAAGACTTATGGTGGGGGGAAGTCTAAAAAACTAATGGTGGGGGAAATCTCAAGGTCATCCAATTGAAGTTTTAAAAAAGAGTGTAAAACTGAAATTACACATTTGATGGTTCTACAGGATCGGAATACCAATCTGACCTGTATTTACATCTTTTTATCATATGTGTAAAAAAATCATCTTGATGAGACTTGGTGCGTTGACAATGAGCTAGATCGAGAGGATGAAATTTGAAACATCTTTGAGGACAGCATGTATGAAAATATCTTGATTTGTAAAATTTGAAAGTTCGCAATTCCGGTGGCGGTAGTTGTTTTGTTTTGCACTTGCAGTAACAAGATCCAAAAAATTCACATTTAGTGCAAGCTAACCCGTCCACCATCATTGGTCCTAAATCTGTACACTGTTGTTCACAACAGTAACGAGGTTCGTACTTGTACTTTTGTTCTTCCATGTTGACGCTGCTGAGTCCAGTGAAAGAATAAGAGTGTATAGTGTTGAATAGTCAGTTTTATGTACTACAAAAAGTGGTGGGGGTAATTTCAAGGTCATCCAAACGAAGTTTTAAAAAATTATACCTTACTAATGTAAGGAATGTTTATACTTAAGAAGTTTATTTTTGTTTATCTTCTTCAGACTTTGTCTGTTTCTGTTTGTCTTCTTCAGCCTTTTTCTCTCTCTCCGCTTTAGCCATAGCGATAAGTTCTTCAGTCGATAGTGCATGTACTTCAGGGAATTTTAAAATTAATTTAGCTTGATATCCTTCTTTAGTTAATATATCTAAATCTTGAGTCATTTGTTCAACGGTGTTGTAATCTTTTCCATAGATTTTTCCATCAAGTTCAATCATCATTCTGTATAACATCTTTAAAATTAGGTGTTGACGCAGCGAGAGCCGGGAAGCGAATGATTAGTTATACAAGTATCATTCCCTTTTTTTTATCAACTTGACATTGATCACGTGATTCCTTAGTTTTATTTGTTGAAAGTTATTTAACATTGGTAATACTTGTGGAACTTGATGTTATGTTGACCAGTCGGCGATGAAGATGTTGTAGGTTGTGTAGAAAGAAATACTTCATCATCGCAATATTTTGCTTTAGTAAACATCCTTACATTAGTAGCACTAACATCAACAGTTAAGTGATAACCACCGGTAAGTAAAACTCGCATTTCGTTTGTTAAATCTTCAAGTTGTTCAAAACTTGTAATGGTGTTGGTATCGTAAGAAGCACACTTAACCTTTAGGGACATGTTGAAGTTTTGTATTTAGTGATAGAGAGCGAGATGTGTACGGTACGAAAGGTAGTCGTAGACTGATGAATTTCACAAGTTGATTTTCACTTTTATTATCACACAAAATTGGGTCAAGGTCATCCCGTGGAATTTTTAAAAAAAGCAACATATTGCTATGTATAAAGACATAACAATATGTTGCTTCTTTTATCTTTTTTTGTTTTATATCATCTTTATTGAGAAACCATTACAAACACATATATTTACAATGCTATGTACAAACTAGTTAGTAGAAGGTGTTACATGAATAGTTAGTTCAGTTGAGTTGTTTCCACTCGGTCCGTGTGACACCAAATAGAGTGCGCCGGGTTGAATAACACGAAGATCTTCATTCTGTAGAAGTTGTACAAATCGTTTCGGTAGGAATATCTGAAACTTCGGTTCGTCACCAACTGTATACGGCGCCTCGCTCAATGTGCAATTAATAGCATCACCAACTGAAGTGTCCATCTTCTTGATTGTATGTATGATGTAATGTTTTTCTTCTTTTAGTTCAGAACATCTCTTCGTCGGTAAGATTGTTGATTTTGAATGAGCGTTGAATTGATCAACCAAATTTTGAAGAAAGTTCTGCGATGCCATCTTGATGTTATTGTTAATCTTCTTGTTAATCTTCTTGTTAATAATAATGTCCGTCGGAGATGTTGTCTCTTCGGAGGTTCGAGTAATACTCATGCTGCGTCATGGTAGCGCTCTCACTTTTATTACCGACATTACCCCCACCATTCTGTTCAAGGAAATTATTCAAGCGGTAGGCATTCTTCAAAGCGCATTGTAACCTTCGATGTTTAAAACTCTTTGATGAAATACAAAGTTCATTGAAGTAGCATTGGAAATCTCTATCTATTATTGCATTTATCACTTCGTTACTTGTAAATGATTGTATCCAATTAGCTTTTTCCAATCCTCTTGTGTAGATAGTTTTGAACTCTTTGCAGTAATGATTCATAATGTGCGGCATCATGTTATAATTAATAAAACCTTCATCCCATCTTAAGTTGTGAAAATGTTTGTACAACCATTTGTTTGTAACTTTCGCTTTAGTTGTTAGTCTATTGAATGGTAATGGAGGTTTGAATAAGTAATGATAAACTACAGATGTGTTCATATCCAAAATTACTAATTCTTTTATAATAAAATTTCCATCATTTCCTCGAAAAGCTTGAAATTCAATTATACCTCTTTTAACTTCCATTATATGTGGCGCATTAGAAAACGAAACCCGTTTGTTCATGATGAAGTCTCGTCAGCAACTGACTTGTATTACAAACACGATTGTTCTTCTTTAACTTCTTGCGCTTCTTCGTCGATATTAAAGTTGGTGTGATAGTTGTTCAATTGTCTCCACATATCCACTTCTTGAGGTATTCGATTAAAAATAGAAGTATCCACGGGACCGTATAAAATTGGAACGAAAGGTTGTCTGTCCAATGTATAGATTAGATAGTCTTTGATTATCGCACTTGAAAATATTAGTTGTTTCAAATATCTAGTGACGGGACCGGTAGTACAACTTAAAGTGTAAAATTCTTCTTTAGTCAAATGTAGTTTTACATCATGTCTAGTTAAATCTCTGAAGCGAACCATTTGTCCCCCACGATGTTTCACTATATCAACTTCAATATTTGATTCCAATAAACTTAATCTTGTTCTTCTTCCAAATGTGTTGTTACTTAAATAACATTCCAAAAGATGTAAATGTTTCATAAATGATTCCCAAGAAGTTTCAGTGAATGTAACCATTTTATTTCCATGATTTAAAATAACAATTGGTGAATAATCCAATGATTTTAAAATTCCAACTGAAATACTTTTCGTCATGCATGAAGAAATGGGGTAGAAAATCCGAAGAAATACTTCTGTTAAAATATTAGTTGTAATGTTAACTTCAACCTTTTTTCTTTTTACTTCTTTTTCAGCTTCTCCTTCTTCTTTTTCTTCTTCTCTCTTCTTATGTTTGTTAAACTTTAGGAACTCGTCCATTTCTCGTTCAACTTGTTTTTCTATATCTGAACTATTCTCATCCATTAGAGGTGTATTTTCTTCTCCGTTAGTAGAACTCATCTTGCGAACGATGTTTCCCATACGACGGTCGAATATAAAATGAACTTTCCACTCATGATTTTCTCGCTTTTATGTTTTTTGTGAAATCCTTGAAATTTATACAATCACATAAATGTTTGTTTTCAACTTGTTTTTCACAAACGAAATTCTAACCTCAAAAATTGAAGCAGATAATTCTAACCTCAAAAATCTGCAGTCGTTGTACTAATTCTTTTTAAAGTACATTCTTCACAATTCCGGTCAGCGGTGTGTAAGTAACTATTTTATCATGTAGAATTAGACAGTATGCTGAAGTTCCATCCGCTACTGGTTGTTCAAATTCCATTTCAATTTTTATATCCACACTTGATGATTTTACTGATTCATTTTGTTTTGAACAATCGATTACAATTATCGGAGCCTTGGAATAATACTGGTCAGGCGATAATAGTGGTGTATTAGTCTTTCCATAATATGACGATTGAAATCTTGCATACATATCGTATAAAATGGAAAAACGTTTTTTGCTGAACATGACATTCAAATTGTCATACGGAAAGAATTGAGAGTTTAAGAAAACTTTACAATTCTTTATTTTACAGTGATCAAATTGACCGGCATTTGCAGTGATAACATCTTTTCGCTTAGTTTGAAAACCGAGTATTATGTACCTTGCCCGTTCCAAGTAAGTTGATGTCTTGACGGTCCATGTTTGTCGTTCTGTCTGAGGTAGTGTAGGATATTCATGGAATTCCCAACTTCGGAATGGCATCACAATATCACGGTCAGACTTTAACTTTCTCAATAATACGATTCTATGTTCATCGGCCAATCTTACATGAGGTACTCTCCAAACAACTTTATCCAATTGTAGTTGCCATTCCAGTTTATCTTCCGTAGTTGCAGGGTCTGCAAGTATTAAGTCCTTGTTAGTTGAAGATCTGAGTAATACCAATTCTTGTTTGACATTTGTTATTATTCGTTTGTAATCTTCAGCGAATCCCAAAAGCAATCGTAAGGGTACATGAAAATCAAAGTGACCGTTGGAATCCGGTGTTATAGTGTCTTTATCAGGGGCAACCCATCCGGCGGTGACTATTGAATTCTTCTCATGCGGTGTTAATGATGTTAATCCTTTCAATGTCGTTGTTATACCAACCTTTTTTGTCGAATCAACTGTCACCCCTGATATCTCATATCTTATTTCATCAAAAAGATATGCCATCGGGTTATTTATAAAAGGAACTGTTGAAGCAGTTTTTCCATCCAATTTTAATACCCGTCCTTCAATGTACAAATAACTTTCACACGGTAATGTGTAAATATCATTTTGTTGAATGGGAATCCTTATTTCATCGTTATTGTTTAATTTTGATGAAGTGTAAGGGTTGTGCGTGTGATATTCCTTCTCCCATAGTGTTTCGTCGAATGTCGGTCCTTGAGATATATCCAGGATATCCATCGTTGTTAAGTTTCAATCCAATCTTCTGTAGAAAACGAATGTTGTCCGATGTTAACTCTTCCAATGTCGAGGAGCTACTGAGCTCCCGACTCTTCCGTTGAGGTTTAAATGATAATCCCATGTCGACTTTTATGTTGCCGCTCTGATGTGTATCCGTATAGTTATCGTTTCTCCTCTAAAGTCAACACTAACACCGTCTTGATCCAATATGTTCAGTACGATGTCTGAAATGAAACTGGTGTTTAACGGTAGGTATATCAAGTTTTGTGGTTTCTCAACAATTTTAAAACCGGGAGCCACTGTTGGATAAAATGTATGTAAAATATGCTGATTCACTCCTTCTCTATACGATCCGTGTATAATATTACACGTTACATCGATACTATTGACTTTCAATATTGTAACAGTTGTATCACCTGAATGAGTAGTTCCAGGAGTTAATATTTTCTTTTTTGTATCTGTAAATCCAAGTAAACTGCCAATGGAGTTTTTCAAGCTGACATCAATATAATATTTCGAAGTTATTTCTGCTTTTAAAGTATTATTGTTTCCTTTAACGGTGATATTTTCTTCTCCGAGATTTTTCTGTAGTAATTGGTTTATATCATCGATTTCATAAGCTCCAGTAGGAAATGTAATTATTTTCAATTCTGAGTATTTTCCTGAAGCATCCTTAGTTTCATAATAATGTAGTAAATTGTTCTTTCCTTCCGTAACATTGGGAATTGAGTTGTAGGTAGTCAAATCAAGTAATGCCGCTTCCCATAATCTTTCCTTGGATAGACGCAATGCTGGGAACAGCGTACTTTTCAATGTGGATGAATTTCCACTCAGTGACACTGTATACGATGACATCTTAAAGCTGACTGACACTCTTCGCTAGAAACTCCAAACATAAATGCCCACAGATTTCAGTATTGTTAGGTTGTTCTCTTTTGTAATTGTAAAAAATGTTTTTGGAGTTTCGAAAATAATGTTGCAGTTCTTTCGGCGGTGGTAGATTGCCAAAACTGTCAAAGTAGTAAACGGTTTGTCCGAGCTTTTTATAGCATACCCAATGAGTGCCTGGACCATAGGTAGAATCCAAATTTACTATTCCAGTTTCATTTTTCCATATTTTAGTTGGTAATGCATCTTTCATAAAAACTCCTCGAAAGAATGGTATTCTTAAACATTTTACATAATCATTTAATTGATGATTTGTTAAAGCTTTATTTGGAATTATCAATTGATTCTTCTTATTTAGTACACACGGTACGGTCTTAGGTATAAACCTGCTCCGTTTTTTACCATTGACCAAATAGAAGCTTTCTTTACTGTTGCTTTACGAGTTCTACGACGTCTCTTCTTAATGTTTCCACCTCTTTTGGGAGCTCTTCTCTTTGCAGGTCTTCCTCTGCGACGTCGTCTTCCAGCACCAAATTTAGCTTTCGTCTTCATGGCTGTAGTTACTGCCCAAGCCGATGCTTTTTCTGCAATACTTGCGTCACTTGATTTTACTCTTTGCCAAGCTTTTTCCGCTAGAATTTTATCCGCTATTGATCTATTTGTTGAATCTTTATACTTTGAATATGCTATATCGTGTTCTTTGCAAGCTTGATCTAATTTATTAATTCCAGGATCTCCTCTTGCTAAACGTTTTGCCAACTTAGTTCCAGGTCCACAATATTGATAACCTCCGGGCAGATGTAATTCGTATGGTAAAGCGTCTATCGCTCGATTTACAACAGCACCAACAGGAATCCGTCTGAGCAGGGATAATGCAGCTGATGTTATACCACGTCCTCTCTTGCCAATGTCCTGACGACGACTGAACGATGCGGTCTTCATTATGCTGTTTTATGCAACCAAAGTCTTTACTCTATGAAATACTTTATGATAATGAATCCTATTTTGTGTATTCCATACTTAAATATTCATAAGTTTTACTAGTATTTATCGATGATTTTATCTTTAATCCATTGGTTTCTCTGAGAGTCTTCAATTTTATTGTGTGTCAACGATTTATTAATCAAATGATTATGCATATCAATAACTACATTACCTACAAGATTCTTTACATACTCTATATTAGTAGCATCTTTGTCATATTGAGGATTATCAAGATTTGTGATACGTTTACCATTACATGTATACACAGATGGATCGTTATTAGAGGTTGCTATAACTTGATTAATAGTAGCAACATCATTCGGAGCTATTCCTGCTGATATGTTAGATATTCTTTTACCTTTTCCATTATATACGTTATTTATTTTATCTAAAACTATAGTTTGTTTTAAAACAACACAATCATGATCATCTTTACCAGATTTTACTAGGGTTAAACGTTTACCTTTACACATAAAATTAACACCATCAGCTGATAGTTGTGGTGCTTGTGCTAAAATAACAGCATCATGTTCTTCCGTGCCTAAACTTATATTTGACAATCTTTTACTTTTTCCATCCCACTTGTCATTTTGTAGTTGTAGTAAGGTAAACTTTTCACTTCCTTGCATAAATTCATCACCTGTCTTTGACACTACCTGATTTTGTTTAACAAAAGCGGATGTTCCTTTCTTCAAGCTTTCATTCATTTGTTTCACGGTAGCAGCATCTGATGGAGTTGAACCATCTTTCAGATTGGACAACACTTTTCCATGACAATCAATAACAGCACCATTATATAAAATACAATTATCTTTAATGTATTTTATATTAACACCATCACTTTCTTCTTTAGGATATCCAATATCATTTATAGTATATTTATAAAAGGAAAATCCATCCTTTTTCTTTTCTGGTATTACAGAGTTCAAATAACGCTTATTGATTGTATCTGTATCCTCGGTTGGATCTGCCACATTAGTTATTTTATAATTTAAAGCATTGTACATTTTTCCACTTTTAGTCTTTTCCAACAGTAAAGCGTATTCCATCGCAGATAGAAAATAGCCTTTATTAACAACATCTCCATTGTTGACTGGTTTTGCAACGTTAATAACCCTATGAGATTTTGCATCATACAGTTGGTTGTTGTCGAGTTTTAAACTTGTAGATGTTTCCTCCTTTACTGTTTTTAAATTTGTTGCATCTCCATCTTCTTCTGGATCTTTAACAAACTTTAAACGTTTATTATTTATGTTATAGTCACCTTCGGGTGTTTGCGGTAATCCACTTCTTTTTCTGTTTTCTCCAACTTGCACTCCTAACGCGGAGTATCGTCCGAACTTGTCGACGCTCATGTTAGAACTGACACATTATACGCCTGCAACTCTTATATATCCGCGGACAGTTATACGATTATGCCGCGATTCCTGAGTTCGTCAATCAGAGCTACCCATTCATTATTTAAACCTGTATGACCGGCTTCCATGGCTTCATGTAATAGTCTCATTCTATCAACCAATTTATTGATGTCGTTGTAGTAAATCACATTCGTATTGTATAGATTTTTCATCAATCCTTTGCCAGATGTTGAAGTATCTCCTTTACTCTTTTTACCATGTTGTTCAAGAAGTGATAAATCCATAAGTGATAAAGATTTTCTTTTCAATGGTTGTCTCACCGCTGGTGCAGTACGTAATGTTGGCAATTTTCGTGGAGGAAACAACTTTTTTATAACGATGTTATATTTTGTTGCACGTGAACGATTAATCATTGCATCCTTTAATTAGTTTCTTTTATGAGCGTTAGTATTTTGTAAAATCTCCTTAAAAACACTTAAATCCTTGGATGAATATCTTAGTGGTATGTTTTTAAAAATTAATTCATATAGTCCTTTTGTTCCTTTATATTTATGCTCACCAATAATGATGTAATCGTCTTGTGTTATTTCAAGCTTTGAATCGCCGATCTTTAATTCATTCCCATCAATTCTTGCTCCGTATACGTGTGATCTACTCAAATTCGGGTTTGATTTCATGTCATGTAGCATTTTCATTATATATTTTCTTCCAAGAGGTCCATGTTGTAATATATCGCTACTCAATTGAGTTAAATTTGGAATAGATTGTTCAGCTTCAGGTATTGGCTGTTCTTCTTCCTTTTCAACAATTGGTTCTTCTTCTTTTGTTTCTTCTTGCTCACTAGCACTTGTATATGAATCATCATCTTCTTCTTTTTTTAATGCTTGTACTTCTTGTTTAGAAACTGGTAGTAAAACATCTCCTTCATAACGAGGTTTACCAATAGTTTCTGATATCTGTTTTAAAGGTTCCGTAATAGGTTTAAATGTAGTCTCTAGAAAGTCTTCTCTTTCACTTAAACCCATCCTCAATGCACGATTCTTCATCCTAATAGAATCACTGAGTGATTTTATTTCTTTCAATAGTTTTTCTTGATTCACCATGTTTACACTGTGAAGTTCAACGTGTAACTAGATGTAGCATCGGTAGTTCAACGCATTAATACAAATTTATCCAACCCTATACGATATCTACCATTTTTAATATCTTCTTCCTTCATAATAACGAGAAAGCCATATTTCTCATTCCATGCTTTGCCACACATTTCTTTAAATTTCTCAAATGGCATATCCGCATTTACATGATCATTGTATATATGCTTTAAATTTGTTTCATCTTGCTTAAAGATAATCAACATATTTGCATTATCTCTTATAAGTTGTTTTGGAATTTTACTGTATGTTTGACCAATATAATCGCTATCGATATTATGATGTCTTCCCATAGCGAAATAATTCCTTATAGTGTCGTGATTTTCACAAGACACATCGTCAAAAATAAAAATAGAAAATGGTTTTGCTTCATTTGGTTGCATAATTGTTTCACTGGCATTAAACTTGTAGAAATTCACTTCAGGTACACTTCCAAGTACTTTATCCAATAATTGATATTTCGGTTGTTGCAATGATTTTGAAAAAATGTATATATTGTTAAAGCGCAATCCTTTAGGATTTGTTATAAGGTTAAAAACAACATTTGTTTTTCCACAATTTGAAGGACCAGTTATTAAACATCTTATCGTATTTGGTAGTAATTCACCATGTTTACTATGATTTAACTTATCATTGTCAACCGTCAATTCATCAATATTATTGATATTAAATCGATCTTTTTGTTGTACAATCTCCATCTTGTGTCAAGGTTAAACACACAATGAGCTATTAAATTACTATACCAAGTCTTTTGAAGGAATCCAAGAGTCTTCACTTTTATCGAATCCTAACCACCGGACTTTAACCATATCCTTTTTCCTTTGTAAAACCTTCTCAACAAGATATACATCACCGACTGTTGATTTCAACAATTCATGTCCGTAGAATCCACCTTGAAGTAATTCACCCTTGTTATCCTTTAATAAGTAGGTTTCAGGTATAGTTGGTTGCACTTTATAAACTGTAAATACTTCATTAGTCCAATTTGGTAGATATCTTTTACTAAATACACCTTTGTATTTGCTTATACGAACTTTATCGTTAACTTTAAACTTTTTTGGTTGCAACTTTTCCAATTTAGGTGTTGTATTATTTCTGATGCGTTGTAATACAACCTTAGCATTAGCGCTGTTTACCTGGATAGGTTTCATTCCGATGGTACGATGATATTTGTTGTTATACTCTTTTATAAGTTGTGGTAATATGTCATACCACACGTATGATCCTCGTTTTGAAAATTGTTTGTACATCGCTCCTTTTAATGTTCTATTGAATCTTTCAATTATTGAAGCTTTAACTTCAGAATTTGTAGAATAATGATTTATTTGATATTTCTTCATTAAAGCTCCAAAGTCTTTATTAAAATATTCTTTTCCATCATCGGTCTGTAGATGTTTGATTTTGAATTTATTTCTTTGTATCGTTGTTTCCATAGCTTTTGTAACACTTTTACCAGTCTTATCCTTCAATGGTAAAGCGTCAGCTATTTTAGTAAAACAGTCTATAATTGTTAAAATATATTTGAAACCTTTGTTTAATTTACTGTGCGGTATCATTTCAATGAGATCAGCTTGATACAGATCATTCATTCCCTTAATAATTGTACTTCTTCTTGGAAATCTTCTTCTTGCTGGTTTATGTAGTTCATTTACAATCTTATCCTTCACACTTTCCATCTTCAGGTGTTGCTTGCACATCGCTTGTAAAAATACTGATCCGTACAACAGTTCATTCTCTTTTATATAGTTTGAATATAGGTCAAGGCCATTTCATATTAGTGTAAAAAAGAGGGAACATGGCATTGGGCTTGCCATGTCCCCTCTTCTTTACGGAAAGGAAAAAAAGGAAGAAGGTAGAGGACGAAGAATAGGTTTACTGGTCGATAGGGTTTAGAGAGTAATGTCCAAATGGCAGAGTTCTTATGTTGTCTTCAAGGATGTATCTTTTGTCATCCTTATAGCTCAATGCCGATTTGGTTTGCTTCACACTGAAAAGACGATGGTTGAAGCTTCTTATGGTGTTAAATGTTGCAGTTTTTTCAACATTTTCAAACAAACATCTTTTATAATGTTCAAACTGTACGTTCTTCTTCAGGAAAGAGGTTTTTATTCCTTTGGCTTTCTTCGTGACTTGATGTTCGTTCCTTTCGCTTATGTACAGTTGAAATGAATATAGTTTGGACATTAATGCTACAATTTCCATCATCGGCACACCATTTGTTTCATCTTTAAATTTTCCCAATACTTTCTTGTTTCTGTCGTAGTCGTAATTTGGATGGTTTTTGGGATAATCGGAAAAGTCGAAATCATCTTTATACATAAAAGTGCGTAGATCTTCGTACATGTCATTTGTTTTAATCCAGTAAATTAGTGCATCCGTATCCATATATGCAATACCAATGTTCTCTCTTCCATAATAGTTAACCATCTTCTTATAATGAAACTCGTACATGTGTGTTTTGGAAATATCCAAGATTGACATTCCTAGATACAAAGGACGATCCATTAGAACTGACTTCTTGTTCATGGAAATAACAACTAGATTTTCATTAATAATTACAGATGAACCAAAGTTTGGTTGTTGCACTAATTTCTGTAATTTTACTGGATCAGTTACCAATTTGATATCCTTATGTTTCCTTTTGTTTTCCAAAGTCTTGCCAAATATTGCGTTGTTCATTAGTTTGAAGAAATCTTTTTGAAAACTTGATGTAGCGGCGGCTCTTCTTCTTGTGTTGTTGTCAATGTACGGTTTTAACCAACAAGATTGAGAGAATTGTAGTACTCGATTAATTTTTGTAATTCTCAATCCCAAGTCTAAGGCCTGTTGTATCATCCAGTAGTGTCCAACATACCGAGACTTGTTGGTTAAAGTCATCAATAATTTCGGCCATCTTCCAGTTGGAGAAATTTCAGTCTTCGGAAGAAGTGGTAAATCATAATGTTCGTCGTGAAGATGTTCGGGATATTCAAAATCGACGTCAAATATGTAACCAGTTTCTCCATATTTCGGTATATCCATTATGTTTCCAATTGATTCTGGGTCTATCCATTTGAAATTATCATATGGAAGGGGATTCGACATTGCCCATCCGTATAAGTTATTTGCATCAAAATAACCCAGGAATGTTGTTGGTTTTGATGCATCATAATCGGGCAAATATTTATTGTTCGCCTTGACATGACGTGTTACACTTTGCGTCAATCCTCCTCGAACTCCTGATTCTAACATCAACACCATATCTATATCTGTAAGAAGTTGTATTTTACAATTTGTTTCTTTTAACATGGCTTGCCACGCTAGTCCAGGCGAAGTGTACGAATGAAGAGGGTCTAATCCATATGACGCAAAACACGTATTTCTAAATTCTTCCATCACATCACATAATAAAGTCACATCTAGTTTAACATAAAAATCTGAATATTCTCCCAATGTTCTAAATCCTAATTCGTTCCATACTTTGCATGCGTGATTATAATCATCTTGAGATATATCCATATCGTACAGTTTACTTTTAAATTCTTCTTTTGGAGGTAGTGATGTTTCATTAAATCTTTCTAAACTGTCTATGTAATCATATGGGAAAACACCTTTTCGAAGTACCAGATCCAATTTGTCGCTGTTTACAATCTTCTTCGTTTCGATTAAATCTTGTTTCCTTAGGTTTTCAGAAAGTTTGGACAAACTCGACGGCAAAAATCGGTAGGAGTCCAAGAATCTTAGTTTGACGTTTCCAACTTCTTTGGAAAAACTTATGAACTTCTCTGAAGTTTCAGCTAACACATCGATTTTACCGTCGTCTCTTCCTAGTTCAGGTATTATAAAATGAGCGTCGTACCCACTAAGATTATGCAGAACCACAGGGATAAATAGTGGTAAACGATAGCTCAAGTCGCATTTATTACAAGCAGCACCCCTGTAATAACCTGTGAGGTGGTCGTGATCTTTAACTTTATAATTCTCAATAGTAAAATCATTTTTGCACAAGAAACAGTGAGTCGCATTTTCATGTTGAATTTCTTCTTCTTCGTCCATCGGTTTCATTGGTACAATATTTGTATATAATCTTTGTGTATTTCCAGCTATTGAATATAGGTGATCAAGAAATATTTTTTCCGCATTTTCACCACGATATACTAAAGGTTCTGAAGTTAATCCATATCTGTTTAAATGTTCTTCTGATAATGTTGATTTGACCATTAAACAAAAGCTGTTTGGTTTGTGCATTTGATACTTTACACTTTTTCTTGCTTCACAATTTTCATCTTCAACTGGAACAAGTGTTGATTCAAAATCCGCATACACAACTAAAGGGATACGGTATTGATGATGAACCTTTTCAAATGTAACGAATGCTCTGTTTTCCGAAGGTAAATTAATCTTTGTTTCATAATTATTGTTACATAATCTTTTGTGCTCTTGTAACCATTCTCTTCCTTGTCTTCCTTCTCGTTGAAAATTAAAACATCTCTTGCAAATCAACTTTTTGTTTCGATTTTTTGAAAGTTGCTTATTAACAAGAGAGTCGAATTTCTTTATGTACACATAGTGAGACACATCTCCTCGCGTTAGTAGTAGTAAATCCGTATGATCTGGTAGCTCTTCTTTTGCAATACGTAAAGGATACACTTTGTTTGAACTATCTAATGCAAAAACATTAATAGACGTGCCGGGATTTTTCTTTTCAAATTTTGATATATCTTTCGTAGAAACGGGATATGTTATTCCTTGAAAATTGTACCTGTGTCTTGCGTCTTCATATTCTTGGTTGGGTCGTTGTGGATTTATTAATACAAACTTTGACGTCATAGCATAGCGAAAACATTCATTATCTTCATTTTGAACATTAATACAAGATTTTGTATTTTCAATTATTTTTGGCAAAGGAATGTAACTAGATCCCATTAGTCCATATCCATGTTTGTGAACTCTTATATCTAATACTTCAATACTTGTAAGACTCCATCCGGATCCTCTTCCTTCGTGTTCCTGAAGTTTGGTTAATATTTCTTCTATACAATTCTCTACTATTGAATCAATGTTTGAACTTTCCATGATGGTTCGGTTTTTTGTTATGAATCCTCTTGGTGATAATTCTTCTTGTGCATTTATAAACATAGCTTCTAGTAGTAAACCAAATTTAAGAAAGTTTAATCTTTTCAATTCTTCTTTTAAAGTTTTACTTACGATTGGTTTTGCTTCTCTAATAAATTCTTCTAAGTTCAAGTTTTCATTTTGAATCTTATGATGCATTACTACCTTACCGGGTAAAGCAAATACTTGTAGATTCGGTAAAGTAGTTGAAGATGTTGCTGTTATTTCTTCTTGTTTTTCTTGTTCTTCTTGTTCTTCTTGTTCTTCTTGTTGTTCTTGATCTTCTTCTGTGTTGTTGTGAATTAGTTCTTTATGTATATCTAGTAGAATTTCATCGTGAAACGATTCCGAACATTTATCGCAATGATACATGTTGACGATGTTTACTCTTCGAAATTTCGCCGAGAAATGAAATGGGGTCTGACGGTCCCGCTTTTATAACGGTTCCCCCACCACTATTTCATCATCATCCTCTTCTTCTTCTTCACTATCCGAGGAAAACAAACGTCTTGGACGAAACATTAATCTTCTACTAACTGATTGTTCATTTGTGTTCTCTATTCCAGTTGGAGTTTCAGTATGTACTTCTTCATATTCAAACGATGATGAAGATTCTGATATTACTACATCCATATCCAAATTTTCATTCTCCACATCATTTACACTTTCTACTTCTGATGTTATTAGATCTACATCCATATCATTTACACTTTCTACTTCTGATGTTTCACTGTTATTATCGTTTTCTTCCATATTAAAATCGTCTAGTTGAATTTTATACAATATTTCAATAAGAGGTTTCCTTGGATAATCGGTGTTGTCCACAGGAGCCATTTCAAGTAAATGAGGAATAACTCTTTGTGATTCGGCTTATATGATATTTTGATAAGTATGTCAAGGTCATTTTAGATTAAGCGAGAACTGGGAATAGATCACTAAGCGGCATGTTATTTCATTACCACAAAGTGATCTATTCCCCATTCTCTAAAAAGTGTTCAATCAATAACCAAAGTCCAAATCCATTTCCTTTTTTTTGTTTAATTTGAATCTTTTGTTACATAGTTTATTGGTTGACTGTTTGAAATTTCAATGTGTCGTCTTATTATTTGTTCCAATTCTTCTATTTTTGCTTGTTTTATCATTAGTTCTGTACGTAACTCATTAATGTAATCAGCTGCTTTATCCACCGTTCTTGTTCGTATTTCACCTAACATAACACCAGGAATCAATCTCTGTAGTCTGTAAAACTTAAACTTTATTCTAGACTCTCTTGCCTTAGCCATTTCCCGAAGCCTTTGTTTCTTATTGTCTTTACTTGTAGTCAAGTCCATACTCGTGACAAGTTCGCTTTCAGAATAATTCGACTATAGTACACTCGTCTTTTATACACTTTCCCCCACCACTTTCAATTTCCCCCACCCTACTAATATAGGTCAAGGTCATATGGTATTAACGCGAGAACGAGGAATAGAGCACTAAGTGGCATGTTAGTCCATTACCACAAAGTGATCTATTCCTCGCTCTCTATTCTACATCTAATTTTTTTGGGTTTTTGTTATTTTTATCTTTTTTTGGTTTTTCTGGGGGGAATGAGTGTTTGAATATTACTTTGTAGAATGTCCATTTTTCTTCTTCAAATCTTCAATAGTTTCCAACAATTGTAACAAATATGCGTTAGTTTTTTCTAAAGTTTTCAGTCTGCTACATCCAACTTGAATGGAAGGCACTATTAGTTGCAATTTTGCAAATTCTATCTTTTCTTTCTTGCACCTTTCTCTCATTTTTAGGTTTTTCCTTAGTCTTACCGAAGATGGTGTTAATGGTTCGTACATACACTGTGGATATGGCTTTGACATTTTCAACACTGATGTTGAAGTACAATGAGATACTTGCGGCCGTTGAGCTTGATAATAATTTGTTATTGGAGTATTGCAATACATCTTCGGTTCTAAGTTTTGGTGGCAATCTGTAGTTGAAAATACTGGTGTTGCAGAAGGATCAGTCATCTTTCACTGTTGTCGTACAGAGTGAACTCTTTTCTAAAGTTTTACTTCTTTTATCACATTTCCCCCACCACCGACTTATATATTCTTCCCCCCACCATAATTATTTATACTTGTTTTTTCACATTTCAAATTTTATACCATACTTCTAATATGACATCCGCGTCTTCCTCTTTTAAATATTTGACAAATTCAGGACTCCTCGACGTTACATTCGGTCTGTTTAGATAGCTCATCACCTTGTGATGGCTTTCCTCATTTTCTATGTAACAATACACCTGCATTAACTTGTTTTCTTCCTCTTTCGATGATATGAAATTTGCAACAGAGGTCCACTCTTCATATTTAATTTTGAAATGGCGCACTTCGAATTCCATGATGTTTCTTCTAATGCCGCAACAATAATAAAACTCTCTTCAAACAACCTGCATTTATACACGTTCCCCCACTCTTTTCCCCCTCTCCTTTATATGTAGAAGGGGTATTATGGTTTGAATGCACGATACTTAATAAATTCAAACAAACACTGTGCACAAATGTCGCAAGTGTTATTACATGTTTCGAATTTCATTATTTGACCTTTTACAAGATGAACTAACCTACCTCCATCATCTTGGAATTGTTCAAAATCTAAAACAGACGCTTTTCCACAATCATGACACATTTTTGTACCATCTTTAAAAGTATAAGCAAGATAGATAGCAAATCCATAATTGTCTCTCTTAAATTCAATGAGCATTTCACGAATTGCTTTAGGTATTTCACACTCATTTGATCTCATGATGTAATGGTAAAGAAACCCATTATTGATAATTTCTTGTAAACACAGAACCAACAACCTATCCATCGTGTTAGACTTACACTGATAGTTACATCTAAAACCTTTTTCTTATATGATTTTCCCCCACCACTTTTATATAGGTCAAGGTCATTGGATATCAAGCGAGAACTGGGAATAGATCACTAAGCGGCATGTTAATCCATTACCACAAAGTGATCTATTCCCCATTCTCTAAGAAGATTGTTGATAATTTAGATTCCTAATATTTCTTTTCCTTCTTCTTCACCTTTTTGAACTGTAGTATTACCAGACATATGTGATATTAGTTTCTTCATTTCTCGATTTTCCATTTCCAATTTCTTCAATTTTAAATCTCTTGCTTCGATTTGTAGTTTTAAATACTTGATGTAACTTCCAGCCCAGTGTAGGGTTTTCAATTTTGGTGCTCCCATTGCAATTCCAGGTATTTGAAATTGTAGTCGATTGAACTCCATGTTCATATCTTGCCGGTCTTGTTTTTCCTTTTCTAGTCTTTTCAATCTTTGATTTTCCCTAAACGAAGAGGTTGGATCACAAGGCATATGACGAAACATTTCGGTCAACGATATCTCGAAGAATAAGCTTCTACGCAGAAAACCAACACATTTATGCACTTCCCCCTCCAACTTTAGTCTAGTGGTGGGGAGAATTACATTAATTTAATACTTATTTCCACCGTTACACTTGCTCCATTTTCAAAAAGGTATCTGTAAAATGGTTCTGGATACTGGTATATTTCACGTCCTATATTTTCCTTAAGAAAGTTGAAAGCTATTCTTTTCGAATAGTCATTATGATATACTTCTCTTAAATTAACAAGAATTCCATCTTCCAGAAATTTCACTTGAATCATTGGTATTTTGCTTACATCATCTTTGTCTATCAGAGGTAGCCTGTAAGTGAACGTATTTGGTGGTAGACGTAAGGTTCTATTAAGTCGAGAACAGAATATTTTGAACAGTTTTTGATCATTGATTGCAATCTCATGAATACCTATCATTTTATAGTACGAAGGTTCAAAAGGTACAGCACGAAACGTTTGTACTAGACAGTTACTCGAAGAAGGTTCTATAGGTGCGTTAGGATTGAACATTTTTAGTCGACAGTTTCCTGACGAATAAGCTTCTACGCAAATAACCAACACATTTATGAACATTCCCCCACCAACTTTAAGCTAGTGGTGGGGAGAAGTTTCCCCCACCACTTCTTCAGAATTAATAGCTTCAATTTGAATTATAACAAATATATTTGACGCAAATTCCCAAAAAACTGAATATGAAACAGTTTCTTCTACATCTTGAGATTCATTTTGTGTTTCAACCATTTCCATCATTGAAGGTTCTTGATCAATTTCTGTTACTTCCATTGCTTCTTCTACAGGATCTTGTATTATGTCGGTTGTTTCAACTTCATCTTCTTCTTGAACTAACGTAATATTTCGTTGTCTCACAATTTCAATTAATTGTATAAAAGAAGTATCTCTAGGAGACATTATTAACCATAGATGTAGCTCCAACAAATGCTGACTTACTAATGACAAAACTCTCAATTTATAAGACTTGTTTGAATAATAAAGTGGGGGAAGTACCTTAGTCCAATTCGGATTCGGATTCAGAAGACAATAAAGGTGATATGGGTGAATCCAACGATGAATCTAATATAAATGTATCAATAGCTTCCTTAACTATATCTTCATCACTATCGTTTATCATTTCTTCAAAGAGTTCTTGTTCAAACTGTACCATTTCTTCTTCTTCCATCGTGGAATCATTATCAGTTTCGTTATAATTTTCCTCTATATTGTCTTCTTCCATTTCATTTGTACTAATATAAACATTTTTAACTTCAAAATAATTAACAAATGGAGTATCTTTAGACAACATATTTATTCACCACTTCTTTTACCTCGAATAACAAACTATGTATCGCCTACTTAGTCTTATATACTTCTACCCCCACTTTTTTTTGCACAACGTGAAGGAAGATGGGGAGAGGATTTTGTAGCTATTCTTCTCTATCTAGGTTATATTTCATTGCTAGCACATCTACTGTAATTTTCTGCTCTTCAACTTTATCGCGAATAAATATTGTCCAGGGAAATAGTTCATTAATATTGTTGATTGTTACTTTTATATCATACAAAAAATCAATATGTCTTAGTAATGAAACAATAACAATAACTCCTATCCCATTGTTTGCCATAATTGTTTCTTCAATTTTAATGCGTAAGTTTGTTATCAAACTCCATATATTAATATCATTGGCTATGAAACCATCAAGTCTAGTACTCATCTTGACGGTGCAAGAACAGACTAAAAACCTGGAGGTTCATAGTCCGCCTTTTATGAGTTTTAAAAATGGGGAGGGGGAAGGAAAAAGGATTGGGAAGGGATAGGGTGGGGGTGGGGAAAGGGTAATGTGGTTATTAGACCACTTGTGCGACAAAGTAGCCACCAATGCTAACTTCGAGCTCATAACACTTCATAATATCATCCTGCCAAGTTAACATACGTTCTCTAGTATTTGGTGTTACACAGAAGAACCTACTGTCATTATACACAATAGCTGAACCAATTATAACATTGAATCCTAAATTTAGCCATTTGTGTGCTTCCGTAATAAATCTTTCTATTGTATCAAAAGGAAATTGTTCATCGATGTAGATTGGTCTCATTTGTTCATCAAGTTCAATTACATCTTCACCGTCATCTTCACTGTCACTGCTACTATCATTTTCATTGTCACTGCTACTATCATAATAATCTATCACATCTTCTTCAGGTTGTTGGAAAACATCAGCAATTTCGGAAGGATTGAAGTTTTCACTATGGTGAGGAAGCATTTTAAAGCAAATAATAACGGCAGAGACGAAACAACAAGTGTGGCGCGTGAAAGCAGAATGAAGGAGTGAACAACGCTTGCTTTGCTTTTATAACGATATGCTAATGAGAGGGGTTAACAGACATTAAGTGGGGGAAGGTGGGAGGGAAAGAAAGAGAGGGGTTATTATTTCAAATAATTCGCATAACTTTTGACTAAAATAAGATAGCTAAATTCTTCTTTTACTAAAATGTTCGTCTTACATAGACCTTTTCAATGATGTATCGCTTGTCCTAATCCGTCAATCCATTATCGAGTTATAGGCATTTTAATTTTCGGGGGGGGGGGTTCCACTTGGGTGCTCATGCGGAACTGATCTTCTCACGAGATAGTCGTTGTGTGATAATGAAGACAAATGTTCATCGCGCCGCGACCACTAATTAACTCGCATTTGCCGTGTTCATATCTTTCCTACTCATTATATATACGTTTTCTACTTCATTATTTCAAGACTAATTAACTTGCAAAACAACAGTCTCTGTCTTTGAATGCTGATGAGATTTCATTAGGAACCATTCTTTGCACGCCATATGAAGCTACATTGGCTATGCAAGTCTGAGAGGTCATATAACTGTACAACGACCTCTGAAAAGTAGGTCACGAGACTTAGAGTGTTAAAAAATAATGGGGGAGAAACACAACGCTATAACGCATTGTGTTTCTCCCCCATTATTTTTTTAGCAAAATTTGGAAAATCTATGTGAATTTACTTTGTACGCCCCCACCTTGTAATACCATCCATTTTATGCCTGAGGAGATAGTCTTTAGAGTCTAACTCATAAACGGATTTTTCTTTACGCAAGGATTCAATAACTTTAATATTATATTTTTTGCCGTTACAATTTGCTAAAATGTGTTCGTTGTCAATAACACTTTCAAAAAAATATAGACAACTTCTCTTAATCCTATTTCCTTTCACAGCAATAATTTCGGATTGGTATTCAACAGTGGGGGTTTCTGTCAGTTGTGGTTCGGAAAGATGTTTCACGACATGTACACGGCAGAAATGTTCGTTCTTAACACATTTCCTCCCACAAGCTGATCCTTTCTTAATTCCCCTAGTGAGCACTTCAGGGCAAGTAGTGGGACGGCTAAATGCCCTACGACGCTCTTCTTTTAATAATTGAAAGCGCTCTGAAGGAGCAGGTTTAGGAGCAGGTTTAGGAGCAGGTTTAAAGGATTTATTTTTTGGATAGGAGTGGTCTTTATGCATAATAAGTGGTGGAGTAGGAGGTATTGGTGACAGTGGAGTGATAGGTGTACTTAGTTCATGAACAAAAGCTTCAAATGAAGTGGTATCAGAACGAGGAACTGTTTGTGGTGGCGGCATGTTGTTTGATGGCGGCGGTGATTGTTGTTGAGATGGTGTGGAGTCGTTTGAAGATAGAGGCGGTGAAAATATGCTGCCAAGTATAGTAGTCATAGTGAGTGGAAGAAGAGCTCCAGAAGTTGAAGGTTTCGAGTCTTGTTGCTTCTTATACCAGTCGGGAGCATTTTTCAATCGAAGAGTTTTCTTGACTGGAGTCGAAGCCGTAGTAGAAGTAGAAGTTGAACTTGTAATAGAAGAGCAGGCTGTAGTGGAAGTTGTAGTCGGCAGGGATGACATCGTGGTAGTTCTGTTCGCAGCTCGCAGCGTAACGTCTGGAATCAGAATGAAACTCTAGCCGTGGTCGTCGCGTCTTTTATAACGGTATGCTAATGAGAGAAAGGTTAGCGACAAGCCGTGACCGGTCATTGGACCCGGGAGGTGGAAGGGGAGATGGAAGGGGAAAGAGAGGTGGAGGTGGAGGGGGGGGGCAAATCGACTCCATTTTTTTTGGAGGGGGGGGGGCAAATCGACTCCATTTTTTTGGAGGGGGGGGTTCCGCTTGAGTGAACACGGGGGGGGGGTCATTGACCCTTCCGAAAGTGGGTCAAGGTCATTCAAGACTTATAATGAACCAAGGTGATGGGAACAGTCGTAACTGTTCCCACCACCCTGTTTGCCTAACGGTTCCCACTCCCAACCCACTAGTTACGTTCTGCGAGGGACATCGACGCAATTTTTTTTGGTCCGTCCGCATTTAAGCGTAACGTCCCGGCCCGCATTTAAGCGTAACCACTAATTACAAGGGAAACTGGAACAGCTAATGCAGAAACGCAACTCTAACACCCACCCGAGCTAATCCCACCCATCATATTCCTAAACAAAATGCAAAAAACCTAGTCCGCTTGCCTACAATTTGCGGATGTCCCACCCCTTCTAAGTGAAGTTCAACCGAACTTCTGAATTTACAGTTAATCTACCCCCTATCATCTAGCTGAAAGGCAAAGCAACAACATTAATTATTAATACCAACACTTAAAACTAACAACACATCATTATTAAAAATCAAATAATTCAACACAACCAAATACCATCATTATTCTTAAAATTAATACACCTTAACGCTAAACACAACTTATAACTAACATCGCAATGCGCAAATTAATTCTTAAATTAAGTGCAACTTACAACTAATATTTACACACACACACACACACATACCACATTGCATTAAAGAACGCAACGTAGTATAAGAAGTTCAAATATATATAGGCCTACTATATATTTGAACCTCTTACCGAGTCGCCAACGACTTTTCGCTATGAAAACTCGTTGACGACTGACGCGAAAATCGGGCTCGTATCGCTCCTCGGGTTTTCGAGTGGTGGGGGTAATTAATGCAGTGGTGGGGGAATTATTTCACTCCAGTACGGTCTTCAATCCACTCCAGTTCGCAGCAGTGTAAAAGTGCAACGAAGGAGTGGGGGTGGCGCATGCGCGGCGACGTAAAATCCAAGGTTTGAGGTTAGAACTTTCCGTGCACAGTAGAGCTAAGTTGAGTAATACAGGACTCGGCGCATGCGCAATAGCGTGGAGTGATTCCGATCTGGAGAACTCGTTGCATTCGCAGCAGCGCTAAAGTGAGTAATACAGACTAGGCGCATTCTCAGTAGCGCTAAAGTGAGTAATACAGGACTAGGCGCCGTAGCGTGAAGTTGGCTCACTCCAGTACAAGTTATAGCAGCATAAAAATGAAACGAAGGAGTGGGAGCGGCGCATGCGCAGTGACGTAAAACCAAGGTTTGAGGTTAGAATTTTCCATGGTGGCTGCCATGTTTAATTCTGTTTCATTCAAACAATAGTAGTTCATGGCTGGCATGGGATGTGAAGTGTGGTAATTAGATGGGGTTAGCAACCGGTCGTGACCGGCCATTGACCGGTCATCGACCCGGCGGGGTTCCGCTTGAGTGAACACCGGGGGGGGGGGGGATTTAATCTCCATTTTTTATGGGGGGGGTTCCGCTTCATTAGTCACGGGGGGGGGGTTCCGCTTCATTAGTCACGGGGGGAGGGGGGGGGGTTCCGCTTGAGTGAACACGGGAGGTTCCACTTGGGCGCTCATGCGGAACTGATCTTCTCACGCGATAGCCATTATAAAAGGAGATTGTTCATCGCGCCACGACCATTAATTAACTCGCATTTGTGGTGTTCGCATCCTTCCTACTCATTATATATACGTTTCGCCAACTTCATTATACAAGTCTAATTGCTTCTAACCTGAAATTTCATTTACATTAGCACATGTCGTCCTGTTTGAATCACCTTCGCGTGCTCGACGTTATATCTCATTCATCTGTCTTGTTCTGACTTCTACACATCTGACATACTTCTTATGATGGATACGCAATGTTTGAAATTGAAACTTTTGCGGACACAACATATATTACGAAATACTTCCAAACCTTCGGTTTCAAAGACTAAAACTAATTTAACAAAAGTAAGGAAGAAATTGAGTTTTAACCCGTTATACTCTGCTAGAACTTCGCGGGTTCACGTTGATGATAGTGTTATTCACAACATTTTGCGTTCAATGTTACGTTTCCACAACTTCGAACTTGTTACACCTATTGACTGTGTTCAACAGGTTTTTCTATTTCATCCCCACCATTCTTTATATAAGTGCGCTCACGACAATTCCTGTTTCATTCTTCTATACGCTCTTCGACCGACAACTACTCCGCTCTAAGTTACACTACACGAAGATGGATACAAACCAAGAACAAGTACAAGTTCACGAAATATCGTCTACTACTCACCCGAGGGAGAATCCTCCGAGAACTTCGCCTGCACCGAATCCACAGGACCCCGTCCAAGTTTCGGATGTATCTTCGACGGCGAGGAATGATCTTGAAGCTATTCTTCGGTCGCTCGTCGGTTTCGACTGACCTGTACGGCGATCGGTGTTAAACTGAACTCTTAGCAGTTCAGTCTTTTTTAAAACTTCCTCCGGATGACCTTGAAGCAATTATCCCCTCTCCTTTTTCGACTAACTTCTACTTTTGTACAACTGTTGAATTTCAGTTTTGAACTAACTTTTAATTTATGCGAAGTTTTAGTTGAACCCGGTTAATTTATGCGCACATTTAGTTCAACCCCAAATTGTTGAATTTCTGTTTTGAACTAACTTTTAATTTATGCGCAAATCTACTTCAAACGCTCACCCCACCTCCTCACCCCTCATTTAATATACGACCGGAAGCTATGTGCCCCGGCACGTGGCTTCCGGGGCAGCTGACCTGTGCCAGAAGTAACCAAATCTAACTACTCATCTGTATTCCAAAATATTTGTTCAAGTAGATTTTTTAAGGCTTTAAGAGGGTTTAATTAGGACATACTATACTAATTTAAAAAGTTATTTTTGTGTACCTTCTATGAATGTTAAGTAAGTGCCATTAAGTGTGGTAAAATGAGATTTTTTCGATTTATCGTTTTGGCGATATCAATAAATTTGATCAAATAAAAAAGTGATTCTGGAAGGTGGAGTGAGATATTATTCCTGCATAAATTTCGTATTTTAGTTGCCTTTCGCATGAGTAATAACCTTTTAATTATTTGACACTGACTAAAAAAAACAACTGTAAAAAATTAATTAATAGGAATATAGGGTACAATACAACCGTTTGCTGTGTTTAATAAAATATTTCATTAAACTAAGGATACCGCTAAGAAAAGATTTTGGTATCCTAATGTTCAACAATCTCCTTAGAAAGCCACTTTAGATTAAATCTGGCTCAAATAAGCTTCTTAAACATTGTTAATTAGGGATTAAACAAAGGAATTTCGGTTGCACCTAATTAGTGATACCTTTCCACTTTTAAAATGCCGAAATGTACAAAGTCCTTGTAAAAACGTTATTAAACACGCGTAATAACAATTTTGTTGTTACATCTCACTGATATTTTCACAACAATGTCTAACTTTCAAAATTAATTTTATGGTACATATCCACATGTTTTACAGCTTTAAATTACTATAGTTATCTTAAACTCAATAATTAATAGTTGGAAAGTAGCTACATTTTTTTAAGAACATAGACCCATAATTTCCTTAATCTTCTTACATTCTTGGTCAATTCCTAACCATAAATATAAAAGGCTACGACCATCTTGTTTAGGCTTTCGATATTGGGGCTAAGTAGTGTGGGGCAGGGGGTTTACGAGCATTTCAAACCCAAAAACTGGATCGTAAAATTTTTAGTACATTTGCTCCATGACACCAAATTCAAGACAATTATGAGACCCGATCATTTCTTGCACATATAAAAAAAATACTCTCAATTTTAAAACTATTTTTAAACTAAATTTTAAAACTATTTTTAAACTAAATTTTAAAACTATTTTTAAACTAAATTTTAAAACTACTAAAAAAAACTATTTTTTTATTTATTTCGTAAATTGCTACTATGTTAGACAATTGGCTGTCATTGTTATTTTTTTATAATAATAAAAATATAGTTTCATATTTTCAAACAGCAGAGTAGTCAAATATATTTAAAAGCGAATCTTTTATACTTGTATCATCTGAGCAGCTTTAATCGGTGAATACCCCACCCCGTGGATGATATGTATAGGTGACTATGCAAAAATCCTCGTCTGGGGAAGTTCGTGCAAAAACATAACCTTACCTAACCTAACAATGGTTAGGTTAGGTAACCAACCTAACCTAACACAACCTAACCTAAGTTGGCTAGCGACTGGTGGCCAGCCACTGGCTCAGCCTACAATATTCTCCAGATACTCTAGGTAGTGTCTTGGAGAACCATAAGAACAGAAGTACCATACGATGCGGAGGAATACTTAGGAAAGGCATAGCAAGCCAACGATGAAAAAATTGGGCAACTGCTCTGATCATCTTAAAAGTTTTGGGAGAAAATATATGTCTAACTTCGACGGAATGCAGACTAGCATATTTATTTATTTATTTTTCCATAGATGCATAGTATTATTGTTTAAATATTTAAAAGAAAACAGGCAACGGGCCACCATTATAAGCGGGATTTTGGGGAAGATTCCCAGAACTTCAAGAGAATTAAAAGTGCTCTCCGTTACAGTTAAAAATGCTCTTCATGAACTTAAAATGCCCGTTGGCATCTCTACTACATATTTTTCAAATACCAAATACCAGCCACTCACGTATCAGAGAATCTCCAAAACTGTAAATCCTAGAGTTTTAAAACTTGGCATAAACGTTTATCTTTGCTCAAAAACGCTCACTAACAAACGGTTTTGCAACATTCCAGCAGGTCTCCACCTCACACGACTTCAAAATTTTGTTCAAAGTTATTCTTATGGGGGATTTTTAATACAAACCCAAAGCAACAACGAATCTCCAAAACTAGCCAGCCTGAAGGATTGAAATTTGGAATAGACGTACCTTTTCACCCATTGGTGATCCAACCTATTTTGCGATTCCAACCTATTGGCGATCACTAAGGAACGGTTTTGCGAAATTCCTACAGGGCTCCGCCCCACACGAGTTCAAAATTTCGATACAATGATATTCTTATAGAGCACTTAAAATATGAATCTATGAAACAAATAATGTCCAAAACTATAGGACTGCAATTTCATAATTTTCATAATTTCATAAACTCCTAGAGGGCTGCAATTTGTAATGGAAGTTCCTATTTGCCTATAGGTGCTCACTAAGAAATGGTTTTGCGAAAATTTCATTAGTGCTTCGCCCCACACGAGTTAAAAGATTTGATGTAATTACTGTTGGAGATTCAAAGCTATCAGCTGTTATACCCCGTTCAAAACAAATGTGCGGTCGAAACCCAGATTTCAATTCCCCCATTTTTCCCGTTCCTCCCGCTGCCAATAATCCAACCAATCAGAATGACTGAGAATTACTACAGCTGTTCAATATCTCATGTCACTTTAAGCCAATGTTTTGCTTTTTCGTAAATAAATACTCCAATTTTGACGTTTCAGGTGTAACTAGGTACGCTTCCAGTGGCAAGTAAGGGAAGTAACACGATCATCAGCGCTATTTTCTACTCTAAATTTTAAGTGTGAAATTAAAATAACATCTGATTTGGAAGAAAATCGGGGAATTCAGGAAGGTATTGAGGGAATATTCCTTGTGGTGGGAAATAAAATTCTGTCTTTCGACCGCACATTTATTTTGAACGGGGTATAGTGAAATAATACATTTAAAGGACGTCGGGCCATTTGATAATGGTTTTATCTCTTTGTAAACAATTTAACAGGTGTAAAATGTTTATTAGTTAAATTAGTTTATCTAAACAAATAAAAGGGAAAGCCCTCACTGACTGACTCCCTCATTCATCACTAATTTTCCAACTTTCCCACTAGCGAGATTGCTGAAATTTGGTATCCTCATTCTTTAGGCCTAAAATAGGAAATTCCTAAAAGGACTAAAAAGAAATTCCTTCAGGGCTCCGCCCCACAGAAGCTCACAATTACTGTATAGCCTACGGGTTGAAATCTGATATGGACGATTCTTTTTACTCATAGGTCAGAAACGATTTTGCAAATATAGTTTTAGATGCACTTTAGGGCTCCACCCCACTGGAATTTAAAATTTACTTTGGGACCTCCAGGGGTTGAAATTTGACATGGACGTTCGTCTTTGCTCATAGGTTCTCATAAAGAAAATGTTTTGCAAAACTCTTTCAGACCTCCACCACACTACTTCATTGTTTCAATGGCTTATGGAAGAAGATTTCGTTGCTCTTTAACAAGATTTTATTACCTAATCACGAGCGAAGCCGTGACGGGAACCAGCTAGTGTGTAAATAAATAAGTAGAAAATGTGCCAATAAAACGACGAGATTTGAGCATTCGTTGGAATGGTTCACGAAGACCTAAATGGTTAACCCCGTCACCATAATTTGAAGATGGTAACTTTTCTCATCCCAATTGAAACACGAAACGTCAAACCATGGTAATAATTTAAATTTTGAGACGGTCAATAATATTTTAATCTTATTAACGTCAACTTTACTTTTTATCAAACAAATAAATGTAACATTGCTAAAGGTTTATGTGTGTTGTATGCGGTGAAAAGAAAGTGTCTTTTGGAACTCATTACAAAAAATTGCTTTTCCAGTTTTATTATTTTATTTTGTATTTGTCAAATTAAAGAAAAAGCAAATATTTATTTATCACAAATGTATCTTAATTTTGTTTCTCTGAGTGCAAAATTCTTAATCGCTTTTATTATGAGCAAATATAATAACTACTCGAATAACTTCATTGTTCTGCGTCGTCGATAATTGGCAGAATCAGAGAGTTTTACTATTTCATCAGGATTCAGTTATTCTCAATCCCCTTTATTCAGCTTATGTTACGTCATTAGGCTCATTATGTGTGATCCCAGAAGGATTAGAACGTATCTGACGACGATAGTAACAGAAAATGTATAATTATAATCAATTTTCTTCTGTTACTAATAAAACGCAACCAAATTTCACTGTAGTTCATCCCTTAACAAATTTTTAGTTTCAACGCTGGCGTCATGTTGCAGTAAAAAATAATAATCAATTTCCAGTAGAGCGTTTGTCACATCTTAAGTGTTATAAAATATAACCAGGTAATATTTTAATTAATATTTATTACAAAATTAAAATATAAGACTAAGGTCAGTCTAAAACTTTGAGTATTCATTAATTTAATTCATTGCCCATGACTGCAATACAAATTAATTTGTTTTAGAATTTTAAGATACAATATTTAATTTAACTGTTGGTAGTACATGTTTTATCATGTATAACGCAAAACAAACTAAGTATATGCAATTAGTCAATGAAGACTGTATTTAGAACATTTCTACTTCTGTTAATTTGTCACCTAATGACCTCCTACAATACTATCTTCGATCACAATCTTTATATTTTAGTTACTGACTAAATTTATGTTTAATTCTTTCGTTTATTACTTGCTAATTAAAAGTGAGCTTTTGCACTACACTAATACGGCGTAAGATATAATTAACAGTTTAATGAAAAAATTGGAAAAGTTAAGAAATGAAGGAATTTATAGTGTAAAGATTGTGCAAGAATTTCAGAAGTACTGCACAATTATTTTAAAAGGAAATGAAATATTGTAGTTCTAATTCTAAAGACAAACCATATAATTTTTGATAGCTATACCAAAAACGTCAATAAGTTCCTTTATAAAACTGCTGTACAGTGACCAAAAAACGCTGTGGATGATCCGGAACGTCCATTAGGCAGATGTCAAACATTATTAAACATTGGAAGCCGAACGGCAAATCCATTTTCACGCCGACGTCTCAGCCTGCCAACGACGCTAAGTTGCTGTCAAGAAGTATCGGATAAGAATTACTGCTTACGGTATAACCGCTTTTCGATAAAAGCCCTTAAATAATTTATATTGTTATCGAACATCTGATGGTAATTTATATACCGGGTGTCCATAAAGTCTTGCCCTAATAAAGACACCGAATAATATGAAAAAAATGGTGGTAAGATAGCATTTTATATTTCGTTTTAACAAGTGACTTCTTAAGTTTTTTACAACTATAAGTGCGCCTTGGGTTACCTGTAAATCTTCTAGGCGATTTCAAAAATTCGTTTTGTTTTATTAACAACCTTTTTTATTTTAGTTAATATATCATTGAATAATGGACGTCACTGCTTTTATTAATCTCCCTTTTAGAATTTCTGTATTCGGAACTTGGGAAGAATAAAAGAAAATCTTTGACAAAACCCTAAAAAGAAAAATCCAGAGAAGTTAAGGGTTGTACAGGAGGTGGCAATTTAGTCAGGCCACCACGATTTATTTTTGTACTGCATTGTATAAGTAAACTGCATTGTGGTCAATCAGACGAGCTGTTAGATTTGGACCTTCATGATAAGTAGTTAACTTATCGAGAATGGTGTTTGTAATATTTCTGAAGACATAAATAAATAAAAATAAAATAAATAAAAATTTTTAGTTATTATTCTCTAATAATTGTGTATAACAATAGAAATCTGTTAAAAATTTAAATAGCATTTGAATTTGTATAATTCATACGGTCATTCATTTGTATAATTCATAATTTGTACAGTCATCCGGCATCGTTGCCCAACTCCCAAATTTGCTCACAATGTTGCTATGTTATTTATTTTACTTATTTCCATGCTCGCGAGAGGCTGGCCACCTCCCATTGTCGGCTGTATGAGTAACCAGAGCAAGTGAGGCCGTGTAGCAACGCTCACAACTCTTCCAACAAATAATCGGCACAAATTGCAGTGAAAGGGAAAGGGGATTGCAAAAAAGGTCCTAGTAAAGTACGTTGTGAAACCGAATGGTGAATATTAATAATTCGAGACGAGGTCCAATTATGGCCTGGACGTGTGGACGTCGGCGCCTGTTTGTTGTTGGTCGTTCCGGCCCGAACTGACAACCGGGACACTCGGACTGGCCACCGGGACACTCGGATTGGCCACCGGGACACTCGGACGGGCCAACGGAACACCCTATTTTATTCTATTTACAGAATTTTTAATATTTAATTTAGTTTTCATGTTTAAAGAGACCACAATTATCATTTATGCAATGTCTTTTTCTCTTGAGTAAATTTATCTACTCTTTTGTCAAAGTGACTTTCGTTACCCTATTTATTTAATCTTTTGTTAACAGACCTTTATCATTTTGTAGGTTATTTGCCTACCTTACCTTACTTTATACATATTTCCAAAGGAAGGAGGGCTTCAATCTAGAGATCCTAGAAGGCACATTCCTCTCACAATTAATATTTTTTAGCTATTGACTAATTGGAAAACGATTATACTCTTGTCCGAGATCTCCACATTTAAGCCCTCTCGATTATTTTCTCTTTGTGTAAGGAAAGAGTAAGCAAATGAAAATAACTCACAACATATTAAAGAGCTTGAGAATATACCAAATAAAATAGAAGAAAAAAGAAGAACAAAGAAAGAAGAAAAAAGCAATTAAAATTAATTGAAAGACTTGAAAAAGTTTAGAGTATTAAATGAATTAACAATGAATTATCTTGTTGAAAAATCCGGAATTGTGAGTTTTAAATTGTGAATCAGATAGAAAGACTTTTTGTAAATTCCCATACAATGTAAATTTTTCAGCGGAATAAAATTTATTATTATTATTGTGTAAAAAAAATAACTGGACTATTAAGAACCATTTTAAAAAGGTTTACAGAAATTTATATAAAAAAGAACGACATAGTAATACATGTTAATGGTGACCAGTTTTCAACACAAAAATCTATTTATATAATCAAATATCATAAAAATCTTTCAAATATTTGTAATAAATGTTGGTAAGAAAATAAAATGAACCATCCATAAGTGTGTTAATTTTATCTTTTACTTTAAAACGTTTGTTGCGTTTTATAAGAAACACCCTGTACTTTATCCAAAACAAATTTATTAATTTTTTCTTTTAGTTAATTAATAATAAAATCGCAAACACTAAAGAACTCAATTAAAACAGTATTTATATTACAGGTATAACGTGGTATTTTATAATATTTATCAGATGGCTATTCAAAGCTTTTTTATCAATTTAAGTAATCCCGAAATAAATAGAAGACATTTAAATTAGGTTAATGTTTTTCAAAATACTGTGTAACGTAAAAGATAATAAGCTTCCAAATGATATTAAGATACAATCTCGTAAAAACTCGTCAGTTAAAATTTTATTTTAGATTGAAAACTTTTATAATTATAAAGTTTGACAAGTTATGAATTATGTTTCATTTTAATTACTTAGAGTTATTATAACTTAGTTTAAATCTCATAAATACTTTATTCTATAGAAAGCCTAGAGCATGAATCAAAAAAGATCTTCAACTAAATTTAAACCATCAAATAATGCACTAAAACTTATTTTTAACGGAATTTAATTTTTTTAACATATTTTTGTGTGAGGGGCCCTCAAAACTGTTACTCATTTTTAATGAACATTTCTAGTAATTTTAATTACCATAACTGTACTAATTTATCACGTTTTCATTAAGCTAAAATGCACTTAAAATGTCATTTCTTAATTTTTATATTAGCAGCTACAAATAAACCAACCTAGAATATCTTTCTACCCTAATAGTTTTAATGAGTGTGTATTTGATCAATCAGTAAAATTTATATTCAAATGTGGATACAATTTTATGTAAGATTTATATTCAAAGATTAATACAATTTTACGTTTGATGATGTTATTTTTTTAAATGCTTTCATTGCATATGAAAACAATTCTAGTTTGTTAAAGGCAAGAAATTTGAGAATATTTGTTTTCTAGTTACACTCAACTTCAGATAATCTGTTGTTACTCGGCATGAAAGGTAAATTTGCCGGACCTTGCCTAGGCCCCGTTATGTTTTGCAAGGCCTCGCATTACGTTGGCCCAGTCATTCATTATCAGTGTTATCGAACGAGCCCATCGCCGCCGCGCCGCGCACGATGCCCGTACTTTCCATACTATCGGCTCCTATAATGTTACCGACAGTATATCATGTTGTAAATGTATTTCAATTTCTTTTCTTTAATTCCTTCTAATAGTAGGTAATCGATAGCAACATCAAAATATAAAAAAACTAGGTGCTACGACAAGTTTCCAAAGTCTGTTCAAAACGAAATCCAAGAAGAAAGAGTAAACCCTTTTCCGACTAATTTACGTACTCAAAGAATATTAGTTGTAAACAGTGTAATTAATTTAGTTATAGTTTAGTTTCATTCTATTAAGATGTTTTTTTTCTTTTTGTGAAACTATTTTTATTTAACTAAGCTTTAATTAATTAATGTTATTACTCGCGACTATCAATCCTGTTTTGAACTTCCAAACGCGGTTCAGCCTCGGCCATCTTCAGCAAGACGAAATACATAACATAGTTGGTCCACTGAAGGTTGCCTAAGGTTGAAACGATTTTGGAAGTTCAAAACAATATTGAAAGTCGTGAGAAATCACATTAATTATGATAAGCATTATGTATGTATGTAGGTTTTCTGTTACAAGAGTTTTCTAAGTTAAACTTAGTTTATCCTCAACAAAAATATTATTAGTTTAGATGTATATTTTTAATAACGCGGATCGGATCGTTTCCCTCTTCATCGTATTTGGAATCACAGCTTTGGTCCCTTTGAACACAACTCCATTTTCAACAATCAACTCATCTCTAAAATTTCAAAATAAATGAAGAGTTTTGGGTAACTCTGTTTTTTATTTGGGCCAACCTGTGTGAATTAAACTTATGAGTTCTTGTAGTGTTGATATCTTCAATGTTTCTACCTGGACTCGAAGAAGCTGATTGTAAGGGTGAATTGAAAAAATGTTAGTACTTCAATATCTTTTTCATGCATGACGGTATCTTTTGTCACATTGCAATCTCTACTTAAGACATGGGCGATGTGCATATTTTTTCCTTTTATATAGACTACTTTAGGGTTGTTGGAATTATCTCCAGAAATATTTTCTGAAGACGAACAGGAGCTTCACCTAAATGTTTCTAAAATATGGTTTCTAGAGGCTGATAATCAGTCTGTATAGTCAGTGGACTACCATAAACAAACGGCTGAACGGCTACGATTGAGTGTTGGCTCGAATCGACCGACAATCTTACGGGCTTCTTGACATCATAGAACCCAAAAGTAGGTGTAGTGGTAGTTTCTTTTTTTACCTTATCAAATGCCTCTTGTTGATTAATGGTCCAATTAAAGTGATTGGTTTTCTTCAAAAGCGATCTCAGCTGAAGCACTAAAGTAGTTTCAGATGGATCTAGATAGATAATTTACCATATCCATTAGACGTCTGAGTTCTTTTACATTAGTTGGAACCTGTAGTTGTCTAAAGGCTTGTACTTTCTCTTCATCTATTTGTATTCCTCCTTCGCTTATTAGATGACCAAGAAACTTAATTTTTGTCCTTTCATATTCACATTTCTTATCATTAAGCTTAAGTACCGCTGCTTCTAGCCGTCTCTCAACGATTGCAGTGACGTTTCTAAGTTCATCAAGAGTGCTTGCATAAATTATTATATCACCCATTGCACATTCTGTGTTGGGGACGTTCTTGAAAATTTCACAGATTAACTTCTGACAAATTTCAGATGCAAAAGCTAAGCCAAAGGGCAATCGGGTAAAAGAAAACTTTCCCCATGGTGTATCAAAAGTCAAATAATCCTGATATCTCTCACGGACTCGTATTTGTCAGAATCCTTTTTCTGCATCAAGTTTAGTGAAAAACTTTTCCTTGTTTAGGTTTGCTAATATTTTATCCGATGTTTTTAGTGGGAAGTGTCCTCTAAGTAGGTTTTTGTTGACTTCAGAAGGACCGAAACAAATACGTGGTTTGCCACTTTGTTTAACCACAACTAAAGGTGACACAACTTTAGTTTTAATAACACCCAACGTGACTATTTTGTCTAACTCACTCTTGATTTCATCGCTGATTGCAAGTGGTACAATTCTGGCTGCATGTATTCTAAAGACTGGATTTTCGACTAAATCTATATCATATATGAAATCTTTGATTGCACTCATTTCTTTATCTGTACTTTCAAGTATTTCTATTAGTCCTATCTGTTCGCTAGTTATAGCTCCTAAAATTCTAGAAACATTGCCTTTATCTGCAACCAAAAATTTGATCTTGATTCCTTCTGTATGTTTAACAACGAAACAGATTACATCAACTTCACCTAACACATTGATACAATGCTTGCTATAAGACACTAGGCGTTTTTAGTTTTTGATGGAGATATGAGTAAATTGATACATTTTAAAAGATTTCTTGGAAGCACGTTACAGCCAGCTCCAGAGTCAATATTTGCCTTACAATGGTAACTACCTGTGTTTATAGTGACTACCCAATGGTCGTTTGCCTCACCACGGGCAATTTCCATTACACCTAAATATGTTTCATCTTCTTTCAGAAAAGCTTGACTAGATTGTTTATCAACTGAGGAAACACTTGGCATTGAATTTTTAACACCTGACCTACAATATCTTGCAAAATGGTTAAGTTTTGAACAAGTCATACAAATTTTGCCGAATGCATGACACTGTTATAACAAAACCTTGAAATAAACTGATCCCTAAATAATTAAATAAATCAGTTTTAACTTGTTATACTTGTTTTATTAACTTTTTCTATTCACAAAACTCAAATCATAACAACATTAATAAACAGTGACTTTGAAAACAATAAATAAAACATATGTTTTAAAAGACAGATGTTATTTAATTTAAATTAAATCAATCTCAAAGTCCATCAGAATAAAACAGGGGCATTTCTTACATTCTCCCCCCTTTTTGCAATTGGGAGATTGCAAACAAACAGTTCATCTTCAGAGTATTTTTATAAGTCCAATTTGTTTGGCTTCTTTATTATTCTTCCTTTTTTAGTTGATTTTTGTTCCTCTTTTGTGACACTGGTCTTAACGTCTCCTTTCGAGTTTTGAGGTTCCGGTTCTTCGACCTTCGGTTTATTCTGTGAATCTTCCAGTTTCTTAGTCTTAGTCTTTGACATCTTTTCTTTAATTATATGGTCTTCGTTACTGGAAATTTCGAGGGGGTATAGACGTTGAATGGGTCTCAGTATAAGTCCATTTTTAGTTTTTACTTGCACAAGTCTGACCTGATTGTCTTTTCCTGGTAAAAGTTTTGTAACGATACCCAAAGGCCATGTTATTCTCCGTTTGTCTTCACTGTGCACTAAAACTATATCTCCAACTCGAACAGACTTAGATTGATTCTTTGGACGTGATTTCAAAAATCCAAGATACTCCTTTTTGAACCTAGAATTCAACCCATCTCTTATCTTTTGCAAATACTTCCATCGAGCTCTTAAACTTTTCCTTTCCAAGATATCTAAATCAATCACTTCATTTCCTTGGATGCTCTGCAAAAACATGGATGGAGTCAAAGGTTTTAATTCATCGGCTTCTTCAGAGACATACGTGAGTGGTCTTCTATTCATAATACCTTCACACTCACATACCAAAGTATTAAGTTCTTCATAGTTTAGTGATGCATTGCCTAAATTTCTTTTCAATAGTCCCTTTAAAATCTTGATAAGGCGTTCCCAAAATCCACCCCACCATGGAGATGCGGGGGGATTGAATTTCCAAACAATCGATCTTACACTGAATTCCTTTTGAATTTTTTCCCAATCTAGAGTTTTCAACTGCCTACTTAGACCTACAAAGTTGGTTCCGTTGTCCGAATATAATACTTTGATTCGGCCACGTCTCGCAATAAATCTTCGTAGGGCTTGAATAAAGGCATCTGTACTTAAGGATTGTATAAGCTCTAGGTGGACCGCACGATAAACAGCACATGTGAATATCACGACCCAACACTTCTGACCATCTCTTGCAATCAGCGGACCAGCTAAGTCGACTCCACTTACTTGGAAGCACGATGAAATTTCTGTACGGTCCACTGGGAGTGGAGGAGGTGGTGCATCTAATGCTTTTACTGAATGCCGCTTGCAATGTATGCACTTATTTAGTATTCTGCCAATGGTCTTCCTTCCTTTAAGAATCCAAACCTTTTCACGAAGAATCACTAGTAAAGTTTGGGTTCCTGAGTGTTTGTGTTCTAAGTGATATTCAGTAATCATTTTCTCCACAACAGGATGAGAAGAGGGTAAAATGACAGGATACTGATATTCTTCTGTGTCGTCTTGATTAAGTACTCTAGATTTAAGTCTGACTATCCCATCATCATCAATGAACTTTTGCAACCCACTTAATGTTTTGTGTTTCAAATCCCCAGAGAAACTGTCCTTTTGTATGAGTTTAAATAGTACCTTTTCTGCTCGTTGGAATTCCTCCGATGTTAGATCTGAGTTCATGTTGTTCTTGCTCTTAAACCGCAACATCCAAGCTATGGTTCTTACGATTGAAGAGTATCTAGAAAATCTCTCTCCTAAAGTATAAGCTATCGAGTGAGTTTCAGTGGTACTCACACTCGTCACGACCTTTTTCAATTCACTTTCAACAATTTCTCTGTCAGGTAAAGGGTTTTCAGTCGGCCAGTTGATACCATACAACCATGATGGTCCATCCCACCATTGTGATGTCAGTAACTGTTTTGGTAAACAGCCTCTTGAAATTAAATCTGCAGGATTGTTATGAGTCGAAACATACCTCCATTGAGATGGCATACTACATTTATTTATCTCCTTGACTCGATTATTTACAAATACAGACCATTTTCCTTGATTAGCTATCCAAGATAGTGTTACAGACGAATCTGACCAATAGAAACAGGGAATGTTGGATTTTGCTAGACACTGAAGAGCTAATGTACAAAGTCTAACACCTGTGAGTGCCGCCATAAGTTCCAGCCTCGGTAAAGTGATTGGTTTTATTGGTGAAACTCTAGATTTAGCTAACACTAAACTAACATGGACATTATCATTAACTTCAGTTCTCAGAAAGATACAGGCTCCGTAAGCAGTTTTGCTCGCATCACAAAATACATGTAATGTGCTTGAGCTGTTCACAATGATTCTTCGTTTAATTTTACATTCCTCTATAGTACTTACCTGATCAGACCATTTTTTATACTCGATCTTTAGGGGTTCTGGAAGTTCATCATCCCATCCTATTTTTAGACCCCAAGTCTTCTGTAAGATAACTTTAGGGATGAGTGTTGTGGGGGCTGTAAAACCTATAGGGTCATAGATTTTTTGTACATTAGATAATACCGATCTTCTAGTAAGTGCCACTTCTCCTGGTTGTAAATGAGAAAAAGAAACATTACAATACAATGTATCTGACAGACAATCCCATTTTAACCCAAGTACATTTTGAGTAGAAAGTTCAAAGTTTCCAGCCCAGCCCCTAAGATTAAATTGTCCAAGAAGTAATAGCTCTTGTGCTTGTTTTATCACACAATCGCGCTCTAATTCATTGTCTGCGCCGGTTAAGCAGTTGTCAACATAAAATGATTCCCTCAATTTTTCAGCTATAGATTTATAGCAATCTGGTGCATTTCTTAATAGATTGTTAATAACCGCTGCTAGTAAAACGGGACTACACGTAAGTCCAAATACCACTCTAGTATGTCGAAAAACCACTACCTTACCATCCTCCCACCACAAAAATCTAAGCATGTTTCTATCTTTAGGAGATACAAGAATTTGCAGGAACGCCTTCTCAATATCAGACGTCAAACCAAACCCATGTTTTCTTAGATTGGTCAAAACTTTTTGGACCAACTCTATTAAATTTGGACCTACTTCTAAGCATTTATTCAAGCTACAGCCATTCTTGTCTTTACATGAAGCATCAAACACGGGCCGTATTCGAGTTGTACTCCCTTCCTTTAAAACAGCTCGATGAGGAAGGTAATGAACTGAATTAGGAGTCAGATCTAGAGAAGTTTCATTTTCATCGACTTTTTTGATTATTCCCTTATGAAGCCAATCTTTAAAAGTAGCATCATAATCATCATATAAATTCATGTTTTTCAACTTACGTGTAGTAGTTTGAAGTCGCCTCTCTGCTACATGCCTGTTTGAATCCAGTAGGGGGTGTCCTTCAACCCACGGAAGTTCGACAATGTAGCGGCCAGTCGAGTCCCTTGTTACCGTCTCTTCGAAGAAAGCCACGACTCTCTCGTCTTTTTCTTTCTTTTGCAGCTGCTCACAAGGATCCGTTATTCCCATAGTCTCAAGCTCCCAAAACTGCTTCAAATCCTGGGAAGACTGTAAAGCTATAAACATACATGACGAAAATGAGGAATTCCCATCCAATGAACCAACAATTGTCCAGCCCAGTTGAGTTTTAATAGCTACAAGCTGGTCGTTTACTCTATGAAACTCGGAAGTGATAATTTGTGTCCATGCATCAGCACCTAACAACACATCAATACTAGTAGAATCCTCTTCACGAATGGTCGAAACATCGCTCAAAAATATGTTTTCTTTCTCTAAGTGTTGAACTAAATTGTAGTTGCAAAACTTAGGTACCTGGTTACAAATAACTTGTTGTTCTATAACTTGTACATTGGTTCTAAAGTCGGAGTTTAGTGAAGTCAACACAATATCATAAGTCTTATGGTACTTAGGACTAGATTGTTTTCCCCCCAAAGACTTCTTGCTGAATCAAAACCCTGTCATCACTTTTGAGTCCCATTTCAGTGACACAACGACTGGAAATAAAACTCCTCTGCGAACCTGAGTCACACAGTACTCTTACCTTTTTCAAAGTGCCACCACAATCAATGAAGGCAATCAAAGTCTGCAAGTAGGTTGTTTTGTTCTCATTGTCCACAGCAGCGCATGGACTTACTGTGCTTTGAATGGGACCTTTAGTCTTTTCAGTCGCACCTTCCACAACTGATTTATCAGTTGTTTGAACTTTTGGGCACAAAATTGCTAAGTGTTTGCCCATACAAATATGACATTTCACTTGCAGTTTACATTTCTGAGCCAAGTGCCCCCTTTTTAAACATCTCAGACATGCACCCTTTTTCTTAACCAGTTCAGTTCTCTCTGAGACTGTTTTATCAAAGATAGAAAAGCAATCAGGTGAGTTATGGGAAGGTTTTCCACAAAATATGCATAGATTCCTAGTTAAATTAGTATTAACATCTGTGCCTACCTTCTGATGATTACCTTCTGAAGAGACTAGTACCGCTGCTGAAGGTGTGTTGGCCTTAGACTTACCAGACCTCAGTGTTTTGGATGAATCTTCTGTTTTCTCACTGGACCTGACACCAAAACATCCCTCACGCAATCGAAGTCTTTCCTCAGCTTCTACTTCAGTTTTTAAAAACTGCAGGAGTTCCTTTAAACAGATATCTGGTTCTTTAGTAGAGGCATTTTTATTTACACGATACCTTTCCCATATCTTGAAGACCGGTTCAGGTATAGCTGTCTCAACAAGGGGAAATAACATGGCAGCATACTTTTCTTTTGTTACTCCCAATGACTCAAGAGCTCTCAGCTGGACTTCCAGCTTGTCATAAAGGCATGTGACTGACAGGTTATTAGTTCTACTTAAAACCAATGATAAAAGTTCCCTGACATAATACTCAATAAGAAATTCATCTTTACCATACCTAGATTTAAGTAGTTCGACTGCCTTAAAATAATTTTCTTTTGACGTGGGAAAACCCTCAATTAGTTTGTGAGCTGAGGATCCTGGTTTCATAGATTGTAATAAATACTCAAATTTGTCCTCATCCCTTAAACTAATGTCATCATGAATTTTACTGAACTGAGACCAAAACCCTATCCAGTTTTTGAGCTCCCCATCAAATTTTTTAAGCTCTAGTTTTGGAAGACGTAATTTATTATGAAAAGTTTTATTGGAGCCATTTTCAGAAACTGATTCACTAACGGATTGCAGTTTTTGAATTTTCAAACTTATAGAATGATATTTACTTGAGTAATCCTTAGACCCCATAATCTCTTTCTCAATGTCTCCCTCTGTTACCCCTTCTTTACTCACAAGGCTTTGTAAAACCAATTCATTTAGAGAGCAAAGCTTTTCATATGTTGTGTTTAAATCATTAAACCGAGCTAAAATGGTTTCCAAATTTTCATCTTGTGTCAATAGGTTCTCAATTGTGTTTACCTCCTTAGTAAATACTGACCTGTAGGCTCTTCTTTGTAGTTCTGTCATATTTAATATTTATTACCTTTTGAAATATGACTTTCTCAATTAATTTACGTCCTGTGTGTACGGTCGCCACCAATATAACAAAACCTTGAAATAAACTGATCCCTAAATAATTAAATAAATCAGTTTTAACTTGTTATACTTGTTTTATTAACTTTTTCTATTCACAAAACTCAAATCATAACAACATTAATAAACAGTGACTTTGAAAACAATAAATAAAACATATGTTTTAAAAGACAGATGTTATTTAATTTAAATTAAATCAATCTCAAAGTCCATCAGAATAAAACAGGGGCATTTCTTACAACTGTCTTGGACCATACTGTTCCCACAATGCCTGCACTGGAATGAAAACTTTCTACCAAAAGTATTACTATTACTTGTCTGAACTGTTAAACTTACTTTTAACTACTTAACTACCGACTGATCATTAATCGGATGAGTCTGCTGCTTGACTACACGATCTATAGAATGCTGGGTATTTTGCAATAAGCCCAACTGTTCCTTAGTTTGTTCAACTAGTCTTGCAGTCTCAATAGCCCTCCTTAGTGAAAGTTTTGGTTCTAATAACAGTTTTTCTCTTAATGACTTATCCTTCAGTCCAACTACTAACATATCTCTAATAACATCGTCTTTGAGAAACCCATCTTACACTTGGGTCTTTGAGAAACCACTTACAGTCTTGGGCAAAGTTTTTCGGTCTCGACACGTATTCGAATATACTTTCGGATTCAGTTTGGACTACAATATTGAACATGTATCTAATATAGATTATATTCTTCTGAGGTGAAAAATAATCATAAAAATGTTTTAATTTTATTTAAATTACAAAAATGACATTCTGAAAATTCAAAAAGTAACATAGAAATCATTGATCAGCTGACTATGTCACATAACAATACTAATATTTTTTAGTTTTTTAAATACTATCATCATCAGACTTGTCCCAAAATGATTGTCACAAGAGGCTAAAAAGGTAATAATGTAATTGAAGAATAACTCGTATTGTTATTAATTTTAAACTCTGCAATAATTTGTTAAAAAGTCATACTATTTGACACTATGTTCAATAAACTGTTCATTTTCGATTATGCCACCACTTAAATCAAATAGTAATAAACGGCATACAAAGTTGATAGATAGTAGATATTGTAAAAATCGCCATATAAATTTGGTAGACAGTGATGGGCTTTTATGGCTTGAGTATGAACGGCCCGGTGGGACATAACCCTTAAGCCATATCGGTGTGTGATGGCAAGGAACGACCAAAACATCTGGCGGCTATTGGCGCAGTAACGACGCGGCGGCGGCCCCATCACACACCACACACCACACACTGAAGCTGTCCCGTGCGGTGCTTCACACGTGAGTTATGGTCGTTGGCTAACGTCTTGAATAGCCCAATACCGCCGATAACTGCGAAATAATACTTCGCCCGGGGAGATACGTCCAATAACGATATTTATCCTCTTATAAGGTACGCGTTTTGAGCAGTATAACATTGTTAAAGTTTTATTTTGTTTTGTGTCTATCTACGCCATTGGCATTTTTTTAACGTTTCTACGGGAAACGGTCCAAGCCCCAGTCTTGTTACTATGTAACATAGACCAGTTGTTAGAAATCATCATTAATTAATTTCCCAATGACAAATGGCAACTGGTTCCAGAATCGATCCTTAAAAAAGCTACAAACTTTCCTCAGGATCGAACCGGCAACCTTTGGATTTAAAGGTGAACACTATAACCTCTCAGCTACCCAGTGAGTTGTACACTGAGTTAACATAGAGTAGTAAAATATTGGAAAAAGTTTAATATCTCGTAACAATATTAGTAGCTTGTATTTCCCAAAATGTAGCATATTTTAACATTTTATGGAGAACCCCTCATTTTAATATGTCACTCATCATTATTATGAAGTATTAATTAAAGCTATTAAAACTATTCAGATGGTTTACCTTTACTTTCCTAGTTGAATCCAAATGAATTTTTTTATAGTAGGTTTTGTGGAGTAACTTTGGTTTTACTCCACAACAGGTGTACTTGCTGTTAACATGTAAAACAGCTGAGCCAATTTGTACAAATTCTTAAGCGAATTAAAGTATAAAACAATAATATCTCTGTGATAAAAATTAGTTTGGGCTTTCCAGTACTCTGAATCCAATTCGAAGGAAAAAGATAACACAAAACTGGTATTGACAAGATCAAGATTGCTGATTCGGAAGACAATCGTGTCAGCGACATGACTGTCAGTGTCGATGTCTGCGGGTGACAGGGACTACCAGTTACACTCAGCTGACCAGCCCGGAGCTGGAACAGATAACATTCGTAATTTCAACATTATTGTTCCATCTATCAAGAATTAAGATCACAACTGCAGATATCAATGTTATTTTCCAAACACACAAGTCTATAAATAAAATGAAACTATATGTGTAATTAAAGAGTGGTATTGCAATAATTTTGTAGCAGTGTTTGACAGATATTTATATTACCTGTAACTTGACAAATTAAAACAATTGTGAGTTTAAAAAGTCGGATAGGGACTAGTCTATAAACTAACTAGTCTTTCCTATAAAAATCTCTCAAAAAATAAATTCTGGGAGATGTAGGCAAAGGATGAACACATTATCACGTTGACGTTCCAAGTTGTGAGCGCTGTTTAGTTGTGTCAACGCTAACTGCCGGGAGTTGTGTCTGAGCCATGTGACACCAACTTTTAATGAATGGACACATTTCCGCACCGTTCCAACGCTTTCAAATCCCTTCCTGTTAAAAAGTTTGACCTGCTATATTTCGATTGAACTCAACATAAATAAACGAAATGTAACTGAACAAACGTAGTAGTGTATAAATTGCCTAACATTTAGTTTCATTGTTTTTGGTATGGACACAATCGAGGGTTTTTATGAAAGATATTTTTTTGCCAAATGTCTGTTTTAGCTGTAAATTAGTAAATTTTTCTTATAGCTGGGAAATGAATGAATTTATGGCGCAGAGTAATAGTTAAAAAAATGTTACTAAATTAAGTGCATTTATACCTGAACACAAATATAAAAATATAATTTAAGATAAAGTAAATTGCCCACAAAGTGTGTATGAGTCATAGGTGGGCAAGCATTAATTTGTGCCCTTCGAGTACCAATGTAATTCAATATTACCAGTAAGAATAATTATTTTATAAATTTAATATACTTATTTTTCTTGTATTAGCTAATTCCCCTATATGAAGTGTGCCGTTACGAGAATAGTCACGTAAGACCTATGCTCGGGACCATGATACTTTATTCGTTGTGAAGTCCCAAAAAAACACAGTTCGTTTAAAATGATATGTAATTATGTAATCTATATATTTAAAACAGTATGATAAAAACACCTTTGGATAGTTCGTCTGAGACTGGGCCGATTTACATGCCAGTTGTAAGCTACCAAAACAAACTGTTTCTGTCCAATATTAGCAGGTTCATTTGTATTTCAAAAATATTTACGTTAAATGGATCAAAAATGAAAAATTATACTTGGATATTGAAGATAATTTTGCAAAAAAATGACGATTGACCATTTATATTTTAAAATGGATAATTTTTAGGTGAAATATGCTATATGTAGCTGCTTTAATGGACCACGTTGCATTTGAAAATCAGACGACAATTCTCTTCTGTAAAAACCATTCCAATATCCAGTTGAGTGCAATAAAATATTTATTAATATTGAAACCCTATATGAAGGTTCTTTTATGGCCTAAGTCATAAATGTAGGCGGCCATAAAAACACTTTTGACGTTGAATCTGCAAATTGAAATCGTAAAATATACAGTTCGTTTCCATTATTTACAAGAGGAAAACCGGACGTTACCGAATGTTTCGTTTTGAAGGTTTGGTAACATGTCGGTTTTAACAACTTTATCAAATATTTATGTATTGAGTTCATGTTACAATTTCAAAAATAGACGTGAGTTTGAATCCATCAATATTAGTTACTCTCTAGTCTCTACTAACACGATACATTCTTCCATGTGTATAAGAGAATTTAATTATTTCTAACGCTAGGAATTGCAAATTATGACATAGGAAATTTTTTGGAATCCCATTTTGTTCAGAAATGGTGAAGCTAGTCATTGAAAATATTCGTAGGCTTAATAAAATTAATTCATATGTCACATGCATGCATAATTGTAACTAACTTTTAATTGGACAAATTAGTTAGCTATCTAAGCCCCAAAAAGATAATGTTTAAAAGAAAAAAATATTTTAGAGTTCTTCATACTTTATATGTGAAGTTTTTTTATATTTAATCAAAGAAATACAAATAATATTTTATTCTTACTACAGTACTATTTTTTATATGAACCATACAATGTTAAATTTTAGTTTTAATATTTGTATTTTAACAATAAATTAACTGTAATAATATGGTTATAGTTATAACAATATTTTTAACTAATATTTTTTTCTCTTGCAACAGCAATGTCGTGTTTACATCTGGCATGTGAGCCTCGGTGCGCGACACTCTGTGCATTGTAGACCGCGGGCTCGGGGGTCAAGGTGGACAAATGCGGGCAGCCCATTGTTGTCGCCTGCGCCACATCAGCATTTGTCGTCATGTTATTGCGCCAGTTGCATTAACGTCTCATTGTAGGCAAATTGAACAGTAAATCTTAGGTTTAACTAAAATGTTATTATGAATCATATGTTATTGATTAGCAACCCTCTCTTGGGCGATAGATGTTTTCCAGTAACAACTTAAACACCCAATCATGTGTGACCCATCTCTAACTCCTTATCTATTGCCAAAGCTCATTTCGTATTATTAATCCTCTAACTATGTCTCAATGGAACTATTGACCATTGAACTAAGTTCATTGGTGGTTGTAAAACTTATTTCACAATAAGGTTGACAACTGTATGTTGTATGTCTCGTTTTTAATTAATTTTCTTAAAACTACTGGATTAAAATTTGGACATTTGCTAAGATATATAAAAAACATAATATCCAGATATAAATTACGAGAGCGAGCAAGAGAAACTATTCTTCGACCAAAAGAGAAGATTGTAGTAATCTTTCTCTCAATTCATTTCGTGCCTTAAGACCCGCACAAATCTGAGATTACGGGAATGACTCACTCTCATATCGAGAGCTTAGATGCGCAGGACTCTCCAATTTTTTAAATAGAAATGTGTTTTCTTAAAATACTAAAATTTGTTCAACAGTAACATGCATTAATCAATTAGCAATCCTAATTTAGAGTGAGATCCTTCTTGGAAATCAAACAACGATCGTTTTGTTAGCAATTTTTAATGAGGAAATTTTAACATATTTTGATACCTTGTTATTTTGGCATAAACTTGTAAAAAATCCCTTCCCAATACCTGTTAACTTTTTAACACTGAATCTCAACTAAACTAGGAATCAAATCAATCTAAAAATAATTTCTATTACATACATATTTGTATATTGTAAATCGTATAAAGCAACTCATAAGACAATGTGTGTTTGTCATCGTCTTCGTTTTTTTAATAAGACTCTTGGATGAACAAAAAAGGTAAGAGCCTAATTCGATTCACAATAAAAAGTTTAACCTCACCTACAAACAAGTTTTTCAAAAATAGAAGACGTATTTGTAAGAATAATTGTAAAATCAAAGGCTCACAAAGAACTCTTTAGCCTTGTCGAACGAAACTTATATTGTAAATGAATATTTATATTATAAATGAAGGAAAGGAGGTGCTCTAGTAATATAGTTCAATTAAACAAAAGGGACAGGCCATCCACAAATAAATTTGTCCCTTAAAACTGGATTAGAAAATGCGTTTTGTGCTACTTTCCCATAGGGATCTTCCTGTACATTGGTTAAGCTTCCCAAAACACATATTTTTTCAAATATAGATATACTAGTAGTGTACGTGCAGCTCAAAATCTATAAATTTAATCTGGACTTTTCCATGTAATTGCTAAAATTGTTACTTTTAGTTTTAAATCAATAATATCCTACCAATCCAATATTTTGATTAACAGTAACTAATCGCCAAAATACACATATTTACAACTGTGCATTAACAGATGTTTAAAAACTAAACCCAAGCCCCAAGTCATTCTATTGGGAAAATTGAAAATTTGAATTATGTATAGCGCCCTTCTTATAAGTTCAATTCTCATCATTTTTGGGCGGAAACAACTACAGATCAAGCCCTATCCAACGACACCAGAAACTTAGGAATCGGTTGAACATTGTAGGAGTTCTCTTAACAAAAACCCCCTTAGAGTATTCAATAAATATAGACATATATGGAATATATAGATATAGATAGTTCATTTTCCAAAATAAACACATGCATCTTCTGTAGATGGTGGATGTACAGATGAGTTGTGAAGTACTGCGTTGTGGGTGGCGGGAGGTGGGTGGCTCGCAGCGGCTCGCTCACCCATGCCGGGGACTGTATCATTACACCGTTAACGGGAACACATTAACCCAACACTGCAAGTGAACCTCAGATACAATTATCGATAGCTGCTACACCGAACAGACAACCTCGGGCCGGTCACTGACCTGCCGCAACAGCCCGGCGGCGGCGGCGGAGCGGCGATCTGGGATCCGTACAGTCTACGCATATGCTAAATATGTGATCTACTATTAACCACAAGATTTCATTGTATAAACCGATCTAATGAAGCAAATTTCTGGAAAATATTGAAAGTATCCGATGGTTTGAATTTGAATTGATCAGGAACTATGGTGCGACTGATAAACACAATCAAGCAGTAAGGTTAGTTTTTAAAAATCGTAGGTTTATTTATACTTTATTACTTTATTGGTGTTATCAAGGAGGGTTTTTGCTATAAGAATATGGAATGAACATTAGCATTTTCAAATGATCTGCATAATCCAAAAGAACACTCTAAAACATTCGTATTCGGAATACTAGTTAAAAGATGAATAAGACTTAAAGTCGGAGAATACATTAGGGATTTTTGTTGAACACAAAAGCAATGCTAGCCCGTTTTATTTTTAAATCCCCTCTAAATTGTCAATTCAGTTAAGAAAAAATATTAAAAAACTTAAATTTCTTCTTGTTAACTTGTATAGACTCTTAAAAACATAATAATAACATTATCGCGTTGACGTTTCAAGTTATGAGCGCTGTTTAGTTGTGTCAACGCCAACTGCCGGGAGTTGTGTCTGAGCCATGTGACACCAACTTTTAATGAATGGACACATTTCCGCACCGTTCCAACGCTTTCAAAGCCCTTCTTGTTTTAATAAATGGAAAATAGAAAACTGTGAGTGCAATTTGTTGCTCTCTTGGCATTGTTTCAAAACCTGCGGTATGAAAAATTAACATCATGTTTTAATTGTTAATAAATACAGCAGGTAGACAAACAAAAATATTTTCAATGTGTTATCAGTATTATTATATTTGTATTAAAAAAAATATAAAATAACTTTCCTTTGAGCTCTACAGGGGCTCACGCCTAGGCTCCTTGCAATGATAATAAAAAAACTTTAATAATTTATTGATAAACGTAAATAGTAGTGTGAAATTGTTGGTGCTGGCCCAGTTCAAGGTCACCTGAGGGATGACGTCATCGAGGTCAATGACCTCACCGATGACGTCATCGATGACGTCATCGATTGCGTCATCGATGACGTCATCACCAATGACGTCATTTCTATGACGTCACACCCATGACGTCACAGAAATGACGTGCTGATGACGTCATCACCCCTTACGTCATCAAAATGACGTCACCGACGCCACTGAGGTCAAGGTCACGCCGAAACTTAAAATTTTTTGGCACTTTTGCCGTTTCTCGCACTACGCTCCGAGTTTCAGTCAGAGTCCCCGTGACCTTGACCACTTGGAGCGAATTTTCGACGAGAAACGGCAAAAGTGCCAAGTTAAACTCGAGTTTCTGACATGACCCTGCCTAAATGGGCAATCGGTTATCCCTCAGGTGACCTTGAACCAGCACAACACCAACAATTTGATATTACTGTGACCTTGAAAACCTAACAACGGAGCGGCGACACCGATGCGCACCCCACGACAGCCACCGAGTGACTGACTGTCAGGCTCTGTGTACTCTAGGTATATGGGGAAGTGGAGGGGGAAATCTCAAGGTCATCCAAATGGAGTTTTAAAAAAGTTGAAGAGTAGAAAGACTACTCTTGTGCTTCCTGGGCGACCTCATCAATTTCCAACGGATCTGTAAACCAATCCGATCTGTAGCGGCAGGAGTCCAGAAAACAGGTGCACCACCCATCAGGTTGTCCGTAGCACTTCCGACAATTGGTAAGATTGGAGAAATGAAATTTAATACACCGCTGCGGACAACAAGTGTAAAAGTAGTTGGATTTGTAGATTTTGAAAGTTTGTAGTACCGGTGGTGGCAGCTGTTGGTTCTTGCATCTACACCTGCAACATCCGAAGCATTCACATTGCCGGCAGGCCAGCCCGTCCACTTGCCATCTTGGTAGTAGGAAACACTTGCCCTCGCAGCAATAGGTTGTCCCTGTCTCTTCCTCCCAAAGCTTCTTTGCACAATGGACGACGCCTTGTATCTCTAAACACTTATGCTCGCAACATGAGACACGCTTAGTTTCCATACTTGATGTTGCTTTGGCGAGGGAGCAAGATGAAGTGATGCCGTGGCCAGCAGGAATGGAGCTTATATAAACTAAGGTGAGTGGAGGGGGAAAGGTCAAGGTCATCCAAATGGAGTTTTAAAAAAAAGAAAAGAGTAGAAAGACTACTCTTGTGTATCTATAGCGATTTCATTGATAGTGAGTGCTTCTGTATGCCAAGTTGATCTGTACTGACAGGCTCCTAAATAATGTTTGCAAAAACCTGCAAAATGATTGTTGCACAATTTGCAGCCAGTTAGCTGTTTTAATGTGAATTCAATGCAATGTTCAGGGCAACAAGTGTACTTATGCCCTCTCATCTGGTACACATGGAATGTCTTCAACTCCGGTTTCGGCTTCTTCCAAGACTTGCACTTACACATGCATTGACCAAAAGCTTCACATTTTCTACACGCCAGGCCATCCGCAACATCAATGTCATTCGGCCATGAAAAACATTTCCGTTCGCAACAGTAGTTGAGTTGACTCTCCATGTTGCTGTGGTGAAGGTGCGCGATGAAATGATGCTGCAGTCATTGAGAGTGCACCTTAAATAAACTCAGTGGAGGGGAAAGGTCAAGGCCATCCAAACGGAGTTTTAAAAAAGATAACTAGTCGTCCTCCTCCTCCTCCTCATCCGTTGTACTTAGAGAGCTGTCAGACGAAGAGCCCCGTGCAGGTGCTCCCCAGATGAAAAACAAATCAATTTTAAAACGAAGACCAGGATCTTGCATCATCAATTCCTTTAATTTGTCACATACTAAGTCGACCTTGTGTAAGGTGTCAACAACAAGCTTCCAATTCGTTGGTTCAATATAACTTGTAGTAGAGTCTGCCTCGCTGATAACCACATCCTCCGGCCGTATTGGAGTGTAAAGATGTGTAAAGTTCTTTGGCTGTAGCTGAGGTTCAGGCTGGCTGGAAGTGGAAGGTTGAGTGTGGACCCCTGTCGCATCGAAATCCATAGTCATTCTACATTCAATGTTGGGGTTTTCGTTTAATACATACACCAATTTCTCATGCAACATATCCACTTCTGCCGAGTCTTGCAGATGAACATTCCAGGAAAATGGCCATTCTTCATCCGTAGTGGAGTCAACTCGAGAAAGAGTGCTGTCCGCCATGATAGCTAAGCAAGGAATGATGTGAGCTACAGACTGTGGTAACAGTATTGAAAAGTAGAGGGGGTAAACCAAAAGTACGTGGAGGGGGTATTTTCAAGGTCATTTAATTTGGGTTTTAAAAAAAAAAAGGAAATAGTGGAGGGGGAATTCTCAAGGTCATCCAATTTAGGTTTTAAAAAAAAGGAATGAAGCTTACTCCTCTTCAGCCTCGTTGTCCCCTGCATCTTCATCAGCCTCATCTTCATCGACGTCAGACTCGCCGTAAGGATAGATCGGGGACATGGGCGAATATTGTGGAGATTGTTGACCGTTGTTGTCGTCCCCTTGCATTCTAACTTGGGACCAATCATAATTTAAATTCATTTGTATTATGATCCCAGGGTTGTCCCGCAGTATTTCCTTCATACGTTCGCAAATTGACTCCAAATAGTGTACACTATCGACCGACAGTGTCCAACCCGTACTTGTACCGACATCAGTAGTGGAGTCAGCTTGGCTGATGGTGTTGTTGTCTACCATGGTTGCTTGTCGGACAAGGAATGACGGTTGATGTGATGCTCATGCAGGAACATGGTGAAGTGGTGGGGGGTGTGGTGGAGTAGTGGGGGAATTTTCAAGGTCATCCAAACGAAGTTTTAAAAAAGGAAAACTTACAAAGTAACATTGAAACTTTCCAATTGATGGTGGCGAGCGTTTTCTTCTGCAACCTTGCCGACACATGTGACTATGCCGTACAGTATGAAAAGTACAACCATAATAAGGCCGAACAATAAAAGATAGCCGTTGACTATCATGATATTTTCTGAGTGGATCTGTTTTCTTCTTATCGCCCTCTCCTGCATCCTCTTCTCCAACTCGTGGACGAAGTCACAACATGCGTGAGGACACCTTTCATCTGTTGGTAGGTTTGCCATTGTTGATGTTGTCGGTGTGGCTGTTGAAGATGGAATGAGGTTTCCAATTGCGATGTGCCATGTACACCAATAGTCAAGTGGTGGGGGTAACAAAGCAGTGGAGGGGGAAGTTTCAAGGTCATCCAAATTGTGTTTTAAAAAAACCTATCTTGTTACTGAGCTTATATGTCAGTAACAAGATAGGTGTTTCTGCTCTTTTACTTCTTTAATATAATGAAAAAATATACATATTCTACAATGGTTAGGACAAGAAATACAACTGCTAGTCAGCTGAAGTAGTCCAAGTTGTCTGGCTCGGTCTTCATGGACGCTGGTGAGGAAGCCGTCGAGGAGTGTCCAGGCTCTTCCTTTGACTGCCGGGTGTTCCGTATATTGCAAGCGTAAACTTGCACATTTATACGGTAGCCTCGTGCCACCATCAGCTGCAACTCCTTGTATAAGTCGTTTAGCTCCTGCTGAGTCTTGATGCTCACCTCCTCGTAACTTGCGCAACTAACGTTCAGAGACATCTTGATGTTGCTAGGTTGGCTGCTGGAGTAGAAATGAAGCCGAGGCACAGCGCTTGGAGGTACATGAAAAAGTGGTGGGGGTAATAGTGGTGGGGGTATAGAAAATCCAATTAAACAGTTCTAAACTTTTTCCATCGATACAATGGAATGGAACAAATAGCGCAGGTGTCCTTGTAATTTTCAAATCGAAACAGTGGCGCTAGAAATCCGAATTGTTTTATACCACCATCCTGTACGAATCGCCGAAGGTCTCTGACGGCGGCCTCGCCACAAGGCCTACAAAACTTTTCCCCGTCGTGGAACTTATACCAGGAGTATTCCGAATACCCTGTATTTTCCCTCCTGTAGCGTTTGACATCTTCTTTTATTGTTAGTGGGATGTTGTCTTGTAAACATGTTGGGAACAAGTCCTTGTGAGTTATAACTCGTTGTATGCAAAGCTCGTACAAGGTGCTCATCGTTTGCTAGTTGGCAACAGACTGACCGTTTTTCGCATTCAAGCAGGTTTGAATCCTAGTGCGGTAGTGGGGGTAATTACAGTAGTGGGGGTAATTGTGAAATGCAAAGGTCAAAGGTCAAGGTCACCCGCGAAGTTTAAAAAAAATGCAACATATCAATACGTGAAGTCTGTCACATATTGATATGTTGCATTTTTTGTTTTTTTATTTTTTTGTCTTTTATGATTTGTTTATTTATAAAACATTACAACAACAACATATGTACAACATTAAAACTTAAATCTAACACTGCTGCTTGTCAGCGATGTGGATGGTCAACTCTGTAGAATTGCTACCCGTGCAGCCGTGGGACACCAGGTATAGACACCCGGGTTGAATAGAGCGAAGATCCTCGTTTTGTAGAAGATGGACGAATCTCTTGGGCAGGTACACCTGGAACTTTGGTTCATCCCCCGGAGTAAACGGTGCCTCGCTGAGACTGCAGCAGATGGCCTCCCCAACTGTAGTCTCCATCTTCTTCATAGCATGGATTATGTAGTGCTTCTCGTCTTTTAGTTCCGAGCACTTCTTTACAGGTAATATTGTTGACTTGGAGTGAGCATTGAACTGCTCGACCAAAGTCTGAAGGAACTGGTGAGATGCCATGGTCAGGTTACAGATCGTCTTCTTGCTCGGAGATGTTGTCGTCTCGGAATCTCGAGTAATACTCATGCCAGGTCCCTGTCTGCTCCCCACTTATATACTCTCCGTTACCCCCACCACTCCCCAATTCCCCACTTTGAAGGTAAGAGGCGAGTTTATAGGCATTTTTCAAAGCGCAATGTCTATCTTTATCATGTTCTGGGCTTTTTGTACAAATACATATGGTTTCCAGCATGTATTGATAATTCTTATCCAATTCCACATCATTAACCGGAACATGAGTAAATCCTTCGATCCATCTTTTCTTTTCCAGCCCCTTTGTGTAAATATTGGTAAACTTGTCTGAAAAGTGATGCATAATGTGATACAAGTCCGTGTAACTTGTAAATCCATCATACCAATCGATATGATGGAAGTGTTTTGAAATCCATCTGTTGGTAGTAGCGGCTTTACTAGTTAAAGACGAATAAGAACATGGTGGTTTAAATAAAAACGAATAAGGAACACTTGTATTCATGTCCAAAAACACAAGTTCTTTTATAATGAATCTATCATCATTACCACGAAACGCTTGAAACTCAATAATACCAGGCTTGGACTTTACTTGTTGTTCTTCTCCCTTGTCCATTTTGAAGGTCACACGTCTGCTCATTACGAAGTCAGGAGGTCAACTGATTTCCACACCACGGTAGGTACTACTTTTATACCAGGCCGTACAGTTGTTGGCGCGTTGGTGTATATTTAACGTGGGCACCGTCCCCAATAGGCCTAACCCCACAAAATGTTGGCTATTGTTTTAAAAACTAACCATTGTCATTTAAGTTTCCATCTTTATATTTTCCTTATTTTCATTTTCATCACTAACACTTGATTCTTCTCCTCCATCTTCCTCTTCTTCCTGTTTTACTGATTTCTTATGTAGTTGAGCGTACTTTTCCAATTGTCTCCACATCTGTACTTCATGAGGAACTCTATTAAATATAGAAGTATCCACAGGTCCGTATAATATAGGTGCGTCCGGTTGTTTGTCCAAAGTGTCTTCCAGATAATCTTTAATAATCGAACTTGAAAACACCAGTTGTCTCAAGTATCTTGTTATAGGTTCAGTAGCACAAGTTAAAATGAAAAACTCCTCTCGATTAAGTTGAATTTTGTTATCATGTCTTGTTGTGTCTCTAAACCGTAGCTGATGATCACCACGTTGTTTAATGATATCAATTTCCACATTTGAATCCAAAAGTCCTACTCTTGTCTTTCTTCCAAACATGTTACTACTTAAATAGCAATTCTAGTAGATGCAAATGTTTCATAAACGATTCCCAAGCACTGTCCGTAAACAAAATCATTTTGGGTCCATGAGTTAAAATTACAGTAGGGGAATAATCTGTAGATTTCATAACACCGATTAAAACACTTTTATCCAAACTGGAAGAGATTGGGTAAAATATTCGCAAAAATACCTCACTCAATATGTTTGGAGAAATATTATCTTCAATATCCCTTTTTCTCTTTTGTATAGTCTTTCTTCTTTTACCTTTTTCTTCAACATTATTACTGGCGTGAAGTTGTCCGCAAACGTTTTGTTCACCTCCTTCCTGGTGACCTTGAGGATCTAAAAACTCAGATATCTCCTTCTCAATATCTACCACATTTTCAGGTGTACCACTAGGAGAAGCCATATTGAATACGATGCTACCCATACAACAGTAGGCAACAAACTGATGAGGAGCGGTCTGTACGCTCTGCTTTTATACTCGCGGAATGAAACAAAACCGGTTCTTACAATACATTTTTAACAATTCCAGTTAAAGGTGTGTATGTTACGATTTTATCATGTAGAATTAAACAGTATGCAGTTGTATTAGCCGGTATAGCATCGTTGAATTCCATTTCTATTTTTATATCCACACTTGAAGACTTTACTGATTCATTTTGTTTAGAACAATCGATTACAACTATTGGGTAGGCATCGAAATATTTGTCAGGTGGTAATAAAGGTGTATTTGTTTTACCGTAATATGAACTTTGGAATCTCGCGTACATATCGTACAATATACTGTATTTCTTCTTAGTGAATGACACATTTAAATTGTCGTATGGAAAGAATTGTGAATTTAAATAAACTTTAATATTTTTCAAGTCACAATGATCAAATTGTCCTGCATGTTTAGTAATGGCGTCTCTTCTACCTGTTTGTAAACCAAATATAATATACCTGGCTCGTTCTACATAATTCGATGTTTTAACAGTCCAAGTGTGTCGATCCGTAGTAGGTAAACTGGGATGCTCATGAAATTCCCAACTTCTAAATGGAATAACAATATCACGATCGGCTTTTAATTTTCTTAAAAGTAGCATTCTATGCTCGTCAGCCAATTTAACATGTGGAACTCTCCATACAATTTTGTCTAATTTTAATTTCCATTCTAAAGTCGCATCTGTAGTAGCATCTGCAGCTTTAATAATGTCTTTATCGTTAGATCTCAACAAAACTAATTCTTGTTTAACGTTTAATATTATTTTCCTATAATCTTCAGCAAAACCAAGCAGCAAACGTAATGGAATATGAAAATCAAAATATCCATTTGGATTTGGAGTGATCGTGTCAATCGTAGGTAATACCCATCCGGCAGGTTTAAGTAAATTGGTTTCATTGGGTGTTATAGATGTTAATCCTTTTAAAGTTGTCGTAATACCTACTTTTTTAGTGGAATCAACTGTTACACCTGATATTTCATATCTAATTTCATCAAATAGGAAAGCCATAGGATTATTTATAAATGGAACTGTTGTACCAACAGTAGTACCGTCCTTTTTAGTAACTTGTCCTTCAATATACAAGTAACTTTCACATGGTAGTGTGTAAATGTCTTGATTTTGTATGGGAATACGGATTTCATCGTTATTGTTTAATTTCGATGAAGTGTAAGGGTTGTGGGTGTGATATTCTTTTTCCCATAGGGTTTCGTCGAATGTTGGACCCTGCGCTATATCCAGTATATCCATACTCGGTTAATTTTAATCCAATTCTCTCTAAGAAACGAATGTTCTCGCGTGTTAACTCCTCCACAGCTGAAGAGCTACTAATGCGGTTTCCCGTAGGTTGTTCGCTTTTAAATGTTAAACCCATGGTTTTGTATTAAAGTGTCGATTTTAAATGTAATCTAATCGTAATAGGCTCTTCTCTGAAGTCTACCAAGTTACCGTCTTGATCCAATACGCTCAACACGATGTCTGAAATGAAAGTGGTGTTCAACGGTAGATATACCAGGTTTTGTGGCTTTTCAACAATTTTAAATCCAGGTGGTACACTTGGGTAAAAAGTATGTATGATGTGGGTGTTAGCCCCATCCCTGTAAGCACCTTGTATAATGTTACAAGTTATGTCTATACTATTGACTTTTAATATTGTTACTGTTTTCTTACCGGAATGTGTTACATCTGGTTCTAAAACAGGCTCATCGTTGGAAAATCCTAATAAATCACCAATTGAGTTTGGTTGAGTGAAATCTACATAATATTTGGAAGTAATTTCAGCTTTCATCGTATTATTATTACCTTTTAATGTTATATTGTCTTTTCCCATTTTAGTTTGCAAAAATTCATTTATATGATCAATTTCATAAGAACCTGTGGGTAACCTGCACTCTTGTAAGTCTGTAAATTTTCCACTGGCATCCTTTCCCTTATAATAATGCAATACGTTATTTTTACCTTCCGTAACATTGGGGATAGAGTTGTAGGTTGTAAAATCCAATAGTGCCGCCTCCCAAAACCTTCCTTTTTGCAAGCGTAACGCTGGAAAAAGGATACTTCGTAAAGTGGACGATTTTCCTGTTAATGATACCGTATAGGAAGACATCTCAATAGTGACTGATACTTTTAGCTAGAAATTCCAAACATAAATGGCCGCATATTGAAGTATTATCAGGTTGTTCTCTTTTATAGTTATAATATATGTTTTTAGCAGATTTAAAGTAATTTTGAAGTTCTTTTGGTGGTGGCAAATTACCGAAACTATCAAAATAATATACATTGTTATTTAGTTTCTTATAACAAACCCAATGGGTGCCAGGCCCTTCAGTATTATCCAAATTTACAATTCCAGTCTCATTTTGCCACATTTTCTTTGGTAAACTGTCTTTCATAAACACACCGCGGAAAAATGGTATTTTTAAACAGGAAATATATTTAAATAATTCAATATTGGTTAATGCTTTATGTGGTATGACCAATTGATTTCTTTCATTTAATATGCACGATAAGGTCTTAGGTAAAGACCTGCCCCGTTTTTTACCATTGACCACACGGTGGGCTTCTTCCTGCCTTTTCTTGTAGATCGTCGTCTTCTTTTTATATTTCCTCCATGTTTTCTTGTGGTTGACCTCCTTTTTACTCTCCTTCTCCTCCTTCTTCCACCTCCTACTGCTGTTTTAGCCTTCATACCTGCTGTTACTGCTAAAGCTGCTGCTTTTTCTGCTATGCTAGCGTCACTTGATTTTACTCGTTGCCAAGCTATGTCCGCAAGCTTTTTGTCAGCTATTGATCTATTTTTTGAATCGGCAAACGTGGAATATGCGATATCGTGTTCTTTACAAGCCTGATCTAACTTATTTATGCCAGGATCGCCTCTTTCCAGTCGTTTTTTCAATTTAGTTCCTGGTCCGCAATACTGATAACCTCCCGGTATATGAAATTCGTATGGTAATGCGTCTATTGCTCTATTTACTATGGATCCTACTGGAATTCGTTTTAAAGCTTTACTTAACAGAGAAACCGCTGTGGACGTGATCCCACCTCCTCTCCTTACAGTGTCTCTATATGGACTGATGTACTGGAACGTCATTATTGTCCTTTTATAATCGCAATGTACAACTTATGTGTTACCTCTATGACAAGTTGGACATAAATGAAGTCGTTTATTGTGTTCTTTTATTAAATATCAAAATCACCCCAATCCGATGATCTAAACTTTTTTGTACGAGGGTTGATAAAATAGTTTTGAACAATTTCCCGTTTAATCCAAGTACCTCTCTCAGATTCCAACAAAGGAGTACGACCTGAACAATACCAATATGATTGTATACATCAAATAATGCATTTCCTAAAACTTTTACAAGAAAATTAACAGTGACAGCATTATCCACATGTTCAGGGTCTTTAAGGTCTGTTATACGTTTATTATTACAAGTATACACTTTGCTATCCATTTGTGATAATGTGATAGCCTGTCCTACAGTTGCAGCATCATTTGCTTCTCTTCCTTGCGCCATGTTTGTTAATTTTTTATTACTACATATAAAAAACGCATAGTAATTATTTGGATCTAGATGTACTGTTTGTCCTAAGGCAGCCGCGTCTCTATCTGCATGACCCCATGACACATTTGATAACCTTCCATGCCTGCAATCCCAATAAGCGTTTTTGTATGTCAATAAACGAAATTTTTCATTACCTTGAATAAAGTCATCCCCTTGCTTTGATAATACTTCATCTCGTTTTGCAAATCCAGTTGTTTCTTGTTTTAAAGTCTCTTTCATTTGACCCACTGTTGCACCATCAGATGGTGCTGAACCATCTTTTACATTCGCCAAACAATTGCCAAGACAATCGATAACTCCCACATCACGTATGACACAATGATCTTTTATATATTTGAGATTTACAGCATCATTTTCATTTTTTGGATAACCTATATCGTTAATAACAAATTTATAAAAAGAAAATCCATCTTTTGTCTTTTCAGGTATCAAAGAATGTAAATAGCGTCTATTTACGCTGTCTTTTGCATCTTTAGGGTCATCTACGTTGGATATACGTTTATTGTTGGCACTATACGTTTTCCCATTGAATTTTAACGTATTTTTTAATTCAGATGACAAATAACCTTTGTTTATCGCATCACCGTTTTGATTTGGTTTACCAACGTTGATAATTCTATGATCTTCTGCGTCATATGTGTTATTTTGTAGTTTTAATGTTGGCGATATCTTTTCCTTTAATATTTTTAGATTTATTGCATCGTTTTCATCCGTAGGATCTTTTATGTTTTTTAACCTTTTATTACTCATATCATAATCTCCATCAGGTGTTTGTGGTAAACCAGCACTTCTTTTTAAACTATTGGCATAATATAACCCATCCGAGGAGT